>JALJCO010006195.1:0-15254 GCA_023101725.1 Atherinomorus stipes
GTTGATTCTCAGTTTAAAGGCGACCATCCAGTTGTATGAAAAAGTGTTTTGCCTCCTTCCTGATTTCCTTACTTTTTGCATGTTTGTCACACTTGTATGTTGTGAAAAAGTGATCTTCCCCTAAACCTAATAACTGGTTGTTCCACCTTAGCAGCAACAACTGCATCAAGCGTTTGTGATAACTGGCAGTGAGTCTTCTGCAGCGCTGTGGAGGAATTTTGTTCCACTCATCTTTGCAGAATTGTTGTAATTCAGCCACATTGGAGGCTTTTCCAGCATGAACCGCCTTTTTAAGGTCATGCCACAGCATCTCAATGGGATACAGGTGGGGGCTTTGACTAGGCCACTCCAAAGTCTTCATGTTGTTGTTCTTAAGCCATTCAGAGGTGGACTTGCTGGTGTGTTCTGGATCATTGTTCTGCTGCAGAACCCAAGTGCGCTTCAGCTTGAGGTCACCAACAGATGGCCGGACGTTCTCCTTCAGGATTTTTTTGGTAGAAGCAGAATTCATGGTTCCATTTACCACAGCAAGTCTTCCAGGTCCTGAAGCAGCAAAACAGCCCCAGACCATCACACTACCACCACCATATTTTACTGTTGCTATGATGTTCCTTTTCTGAAATGCCGTGTTACTTTTACGCCAGATGTAATGGGACCTACACCTTCCAAAAAATTCAACTTTTGTCTCTTCAGTCCACAGAGTATTTTCCTAAAAGTCTTGGGGATCATCAAGATGCTTTCTGGCTAAACTGAGACGAGCCTTTATGTTCTTTTTGCTCAGCAGTGGTTTTGGTCTTGGAACTCTGCCATGCAGCCATTTTTGCCCCCCAGTCTCTTTCTGATGGGGGAGTCATGAACACTGACCTTCATTGAGGCAAGTGAGGCCTGCAGTTCTTGGATGTTGTTCTGGGGTCTTTTGTGACCTCTTGGATGAGTCGTCGCTGTGCTCTTGGGGTCATTTTGGTCGGCCGGCCCCTCCTGGGAAGGTTCACCACTGTTCCATGTTTTCACCATTTGTGGATAATGGTTCTCACTGTGGTTCTCTGAGTCCCAAAGCTTTAGAAATGGCTTTGGAACCTTTTCCAGACTGATAGACTTCTAAATGACTTTGTTTCTCATTTGTTCCTGAATTTCTTTTGGATGGCAGCATGATGTCTAGCTTTGGAGGATCTCAGTTTTGTTATGTTATGTTTTTGTTATGTGGGTCCCGAGATATTCTGCAAAGTACCGGCGCTGTTGTGTGGGGGCACCGGCGCCCCCGGTGGAGTTCTGAGGTTAATGAGTCAGCACACGCTGCTGAATGAAAGCATGGCTGAGGCTGACCAGGCGCTGTTTTCTGTGTGTTTTGCCGTTCAGTGCAGCTGCAAGCCAAAAGGAGTCCTGCAGGGAGTATCCGTGTGATTTTCCTCTGTTAGGTAACAGCAGCCTGAGGTGACAGAGCCAACACGCGTGGTCTGATTCGGCCCGTTCCAGTTGTCATGGACGTTTCAGACATGATAAACCATCACACAGAGAAGAGAAGTGACCGGTAGGATGAGGATTAATACTTTTCCTGAGTCTAGAGCAGTGGTCTGCAGCCTGGCTTGCTCTGTGGGCCTGGCCACAACGACTCCTGTCAACTTGGACCAAAAATAATAAAGACCAACTAATACTTTAAAATACCGGTGTACGCATAACATTTGCACGCTTTAGCAGTTTTTTTTCCATGAAATAATTTGTGAATATCCACAACATGACACTAAAAATACCAAGGCAATAAGATATTTTCTTTAAATCTATTTTTTTGTCATTTGCTTTATAATCAGTGTTTATTCCACATAATTTCCCACAAATACCGACATTTTTATTTAACCTTTTACACGGTGTTATTGATGCACTGCTAAAACTCAAATCTTACCAAGTTTATTTTTCATTTCTAGTCAATATATCATCAGCAAAATCTTTGCCACTCTTAAAATAAGTAAAAAAAAGATTTTTTGTTGTAACAAGTAAAAAAATTCTGCCAACAGAACAAGTGAAAATTTCTTGATAAGATTTCTTGAAATAAGATGCATCGCCTTAAAACATGATCTTATTTCTCACTGAAATGTTTTTCTCTTTAAGTAGTTTTGTCTTATTTTGAGTGTGATGAAATATGTTGACTAGAATGAGAAAAAATAAACTTGGTAAGATTTGAGTTTTTGCAGTGTGAAAAAAAGTAGAAAAAAACCTTTTTGCAAGATTTTTTTTTTTTTTTAGTTATTTGAAAATGTAAAAGTAGAAATTAAGCTGATTCCTTTACAAAGAGCAAATATCCGATAGTAAGTAATTATCAAAAGTGATCATTTGCCTTGTTGCATCTGTAGTTTTTGCTATTGAGGGCTGTTTTTGCCAGGTGAACTTGAAGATGCCCCAAATCTCATGAAAATTTTAAAGTGCATCAAGAGAAGTAAAAGCATTTGTACTTCGGGATTTATGTGGGTATCACATGCCAAACAGCTGCACTTGGGTCCTTTTATGCAGTTGTGATACTGGAAAGCAGAAGTTGAGCTGACTGAACATTCACCGTAAATTCAACCCCATTCCCCAAAACCTCGGGACACGCAGTGAATTCCAAATCTCGTGGACTCGTGTTTTATTCCCAGGAGAACATAAACAACATATTTTATTCCCAGTAGAAAACTAGAAAAGCACTCGGAGAGCACAGACCTCCACCAAGTAGCTCATGTCCCCTCATGTTGTGATTCACACCTAAACTTTTATTTCTACGTGTCTTTTATTAAATTCTGTTTCTGTTTTATAAAGTTTAACTGGAAAGTTCACAATTTATAATGAAAGGGATGCACGATATTTGAATTTTGGCCGATATCCAATATACCAATATTTTAAATCTCATGTGGCCAATAACCGATATGAGTAATGATGTTTAAGGTGAAAAATAAATGATGTAATATTCATTCCTTGTGCAAAATAGAAAATACCTCCCCTGTGTTTGTGTAGAACAAGTCAAACTTAATGACAGTTGTTCAAACAAAACTAACAGGATATGGCGTCATATCCTAGAACCGCCTGGATTTGCTTCTCCCTGAGAAAAAACAATCCAATAACGGGATACTGGTTATTTACACTAATGAGTGTGTAGAAACTCTGTTCACACAGAACATCCTAAAAGAAACTGACTTTAGAAGTTTTAAAGTCTGTAAAAAAGACGTTTTTGAAGAATGTGCCATACTCAGTTTTAAGGCCGATATAGGCCAATCCCGATAGGGGGCCGATTACATGGTGCATCCCTTATTAATGTAAAACTTGAGTAAAGCTGTAAGCTATGCTGGTGTGCTGAGTCTCGAGGCTTGGTGGTTCCCCGGCAGCGAGGTCCGTCCTCCACATCCAGGTGTTGCTCGGTAAATAAGCTGAAGCCGTATGACATCATACAGTAAATTTCCTCCCTCTGACTTCCCCGCTGGAGCACAAGTAGGTCACTGTGTTAGTTGTAAAGCCTCCATCCCTGTGGTTACCTTGACCTACTTCAGCTCTGCTGCCAGGGGCCACGGACCCCCCGGCCTCCCTCCTCCTGTGCACCGCATCACTCTGAGCTGCATCTGCTGGTAAACATTTCCACCTCGTGGTGTTTACTCTCCTCGGATCTAAACGCTGCTTTTAGCTGGGTTACTCGCGGTTACGAAAGGTTTTACACCACGAAGAGCGAATCAGTGGGGAGCTGCTCCATTGAGGAGCAGCTCCATTGAGGAGCAGCTCCCTGGGAAAAGATGGGGGAAGGTAGGAGTGTGGAGTAGCTGGGGAGGGATCTTTTTTAATGTTTCCACCCAGTCCAGCTTTATTGAAGCTGCCCAGATGAACATTAACTGTGAGCTCTGAATCAGAAGCACGGCTGTATTAGATCAGACGGGAATGCGCTCAGCCAAAAGGAAAATGGAGATCATCTGGAAAAATACTAATAGTTCATACTGCAAACACACGTTTAGTTTCAGTTAAATGAAAACAAATCCGCTCTATGATCCACATTCATAAAAGCTGCTTATGTAAAAGAAAAATAATAACTGACACGAGGAAACCAGTGGACTGGTCCAGATCTTGTCTTTTGATTCAGTCCTCCATCCTGAGAGGATCCACTAGAAACGGAACCAGGAAGGAAAACTTAAAGGGGAATTTCTCATTTTTTAACCTGGGATGTGTTTTCATGTCCTTTTTCATATGTGCTGAGTGATGGAGAAAGGAATTTTCCAGATAGCTCAGTATTTATCCGAGCAGGCAGCCTAGCAGCAGCTAGCAGGCCAGCTAATGATAAGTGTGGGGCAACTGGCCCAACGTCTAAGTTCACCCTAAAAACCTGCTTTTTTCCACACTGAAGGGCTCGGATAGTCTCAATGAGTCTCCGACATCATCCCAGAGAGGAGACATGAACCAAAGTATCTACATTAACTGGAGATCGTTATTTGTTTTGCTGTCTGTGTCCAAATCTCGGGATGCTGGATATCAAATCTCGTTTCAAATCACGCGATAACTCGCGTCAAACATTGGTGGGGGGATGCAAATTATTGTGCAATTTCTAAACAAGATTTGATTCCAGTAATATGATTTTTTCACGTTCCTGACCTGTTTCCAGTTAAACCAGTCACGTTCCTGACCTGTTTCCAGTTAAACCAGTCACGTTCCTGACCTGTTTCCAGTTAAACCAGTCATGTTACTGACTGTTCCCAGTTAAACCAGTCATGTTCCTGACCTGTTTCCAGTTAAACCAGTCATGTTCCTGACCTGTTTCCAGTTAAACCAGTCATGTTACTGACCTGTTTCCAGTTAAACCAGTCATGTTCCTTACTTGTTTCCAGTTAAACCAGTCATGTTCCTGACCTGTTTCCAGTTAAACCAGTCATGTTCCTTACTTGTTTCCAGTTAAACCAGTCATGTTCCTTACTTGTTCCCAGTTAAACCAGTCATGTTCCTTACTTGTTCCCAGTTAAACCAGTCATGTTCCTTACTTGTTTCCAGTTAAACCAGTCATGTTCCTGACCTGTTTCCAGTTAAACCAGTCATGTTCCTGACCTGTTTCCAGTTAAACCAGTCATGTTCCTTACTTGTTCCCAGTTAAACCAGTCATGTTCCTGACCTGTTTCCAGTTAAACCAGTCATGTTCCTGACCTGTTCCCAGTTAAAGCAGTCATGTTCCTGACCTGTTTCCAGTTAAACCAGTCATGTTCCTTACTTGTTCCCAGTTAAACCAGTCATGTTCCTGACCTGTTTCCAGTTAAACCAGTCATGTTCCTGACCTGTTTCCAGTTAAACCAGTCATGTTCCTGACTTGTTTCCAGTTAAACCAGTCATGTTCCTGACCTGTTTCCAGTTAAACCAGTCATGTTCCTTACTTGTTTCCAGTTAAACCAGTCATGTTCCTGACCTGTTTCCAGTTAAACCAGTCATGTTCCTTACTTGTTTCCAGTTAAACCAGTCATGTTCCTTACTTGTTCCCAGTTAAACCAGTCATGTTCCTTACTTGTTTCCAGTTAAACCAGTCATGTTCCTGACCTGTTTCCAGTTAAACCAGTCATGTTCCTGACCTGTTTCCAGTTAAACCAGTCATGTTCCTTACTTGTTCCCAGTTAAACCAGTCATGTTCCTGACCTGTTTCCAGTTAAACCAGTCATGTTCCTTACTTGTTTCCAGTTAAACCAGTCATGTTCCTGACCTGTTTCCAGTTAAACCAGTCATGTTCCTGACCTGTTCCCAGTTAAAGCAGTCATGTTCCTGACCTGTTTCCAGTTAAACCAGTCATGTTCCTTACTTGTTCCCAGTTAAACCAGTCATGTTCCTGACCTGTTTCCAGTTAAACCAGTCATGTTCCTGACCTGTTTCCAGTTAAACCAGTCATGTTCCTGACTTGTTTCCAGTTAAACCAGTCATGTTCCTGACCTGTTTCCAGTTAAACCAGTCATGTTACTGACCTGTTTCTAGTTAAACCAGTCATGTTCCTGACCTGTTTCCAGTTAAACCAGTCATGTTCCTTACTGTTCCCAGTTAAACCAGTCATGTTCCTTACTTGTTCCCAGTTAAACCAGTCATGTTCCTGACCTGTTTCCAGTTAAACCAGTCATGTTCCTGACCTGTTTCCAGTTAAACCAGTCATGTACCTGACCTGTTTCCAGTTAAACCAGTCTGTACCTGACCTGTTCCCAGTTAAACCAGTCATGTTCCTTAGTTTGTTCCCAGTTAAACCAGTCAGGTTCCTGACCTGTTTCCAGTTAAACCAGTCACGTTCCTGACCTGTTTCCAGTTAAACCAGTCATGTTCCTGACCTGTTTCCAGTTAAACCAGTCATGTTCCTGACTTGTTCCCAGTTAAACCAGTCATGTTACTGACCTGTTTCCAGTTAAAATCAGTCATGTTCCTGACTTGTTCCCAGTTAAACCAGTCACGTTCCTGACCTGTTTCCAGTTAAACCAGTCATGTTCCTTACGGGCTTCCAGTTAAACCCAGTCAAGTGTTCCTGACCTGTTTCCAGTTAAACCAGTCATGTTCCTGACCTGTTTCCAGTTAAAACCAGTCATGTTCCTTACTTGTTCCCAGTTAAACCAGTCATGTTCCTGACCTGTTTCCAGTTAAACCAGTCATGTCTCTGGACCTGTTCCCAGTTAAAGCAGTCATGTTCCTGACCTGTTTCCAGTTAAACCAGTCATGTTCCTTACTTGTTCCCAGTTAAACCAGTCATGGTTGACCTGTTTCCCCAGTTAAACCAGTCATGTTCCTGACTTGTTTCCAGTTAAACCAGTCATGTTCCTGACCTGTTTCCAGTTAAACCAGTCATGTTACTGACCTGTTTCTAGTTAAACCAGTCATGTTCCTGACCTGTTTCCAGTTAAACCAGTCATGTTCCTTACTTGTTCCCAGTCCAACAGTCAAATGTTACTGACCTGTTTCCCGTTAAACCAAGTCATGTTACTGACCTGTTTCCTGTTAAACCAGTCATGTTACTGACCTGTTCCCAGTCAAACCAGTCATGTTACTGACCTGTTTTCCGTTAAACCAGTCATGTTACCGACCTGTTCCCAGTTAAACCAGTCATGTTACCGACCTGTTCCCAGTTAAAGCAGTCATGTTACTGACCTGTTCCCAGTTAAAGCAGTCATGTTACTGACCTGTTCCCAGTTAAAGCAGTCATGTTACTGACCTGTTCCCAGTTAAACCAGTCATGTTACTGACCTGTTCCCAGTTAAACCAGTCATCTTCCAAACCTGTTGACCGATAAACCAGTCATGTTACTGACCTGTTTCTGCTAAACCAGTCATGTTACTGACCGGTTTCCCGTTAAACCAGTCATGTTACTGACCTGTTTTCCGTTAAACCAGTCATGTCACCGACCTGTTCCCAGTTAAAGCAGTCATGTTACTGACCTGTTCCCAGTTAAAGCAGTCATGTTACTGACCTGTTCCCAGTTAAAGCAGTCAGTGTTACTGACCTGTTCCCAGTTAAAACCAGTCATGTTACTGACCTGTTCCCAGTTAAACCAGTCATCTTCCAAACCTGTTGACCGATAAACCAGTCATGTTACTGACCTGTTTCCCGTTAAACCAGTCATGTTACTGACCGGTTTCCCGTTAAACCAGTCATGTTACTGACCTGTTTTCCGTTAAACCAGTCATGTCACCGACCTGTTTCGGGGGGGGGGGGGGGGGGGGGGGGGGGGGCCCAGTTAAAGCAGTCATGTTACTGACCTGTTCCCAGTTAAAGCAGTCATGTTACTGACCTGTTCCCAGTTAAAGCAGTCATGTTACTGACCTGTTCCCAGTTAAACCAGTCATGTTACTGACCTGTTCCCAGTTAAACCAGTCATCTTCCAAACCTGCTGACCGATAAACCAGTCATGTTACTGACCGGTTTCCCGTTAAACCAGTCATGTTACTGACCTGTTCCCAGTTAAACCAGTCATGTTACTGACCTGTTTTCCGTTAAACCAGTCATGTCACCGACCTGTTCCCAGTTAAAGCAGTCATGTTACTGACCTGTTCCCAGTTAAAGCAGTCATGTTCCTTGACTTGTTTCCAGTTAAACTGCAGTCACGTTCCCTGACCTGGTTTCCAGTTAAACCAGTCATGTTACTGACCTGTTTCCAGTCTTACAACCAGTCACGTTCCTGACCTGTTCTCCAGTCAAACCAGTCACGTTACTGATCTGTTCCCAGTTAAAGCAGTCATGTTCCTGACCTGTTTCCAGTTAAACCAGTCATGTTCCTGACCTGTTTCCCAGTTGAATCCAGTCACGTTCCTGACCTGTCTCCAGTAAAAGCAGTCATGGTCACTGACCTGTTTCCAGTTAAACCAGTCACCTTTTGACTTCTTCCCAGTTAAACCAGTCATGTTCCTGACCTGTTCCAGGTCCTGTCAGTCATGTACCTGACCTGTTCCCAGTTAAACCAGTCATGTTACTGACCTGTTTACAGTTAAACCAGTCATGTTCCTGACCTGTTTCCAGTTGGAAAAACCAGTCTGTGCTTGCCTGACCTGTTTGCCAGTTAAACCAGTCATGTTCCTTACTTGTTCCCAGTTAAACCAGTCATACTTCCTTGTAACACCCAGTTGAACTGATCAGGTTTCACATTGTTTCCAGTTAAACCAGTCATGTTCCTTACTTGTTTCCAGTTAAACCAGTCACGTTCCTGACCTGTTTCCAGTTAAACCAGTCACGTTACTGACTGTTCCCAGTTAAAGCAGTCATGTTCCACCAGCCTGTTTCAGTTAACCAGTCATGTTCCTTACTTGTTTCCAGTTAAAACAGTCACGTTCTGACTGTTTCCAGTTAAAGCAGTCATGTTCCTTACTTGTTTCCAGTTAAACCAGTCATGTACTGACCTGTTCCCAGTTAAACCAGTCATGTTCCTGACCTGTTCCCAGTTGACCAGTCATGTACCTGGCCTGTTCCCAGTTAAACCAGTCATGTTACTGACCTGTTTCCAGTTAAACCAGTCATGTTCCCGATCTTCTCCCAGTTAAACCAGTTTTCATGTTAATGAGCTGTTTCCAGTTACACCAGCTCATGGTACTGACCTGTTCCCAGTTAAACCAGTCATGTTACTGACCTGTTTCCAGTTTAACCAGTCATGTAACTGACTTCTTTCCAGTTAAAACCAGTCATGTAACTGACTTCTCTCCAGTTAAAACCAGTCATGTAACTTACCTATTTTCCAGTTAAACCAGTCATTTTCTATCCAAGTCTTAGTTAAACCAGTCATGTTACTGATCTGTTTCCAGTAAAACCAGTTATGTTCTTTGTTTGTTCCCAGTTAAACAAGTCAAGGCTACTGACCTGTTTCCAGTTTAAGCAGTCATGTTACTGACATGTTTCCAAAGTTAAACCAGTCATGTTACTGACATGTTCCCAGTTAAACCAGTCATGTCACTGACCTGTTTCCAGTTACACCAGTCATGTTACTGACCTGTTTTCTAGTTACACCAGTCATGTTACTGACCTGTTCCCAGTTTAACCAGTCATGTTCTTGGTCTGTTCCCAGTTAAACCAGTCATGTTCCTGACCTGTTTCCAGTTAAACCAGTCATGTTCCCAATCTTTTCCCAGTTAAAGCAGTTACGTCACTGACCTGCTCCCAGTTAAACCAGTCATGTTACTGACACGTTCTCAGTTAAACCAGTCATGTTCTTGGTCTGTTCCCAGTTCAACCAGTCATATTACTGACCTGTTTCCAGTTCAACTTACTCATGTTCCTGACCTGTTTCCAGTTTAAGCAGTCATGTTACTGACATGTTTCCAGTTAAACCAGTCATGTTACTGACATGTTCCCAGTTAAACCAGTCATGTCACTGACCTGTTTCCAGTTACACCAGTCATGTTACTGACCTGTTTCTAGTTACACCAGTCATGTTACTGACCTGTTCCCAGTTTAACCAGTCATGTTCTTGGTCTGTTCCCAGTTAAACCAGTCATGTTCTGACCTGTTTCCAGTTAAACCAGTCATGTTCCCAATCTTTTCCCAGTTAAACCAGTTACGTCGCTGACCTGCTCCCAGTTACACCAGTCATGTTACTGACCTGTTCTCAGTTAAACCAGTCATGTAAATGACTTCTTTCCAATTAAACCAGTCATGTTCCTGACCGGTTCCCAGTTAAACCAGTCATGTTCTTGGTCTGTTCCCAGTTAAACCAGTCATGTTTCTCTACTCATTTCAGTTAAACATGTCATGTTCCTGACCTGTTTCCAGTTAAACCAGTCATGTTCCTGACCTGTTTCCAGTTAAGCCAGTCATGTTACTGACCTGTTTCCAGTTAAGCCAGTCATGTTACTGACCTGTTTCCAGTTAAACCAGTCATGTTACTGACCTGTTTCCAGTTAAACATGTCATGTTCCTGACCTGTTTCCAGTTAAACATGTCATGTTCCTGACCTGTTTCCAGTTAAACCAGTCACATTACTGACCTGTTTCCAGTTAAACCAGTCACATTACTGACCTGTTTCCAGTTAAACCAAAGTTAGGCACGTCATCGAGCTGGCTAATGCTAACCTGCTAACACGACTGCGCAGTCTGCCGACCACAAACAAACGTTTTTTTTTTTTTTTTTTTTTACTTGTCCTGTCCAGCATCGAAGCAAGCAGAATAGAAATCTGATTGCTTTATTCTGTTGAACAGTTTTGCTTTATCAAGCGGAGCTTTATGAACATAAGGCTCCACTTGATATCATGTTTATTCATTTTATTTCTTTATTTAAACATTTGTCTATTACACCATTCCATTTCATACTGCTGGGCCTGACATGGGAGAAATGAAAGTTAACAGAGGTAATGATAGAAAGTGAAACAGAGAGAAAGGAGTAAGGAAGAGGAAGAGAGAGAGGAGAGAAAACATGAATCTACTTACACAGTTCACTGGTACATCTGTACAGCGATCCCTAAACAACCAAGGTCTCTGTTGGAAAACAAAACAAGCAATCCCCCACAGGAGGACCTGCAGGTGGCTTAAATATCCTCAGATCATACAAACACACATAAACACACGCAGAACTACGCAGAGAAGAGGTGCAACCTAGTCAGCGCAATGGGAAGTAGAGAAGAGGTACAACCTAGTCATCGCAATGGGAAGTAGAGAAGAGGTACAACCTAGTCATCGCAATGGGAAGTAGAGAAGAGGTACAACCTAGTCATCGCAATGGGAAGTAGAGAAGAGGTACAACCTAGTCATCGCAATGGGAAGGAGTGTCACAGTGTCAACATGCATAATAAAGGGTCTCCGTGGTGATACAGTCATGCAGATGCAGCCTCGTCTCTGCAAGGAGGAGGAAGCTCGCAAGGCTCACGACCCAGGCCCCCAGCAGCCACCCAGAGGCCCAGATCCCAGCCACCCCCCCCCCTAAGAGTGGACATGCATCCCCCCGAAGGGCGGCAAAAGGCGGCCCCAGCCGGAGCCCCCGCAGTCTGGGGACCCAGGCCCCAGCGGACCAAGACCAGCAGCTGCCGACCCCACCGGGCGCCGGGCGTCCCCCGGAGCGGAGACAGCGCCCGGCCCAGGGCCCAAGCGCCCAGGAGCAGCCACCCCCCCCCCCCCCCCCCCCGACCCGGGCGGCCCAACTGAAACCCAGGAGGACCGGACCGCCGCCCCCCCCCAACATCCCTGCCCCACACCTGACACCAGGGCGCCACCACCTCTACCACCCCTACCCCGCCACCACGCTCACACACACACACACTCCCCACACACCTACCCCAACACTGGGGCTGAAAGATATACCGTCACCGCCCCCACATCGAGACACAGGCACCCAAGACATCAATACCGCAAGAGCAACCACATACAGGATACAGATCCCCCCTGCGCCCCGCCCCGCACAAAAAGCCCCGGAAGCCACAAACAAAACCGCACCCCCCACCAAAGCGCCCGGCCCCCAACCAACCCGCAGCCACACCGCACCACCCCGACTCCAAGATGCCCGGCACGAACACCGAGATACGAACCTCCGCCCACACCGCCCAGCCCTACCCAACACCTCCGTGTACCCCCCCCCACACACACATACACCCACCCACTCCGCTCTCCGATCTTACATACCCACACTCACTCCTCCCTCCACCCCCAACACTCTCCTCCCTACCACCATCTACTCCTACCCCCACCTCCTCATACCCTTCAACACACACATGCACTCTCCCCACATAACTGCACCAACCCCTCCCCACCCCCCCCACACATACGCCCTCACCTCCCTATACCCCCAATACCCCCATACAGTCCCCCCTACACAACCAGCCCTGCCCATCCCTCTGACCTATCACACTCCCGCCCTTCCTTCCTTCAGCCCCTCATGACCATCCCTACTAGACACTCACGAGCATGCCACTCCTTCCTCCATCCCCCCTTTCCTCCAACCACTTACCCACATCTCCTCCCTCTTCCAGCCCAAGTTCCTCCCTCCCACATTTCTTCTTTCACACTCTCATTCATTATTCTCACACACCACCTCTCTCTTGCCCATGCCCTCGTGCCTCCTGAGTGTTGCTCGAGCCAGGGAAGGAGCCGCAGAGCTCCAAGCCCCCCAACACGTTCCCCCCACCCCACCACCACCATCCCCCACCCCCGGATGCAGCAGGCCAGGCATCCCCCGGGCCAGCAGATCCCCCGCAATGCAGCCAGCCTTAACCACGGCGCGTGAAGTAGCCACTGTCCCCCCCTCCCCCAGTAGCGCCCGGGAGACCGGGGCATGAAAGGACCCTGTCCCCCCCACCCCCGCTCATGACTTGTGTGTAAGATGTGTGTTGTTTGCAGTTAAAACTAAGGGGCAGTGCCAAGTCATGCCGGGAGTGGGGGTTGCGTAGGGGGCATGACCCCCAACCGGCCCCTCCCTCCTTCCACACACTATATGGCCCGCCCTCAGAAGTGGTTGTGAGCTGTTGTTATTTTATGTGTTTAGGTGTCTAAGTGTGGTTAAAACTGGGGAGCAGGCTGCCTCTAGACGTGGCAAGCAAAGGCACTTTGGTGCCCCTCCCTCACCACACCCCGCCGACACGCACCCATACGGCAGAAAAAATACAGCTGGTTGTGTTGCGTGGTTGTATTTACTATAAAACTGAAGCATTATGACAAATCTAAAAAAAAAAAAAAAAAAAAAAAAAAAAAAAGTGAAAAACTGGTTCTAAAATCAGACCTCAAAGCCATTTTCTCCTGTCAGCAGAGTGTAACATCACTAGCTTGATCAAAAGACTGTTATATCGCAGAGGCCCAAAGTACCAAAAGACCCACAGCTTACAAACTAGCATGCTCTGCTCTACATCCATCTTATACTCATTCTTTGCTGCCATTACCAACATACCACATGATCACCAAGTGAATTACAATTATGATGGCAACATTGAACAAGATCCAGTCATTACTATGGTTAAAAATTACATGAACATGTCCTAAATTGTGCTGTTTTTTTTTTTTTTTAGTTTCTGTCCTTTGAAAAATTATTTGAAAATTAAATTATTATTATGTGTTTTATTATAAAGTTCGGTCCTTCACCGCGGTGAATCGATCGCTTTGATCCACTTTTCCTTAGTATCACTTCATTTGGAATCCGTGAAAATTTCAGTAGGGTTGGCGTTTATTCTCGTTATCTACGAAGTAAAGCAGGGACATTGAACTGGGCCGGAAGTGGGTCCTTCTAAGTGTTTCAAACCGATAGTTCGGAACACGGAAGCGTGATAATCCCCTATGGCACGGCGGTAGTGCTCCGACATATGGTTGCGATCCGCCGTAAACCCCAAGAAAGAAGAATGGCGCTCCCCTAACGGTCTGTGGAATCTACTATGAATTAAGCTGGATTAAGACGCCCATGTGGCGTCTGTGCGACGTCAGGCCGCGTAGCCGATGCAGTGTGTGTTTAGCGTCGTGCTTCTTTTCACAAGCTGCCGGTTCAGTGTTCGGTGGCGAGATGTAAACTTCCGCAAACACGTAACTTCCGCATGTCTTTGTTCGCGGAGCTGGAGCCGAGCCAGGATCTGGATGTTTAAGGTGAGGGAATTATGTTGCAACCTCGGCTATTTTCTCTCTCTTTCTGTCCATCTCTCTTTGTTCTCTGTCTTTCCCCGTGTGCGCACTTATTGTTGACAGTTAACTGTTAACTTTGGACAGTTGTAGATGCAGATATTAGCATTATTGGCCATTTGTAGCAGTTAGCAGAAGCGAGCAGCTTCATTTACAGTCTTGCTTGTTTGTTAACACTGTAAATCTCACAAGACTTCTATGTGAGAGTTTGATGTTTCGGATGTGTTGAGCTGGTTCTGTGGATTGATCCCTGATCTGGCGCAGACCTTAATTTATACTCATACTTTAGTTGTGGTAAATAAACAACTAGTAAGTGTCATGGCCACTTACTGGCCATGACACTTACTGTCATGGCCAGTAAGTGTGAGCTCCCAGTCTGTTGTAAAATCAGCAAAGACTGTAAAGTTGTGTCGTGTGACTCCAGCTTTTGTCTGGAAAACAATAACATAGCAAGTTTATGTCAGGGACTCATTCTAACTGACTGAAAATGGTAAATCTATCCTTTAAATTTAATGCAACACCAAGGGCCTGATTTACAAAGAATCCAAATTGCGAGGTCTAATGTCTTTGCCTCGCAAAAAAAATAGCGTGCGCTGTCATTTTAGCGTTTGCGGGTGATCTACAAAGATTACATGCGCAATCTGTAACAGGCGCAAACAGCAGGATTTAAATGAGGATTTAGCGTGCGCTCTCCCTGCGCCACGGAAAGTTCAGAAGAGCATGTGGTAAGCGCAAAATGAAATTCATCCTGATAGAGAGATGTTAGTTTCAGAGATATAATGAGACAAATAAAAAACAGAATATAAGATAAATATGAAGAGTTCATTTGCAAAAATAGACAAATGGCATTTAGAAAAAACGGAGTTAACTGCTCTTGCAAATAAACTCTTCATTTACTTTTTGAATATTTTCACCAAATCAAGCTCACGTGAAGTGGAGGGTTTTAATGATGTAAAATGGAGATATGGCGTTTGTACCCGACAGCAACAAAAGCAGTTAACTGTTTTTCCACAGTGATGTTTGTCTGTTTTTGCAAAATGAACTCTTCATAATAACTATAAATAAAAACGATGCAGCAGGTTTCCCTGTGGGTCGTATGAAGAGGCCAGTTTAAGGACGTGGATAAGGACACGCTGTTGAAGATGATCTGATATTACGCACAGACTGCACGCTCTTTGGCACAATGCCAGGCACGGGACCTGTGTAATTGTCCCCCACCCCACGCAAAACTCAGTAAAAAGT
>JALJCO010006197.1:0-54326 GCA_023101725.1 Atherinomorus stipes
AAACGAGTCAGAAACGTATATTTTTAAGGTGGAAAAGTTACGTTGTGGATCTTTAAAGCTTAATGTAATCTTCATGGCTCCATGACAACATCATGTCATTTTTTATTATCAGTTTAGCAGATATGATGGTCTATTCATTGATACTGTGAACCATAAGAGGGTTATCATTTTTTTCTTAGCATTGAACAAAAGCGATCTTTTTAGATAGATTGCATTTTTGGAATTAAGTTAATGTAAAAACGGACAACATGACAGCATCCAGCCATACAATAGAAACCAGTTCAGCCAAATGCAGCAGCAAAATCTCAGATAAATGAATATCATGTGACCTATCAATCAGTACTGGTGATGCTGGCATCAGCTTTTATGTTATCTATTGTTTTTGTAGCAGCATATTCCATAGCTCATTCTGACAACGCTGTTCCAAGATAGTCAGCAACTAACTGTAAATTTATGTGCAAGTATGCAATATGTCTTGACCTGCCATTGTCCGCCATGCTCATAAAGGGTAGATCAGGATCAGTTCTAACTTTAAATCAACATAAAAAAGTTGGTATTTCCCCAAAACTTCGTCTTCTATGTCCAAAACTGTTTGCATGTGAATGGTAGGCATAAATTCAGAAAAATCTGTGATCAAAAGACCCATGTTCACCTATACAGAGCCTAAGAATCTCCTGAACATTCAACTGCATTACAATTAAATTTTTAAAAATAATGACAATAATAAAAGACTTGCACAAAAATTCTGCATATACCCCGGTCTCCCAAGCTATGCTACTACTGAACCCCCACACCCCTGGATGAGTAGTTTTCACATTGATTTTTACTTCTTTTACATGCTGTGCATGGAGCTCCTGTCAGTACTAATAAATAAAATCAGCCTACTGAACAAAGAAGCAGAGAAGAATCCCTTGCCACAGCAAGGCCAGTATCAGGTACTGGTGTAACAGCCATTTAATCAGCTGATAACATTAAAAGATTGTGTATTTTTAATGCAAGTGTAGATCCAACTGAACTGAATGATGTTAGTTTTGGGTTGATAATAAAATCACTGATCCATTTAATCCACTAAATGTGGGAAGCAGTGTTTGTGTAAGAAACCTGAAAACTACACAATGGTTAGACGAAACTTACTGTAGAATAACCTGCATAAAGCAACATGTGTTTAATCAGCTCTTTTAAATACTGTAAGAACTTCCTTCCTTCCCGCTGACTCTTTTTTAATAAGAAATGTGTTCTGTTTTAGCTTAACAACACTCTGGGCAAAGTCAACCAAGCTCTTATCCACTCTCCTGACCGCTATAGCAAATATTTGAGAAGCTTGTGGCAAGCTGTTTCATAGCAAAAGTCATTTACTTACCAAGCTGCAATTGACTCTCCAACCTTCCCACCTCACTGCTCTACTCCTCTGTCAAAGAAAATATGTAATGCTCTCCTGTGTTATGCATGGACCAACGCAAAGTGACAATTTAATTAAATTCACAAAGGAAAGAGCATGACAGCCACATTTTCTAAGCATGGTATAGTAACCCCGAGTGAAGTTTTATTTCCAGCACCCACCTCTGGCTGAGTCATTCAGTCATAATCATAGTAGATGATGGGTGTCAAAACTTTTCTGCAAAATGAAAGAGAATTTATTGCTTCTTGCACAGATGTGCATATCTACTGACACATTAAATTATCTGAGACATACTAAATGAGACTTTAATCAAATTTGAGCATTGACAGGAAGTCTATTGTATGTTAATAAATCTGCTTACTTCACTCAGCATTGTGTGAGATGCCATTCACTTGTCAGCGTGTGCTTCTATAACCGTGGACAGTATGTTGACATTCCTGTCAGCTGTGCTATAATATAAATGATAGATATCAATATTTAAATAGGTCTCTGACTACTTATAGAATCGGATAAGAAGCAGATGTGATCTCCTTACGTTAAATCCAACAACGAACCATGAAACTATACAGCTACTGTATAATAAGCTCTCATGTGCTTTTGTTTAAATATGCAAAAGCTATAAAGGAAATTCTGTACAAAGGCAAAGTTCACATAAATTTTATATTCATGAAATGAAACCAGAAGCAATAAGTGTTCAACAAGAAAATCAGTGAAGTATGGGGATTGCTCTTTGCTTTGTTTTGTGGTAACACTGATATTTAGGTGTGTGTATGTGTGTGTGTGAGAGAGAGAGAGAGAGAGCCTCTGTCTTTTAGTGTCTTTCAAAACTCAGTCTTGGCTGATGATTAGTCTCTCTTGTCTCCTTCAGCACTCAGATGTTAATATTCCTTCTGCAGTCCCTCTTTGTGCTTTCTGACTCACCGGGTGAATTCCTCAGATGTCTGCTCAGACTGAAGGTGACTCCAGCAACCAACTGTTTGCACAAGTAAGACAGGTTCAAATGGCGTATTATGGACTTTATTTTTTTTTTCTAAAGCCATAAAAACAAAAAGATCTTTAACAGTGTTTTACAGTTGTTTAATACTAATGTTCCACAGCTGAACTCATTAGATTAGCCCGTTGGTTAGCCCCAGGTGTGCAGACTTGATGCCAATTTACTCGGTCGACATGGAGGTAACTCACACTTTGTGCGTCTTTAACACAGACTTTTATTTCTCCATTTTGATGCCAATGTGGGTTCTTATTAAGGATGTTTGGTATTGGCTTTTTTTTTTTTTTTTTCAAGCAGCTTCAAAGCAAGTCAGTCTGTAGCAACAGCAGCTGCACCGTGGTCACATGACTCTAGAATTAATGCTGGTGTATGAAGTTCTTCCAGAATGACAAAGACTTTTCTACAAGCTGGGCCAATGAAATGACAAGATCTTGTGAGATTTCGTTAATTAAAAATATTGATACAGCACTTTTTAATATCGATATGATATCGCAACACAAAATATCATAATATCTCAGTGTATAGATATTTTCTTACACCCTTGGTTATGCGTGACCTGGAGTTTTTGTTGTGTATTAAAAAAGAAAAATGTAAAAATCGATGCAGATATTTTCTGATATCACATTTTAATGCAGATATCGGCCAATAATATTGGTAGGATGATGATATTGGAAATTTTTCATCCAATCTTATATATTTAACAAAAAACCAAACTGGAAACGACTTAACCTACCAGACCTAGCAGAATAAAAATGGCAGACCTTTTGTCCTGTAATGGAGTCAGCCTGCTTCCTTCGTTTGAGGAAGACCCATGGATGGGAGGCAGCATTGTCACTTGGCATCCTCTCTGGTTGCAGCTGCTGCAGTGGTTGAAATTTGCATCCCTGTTGCATTGTTTCCTGGCAGTGACCCGTCATGCTGTCCAGCAGCTGGAAAAACAGACATATAACACCATGTCCAGCTCCACTTTTGCTCAATATTTTCTTCACTCTTGCAATTTTCCTTCTACATTTATTGTTTGTTCCGGCAATTGGGTCAACTCAACTCAGCTTTATTCATAAAACCCTTTAACTCGTTGAGTGCCAGCCATTTTAGAGCAGATAGTTCCTGGGTGCCAGCGTTTTGGCCTATTTTAACTGATCTTTCAAGACCCACAGAATATTTAGCTTTATGACTACATAAAAAATTACATTTACATTACCCAAAGGAACATCTGACTTTGTTCTTTCATCAGAAAAAAAAATGCTTTTAGCATTTTCTGTTGTTTAGAAATCAGCTGTTGAACATAATGTGGTTTCAGCAAAAACATCAGATTCTGACCAAAAATCAGACAAAGTTAGCTTTTTTGAGAGAGGGCAGAACAAAGACTAATGCCAATATTTTTTGTATTAGTGGCCTCTCAAACATTTGTACAGTTGTTTACTTCTACAGAACAAACAAAAACAACACTGAGACAACAAGTTATGATGGAAAACATTTATTTGCATTAACCAATTGTACACAAATACCCAATTTGAATTTTCAAACATACAGTATGAGGAGTTACATCTATAGAGCAAAATCAACATAAAACAACTTTTGATGGCAAGTCATTCATTTACAAACACCTCAAAAAAATATATTTAATGTTTGAGAAAAAAAAATATTTACATAGAAATAGCCTAATTACAGGTGTGTTTCCGTCTGACAATAATCCAGTTTTTATGTTGGAGAAAAAAAAGAAACTAGTGACCATTAGAAATATATAGGTGTGTTTCCGTTCTGACACAATAATTCAGCTTTCAATGTTTGACAAAACAATGAGAACAAACTATTTACCGTACATGTGTGAGAGTGTGCAACTACCATACAAGACAAAATTATGATTTCTAACAAGTTACAAAGCATAATTTTGTTTTGTATGGTAAGCAGTGAAACATTTTCCTGTGTGCAGGGGGACACAACAGGACCTACACCATATCCTTGTTCCATCCCCCTCCGTGCGCACCCCCTGCACTTCCTCCCCCGCCACTCCCTTTTACCAGATGTTTGCAGCTGCACTAGCACATGCTGGCTGATCCTCCCATCCAGCCGGCTCTCAGGGTCCTTGTTGTAGGGTGCCCTCTGGGTGCCACTGTTCTCCACCGCACCCTGTGCCTCCTCAGCCACATTGTCCTCCTCCTCCTCCTGCTCCTGCTCCTGCTCCTGCTCCTGCTCCTGCTCCTGCTCCTGCTCCTGCTCCACACTCCTCTCAGCTGTCCAGGACCTTGCCACTTCCCATATGAAATCCAGGTGGGACATGCTCTGCCCTGGATTTCTGTCTTTAAACAGCACATGGGCATTGAATAGTGCCAGCTGGAACAGGTAGGTCACAAACTTTTTAGACCAGTTGTTTGACCTATGGATGAAGGGGTGGTAGGTAATGTTCTGGTCCAGTTTATCTACTCCATTTATCCACACATTGTAGGCCACACACTCTGGCTGGAGCTGGGGGACTTTGGCCCTCTGTTTCTCGGATCCAAACCTCCACACTGTGCATCCGGTCCTGGTGGCAGCTTATGACCATTTTCACAGTACATTTGTCCTGCCATGCCAGGACCATCACATGTCCATTGTGGTGAACAACTTTCCCCCCAGCCCCCAAGCTGAACTTGGTGAGATTTGCAATGTCTCTTGGCTCACCTCTGTTCTTCCTGTGCATCCCACAGACGCCTCCAGCTGGTGCTCCCAGAGGGTCACAGACCTGTAATAGTTGTCCATGTACACTGTGTACCCATGGCCTGTGAGCCAGTTCAGGAGGGTTAACAGGGTCTTGCAGGGTGCTGGCCTCTTCCACGTATGGCTTCATGTTGAGGCAGTAGCCCGTGAAGCTGTCGCACAGAATGTATGACTTGATGCCATACTTCACCTGCGGTTTGTACACGCCGAAGCAGAGCTGACCCTGCCACTTCATCATCCCCTCATCAATAAAGATATTCCTCCCGGGCTGGACTCTCCTTGAATTTGCTGACCAAGTAATCCAGCACTGGCTGGACTTTATACAGGCAGTCAGCTGCATCCTGCTGTTGTTGTTGAAGTGCAAGAACCGCCAGATCAGTTGGAACTGATTCCTGGGCATCATTCTGGAGAAATACTGGGTGATGCCCCTCTCATCCGTCATCCAGTATGACTTCAGGCTTGGTTTCCTGATGTACCCAGTAATGAATGTCAGTCCAAAAACTTTTTTAAATCTTGGACTGACTCTATGCGCGCCCCCGGCTGTGTGGCTTCATCTCTTGGTTAACCTTGACAAACTGCCAGGCATACAGGCTTATCTGCTCCATTATATGCCCGAGCAGCTCATTGGTGAGAAGCAGCTCCAGGAAATCGAGCGGCCAGTCGGAATCCAGCTCCGCAGCAGCGCCCCGGGGACCTGGATCCACCTTGAAGGTGATGTGGTGCTGCTGCCAGCCGGATTTCAGCCACTGCGCCTCTTCCTTCTCACCATGACACCAGCCTTCAGGACGGCCACTCCCTCTGCTGCTGGGACCGCTGGCTGAACCGTTGGTGGCACCAGTAATAATGCTGGCCACACTCCACCGTCGCTCCTTTGTGTCTGGAGATGAGTCCCTGCTGCTACCAGACGTTCCAGACATTAACCATTCCTCTGATGAATCTCGGCCAGGTTTGCTAAGCTCAGATTGGTTGCTGAGGAGTGGCCTTTCTCTGAAGTTCGCCGACTCTCCTCCTGTGGCTCGGACAAAACTTGTCCGACCACCGCAGATGAGCTGCTCACCTCCACCGACGTCTCCCCTCCAAGATCTCCACCTTCCTTCCTCTCGATTGCCTCACCACCTCTGTCTCTAGCACCACCACGACTGAAACTTTCTGTAATTGATAGTTGCTTCCACACTCCAACACCTCCGCTCTCCTCACCATTTCGTCCACAGATCTTTCTTCTTTTTCTTCTTCTTCTTCTTCTTCTTCTTCTTCTTCTTCTTCTTCCTCTTGTTTGGCGGTTGGCATCCAGCTTTTGGTGCTTTACCACCACCTACTGTTCCGGAGTGTGGGCCAGAGCCGTGTTTCCCCCACAGATCGGGTAGGGTCTATCTGCGGCTCGCAAGACAGAGGGGTGTCGTAAAGTGGACGTGTCGTCAAAAACAGACCTATGAGAGCACGGTAAAATCTAACCCTACCCCTGACCCCTCCCCTAAACCTGACAAGACCCACCCACCTTGCAACACGTCCACTATACGACACGCCCCTTGATTGCAAGCCGCAGATAGATACACTTGCACAGATCTCACCTCTTCTTCTGCCTTTTTTTTTCTCTTATCACACTTCGATCACACTTTTCTCTGATCACACTATAAGTGTTTGACTTACGGTTGAACACTTAAAGGTACAAGCCTGATATTTACATTACACCGATCAGAGTCTTCTCATGCATTTCATATTACAAAAAAGCAATCAGCAGCAAAGGCTGCAAATGGGACCAAACAGTTGGATTTAGATTGGTGGCAAACGCCACCAATGGCACTCAGTGAGTTAAAACAACTACAGTTGGAACAAAGTGCTGTACACATCAAGCAAATAGTTAAAACAACTCTAAAACAACGAAACGATTTAAAAGAATAAAACAATTAAAAACAAATAAGTAAAGATAATTTAAAACAAATAGAACCAACAACTTAAACAAACCACAAAACTCAAAAACTGTCTCACCCTGTGTTGAAAGCCAAAGAATGAAAATAGGTTTTAAGACGAGTTTTAAAAATGGACAGTGATGAGTCTTGTCTAATTAGGAGGGGGAGCTCATTCCACAGTTTTGGAGCAGTAACTGAAAAAAGGTTCAGCCCATTAATGACATCACAGTTCACAAAGAAGAATCACTACGTATTGGTTCCAGTTGAGAACTGACTTTTCAGGTTCTAAAAGCAACTTTCCTTCAGTCTAAACACACCAGCTGACTAAAAAATTTGATTTCAGCACAGTAAAGGGATATATGTTTACTTTCCTTTGTACAGCTACAGAGTTAACATTACAACATCTGTCTAGATTATCCATTCTCTTACTGTAATCTACTCTCCATTTCCTGCAGTCTCTATTTTCCAGTTGAACCTGAACATAATATTTTTGTGTCACTTCAAATCAAGAAAAGGAAAGAGGGAAAACAGATGAAGTCAGAAAGGTTGTTGAAGTGCGTGATGAATATTGGCAGGGCATCAGTCCGAACAGCCGTGCCCTGACAGCATGTGTTCTAGCCGCTCACATAGAGAAGATGACATCACCCTCGAGAAATAATATCTCGAAGTTTGAATGATTATTCATATTTTCCACAGGGAGCTACATGAAATATCAAGTGTGCCCTTTGACTGGCATTTGGACATGCAGCTCCTACTGATTACCCAGGGTAGCCAGGTCTGTATTCTCCGCTAATGGGGTAAAACTGACATGCTGTTCATTAGTGGGGTCTCATAATCAAAGGTATGGAGGCCCTCATTAAACAGTTGCCAATCATGTATCCAGGATTTGCACAAGTTAGAAACACGGCAGGCTTGTTTGAGTAAACGAGCAGTGAAATCAAACCAAGCATTCTGACAGGTGGACGTTTTTTTTATGATTATATGCATATGCAAAATAAGAATGTACTGTATATGTTTTAGTTGATTTTTCTGCAGCATTGACATCTATGCCAAGAAAAGCATTCTTTTCTTTCTTCTCCTGCCCTTAAGTTCTGATGACTACTTAAGTCTTCTGCATTAAAGAGACTTTGCCAAATTAATTAATGGTCATAAAAGGTCCAACTAATTATTGAGGTGTTTACACAATTTATATCCATTAGGATAATTAAATCAACACATTTTAATTAATCACCAAGGAAAGCCAGAGACATTGTAATGCACATCAGAGCATTTACTGATGAGATTCCATTTAAATCGTCTTCAGGAGATTTGTTGAAAAATAAAACTCGGATGCTGACTGGCTGGTGGTTGGCGCAGTGATGGTCAGGAACATCCAGTGCAAGCAGGTGGCGCAATCTAAGATCCACATATAAGCTTAATTGGACACTCGGCGGCTGGCAGCGATGCAGCTGAGATGGAGAGCATCCCGATCAAAGAGGAAGATGAGCTGAAAGCAGTCATCAGTGGGAAGAAGCCCCAAAGAAGTTCTGTTTTGCACAGTGTCTGGTTTATATAAGAAAATCATACAGCACTATTTTCACACATTGGAAGCTGTGTAGGAGTGTGGATTAATAGGCTTTCATCATGTGTCTTAGATGTGTAGGAGTATGCACACATATGCTGTCAGACACAAATAAGAGGAAGCCTTAGGTCATGCTGGGAACCTCACAGCTTCACCAGTAGACCAACCTTGACTTCTTTTTTCTTTTTTTTTTTTTTTATGAAGGCTTTCACTGTCATTCCATTTGTTGATTGTATGTTCAACTTACAGGGAGAAATTCAAGGCAGCTGTTTATTCATATTAGTGAGACACTCTAAAAACCCTCAATGGCTCACTTAATTACAAAAGAAAAGTTCCTACCTTTGCAGGCTGAACGAATCTGGAATGCTTTTATTCTCTAATGGTAAAATATTACCCCTGCAAAGTTGAACCCCAGCAAACATTGCTCACTGTACTTTTGTCGAGATGAAATAATCTGTCTTTTAGAGAGGGGCAGTAGATGATCAAAAAATTCTTATGATTTCTGAAGGCAGTCAGTGGGTAAATGGAAAATTTCAACAAGGGATCTGGAAATACTCCAAACTGAAAAGGCTTGATGGATTTCAAGTGAGGCTTATCAGAAGAAAGCATACAAGCACAAAAACAAAGACACGACAGGGGATGAGCAAGAAAGCACATTTGAAGATTTTTTGAAGATTTGCTTCAAGGTCAAATTGAGGTTATGAATGTACATTTAAGCTTGAGAGGAGAAACGTGTCTATAGATCCCCATCTTGTTTGACAGCTGCGCGGCTTTCTTCTTTAATAGGCTATGACTGCTCCCTTCTCATTCAAACAAGAACAAAATTCATGAAAGACCTTCAAAGTCCTTTCAGAGCAACACATGCTCAGCAGCAAGGAGGGCTCCTCTTGTAGCTTGATTAGGTTCAGACTTTTTTCCCCCCTTTTCCTTTTTTGTTCTCCGTTGTGTTTGGTGGAGAGAACACAGAGCGCCCTTTGAAAAGCCTCTGTGATCTGCTGTTTTTCTGATTGTGAAATCCAACGAATGTGTAAACAAAGATAAAGTAACCTCTGCAGTAAATGAGTGTTCATTTGAATTACTAAGAGCAGCGCACTGGATGGAGACAGCCATGTTTAAGGACGAATCCAGCAATTAACAGGAAAGAAAGGAAAAGAAATCCTCCACGCTTTTAGTGTTTTTCTTTGTGTTCTGAGTACAGAAGGATGGCTGTGGTGGTGTGTTGATAACGCACAGGCAGCAACTGTGTCTCTTCGCAACATGAATTCTCTTAAAAGCACAGTATGAAATTTCACCTGCTCAACGAGAAGAATAACAGAGGACGTAGTCTTATGACAGTGTGAAGTAGTGTGGGATGAATAGAGCTGTCTCTGTTGCTGACAGTAAAAATCTATCTTGTGACTCACAAATGAGGAAAAAAGTTTTATTCGCTGTAGCATATAGATATTCCCTTTACATTGTTTTAATAAAGTGAAATAAGGATTGGAATTTAAAACGTCGTCTGAAAGCTTCCAGCACATCTGAACACAAATGTCTGTGGTGTTTTTATCTGGTAGAATATTTGGAAAATCAGCAGGTGAGATAATGTGTGAACGTAGCAGCTTATCTTCTGAACATTTACTCAGTAAGTCAGTGAGTGAGTGCTATGGGAAGTTGCTGCTTCGTGCTCTTTTCTGCTGACATTATGCTTTTAATCCATGTACTGATGTCATGGCTACTTTTTTCATCAAGTATTGATGTCTACACAAGCATCAAGGAAGCCCATTGTCAACATGCTGTAAAGGAAACAGCTATCTCAACATTGTACTCAGTCATATTTCATGCCATGACAGTGACCTCATAGCAAAAATCCTCCACTGTGAATTAAATGTATGAGCAGCAGCTGCTGGAAAATATCTAAATCAAGCTGTCCAAAACTTCTTGAGAGCATGTAACTGGACACAAACTATTATGGCTTGTGTGATTTGGGGGTTGTCTGAGCTGTTTGGTCATCGCAATGAGGGACATGAGGCAAAATATTGCTTGTGGTCATCATTCCGAAACAATTGGCTTGAGTTGACAAATGTTGCTTTGCTTGTAAGTCATCAAGTTTAAGGTGCTCTTCAAATAAGGTGAAACTAATGCTTCGATGTGGCTTAGAAAGGTTTAGGAATTATGTTATAATATTCATATTTTGGCTGATCTTGCAATTTAATACATATTTCAATGTAATTTCATACTGACTGACATGAACCAAGAAGTACATTTCCAAAATCATAATTTAGTGAAATAAAATATTGTTTTTGAAATCTGGTTGGAAATAATAATTTAAAAAAGGCAAACAAACAAAACCGTTCCAGACATATTAGAGGACCTTTCTCACGAACAGCGGACCAAAATACCTGTCAACAGGTGTAAATGTATTTTTGAACATCAGAGAAAACGCCTGTTTGCAGTGATTGCCTCAAAGTGTTGCTCAACAAAATTTTAGCTTCAGAGCCCCATTATGCTTGTTTACTTGTTTTATTATTTTGTGTTTTTGTTTTTAATATTTCTTTCGAACCACAATTCGAAATCAATGTCATGATTTTCATAGAATTTTTATTTCTTATTACTTTTGTCAATTTGAACTGAACAGCTGATTTTTCCTTTTTTAATTGGAGGGTATGGATACGCACGACTGCTCCGAGAGCAAACATCCCAAACTAGCCTTATCTCAGTGAGAGGAGTTCAGTTTGGGCATTTGGCTGTACTGTCTGTGTGGTGGAACAAATGCTCAAAAAACAAGTTTATCCATCTTATTTATGGTGTTTATGATCATTCACAGGCATTTAAAACAATATGCTGACATTGTGTAAGTTCTTTATGTGGAAGTGACGCACATGTTTTTGTTATGTCATTGAGAAAGTCAAAGTAAAAACCGATACTGTTCCAATATCATATTTTAATGCATGAATCAGCCGATAATATTGGTAGGACAATAACTTTGGACGTTTTGAGTGACAGCATTAGCCACATTTATATGCACTGTTTTTTCAACCTTAACAAAATTATTCCCATTAAAGATCTCAGGTCAGCTGTTCACATGTTACATGATCATTTCCAATCCAGTGTTTAGATGTGACAAATCAGAACCACTATCTTACAGAAAGATGTTTAGTTCTTTTAAAGTTTGTTTTAAAAACAAACTCTTCTGCATTTCCTGTTTAGAAGCCATGTTTTTACACCGATAAACGTCAATGCACATGTCAGGACAGAGTGTTTTCTTTCTTTTTTGTCAAACGGTACTTTATTGAATAATAAAGTCAAGATAGAGCATGGGCAAACAGAACACAGCCTGGTATTGTTCTCTTTTACTATTTACATAACAATACCATACTTTTTATCAGTTTGGATGACGGAATATTCCACCCATGAAACCAAGTGAAATTCCATTCAGTTTTGGTCTGTTCATTCTGATTGACGTCTTTATATTGGGGCATTTTTATAATTCAGTTTGGGCTTCTAAACCAAACCTATATGGATACAGGTAGGTTCTATGTAAACCCAGCTATAGTAATGCTTTACACATGTCAGCAGCCTATCACCTTCACCTCCACTAAAACTCTGTATTACAAAGAGCTTCTAATAATGTGCTCAAACTCTCAGAGATGTCTTACAGTGTTTCAGGAAACCATTCATCCATTTATGCAGGCTGTCTTGCCTGATAACGGACAACCTGAAATCAATTAGGACTTTTTGGACTTTTTGACAGTTTGATATAAAGTTAACTCCCACCCACCTCACTTTTTTTTTTTTTTTTTTTAATATTTGGCACAATCTAAAGACAATTTTGAATAGTGCTGCACCAGTGTGTACACTAGCTATCGTGGACTGATGTTCTTACTGTCTGATCTTACCTTCAGAGGAAGGCTTGAAGAGATAACGGGCCCACAAAACATCTTTTTTTTTCTTTGAGCTGGTGTTTAGTATGCTGCATAGAAAGCCTCAGCTGCATTAAACACACAACAGATTAGCTCACAAATGCTTCTCTGGTGAAATTTAATTAAACTTTTTTATTTATTTGGGTTAAATTCCTCTATTTACATATATATTAAATTTTCAGCATCTCAAACTCAATTTCTGCTTACCTGTAATTGCAGATGTTTAAAAAAATGCTGGCGGTATTGAGCCTGATGCAACCACCTCATCTTGGTCCCCTTTAGTGTGCTAAAAATAATTGAAATTACCACAGCTTAGCACAGCATAAAGAATGAATTGGTGTTAAGATGAGAGTAGGCAGCATTAATTAGTGAGGATGACATAGTCCTATAATAGGTGAGATAAGAGACACATGGTAATGATGAGGAATGCACTTTGACTGGATTAGGGTTTGGGGTATAGGCAAACATATAGGCATAGGGAAAGAGACTTGTTTTCCTATGGAAGCTATGTCTGATTCCCCATGTCATGTTATGTTATATTATGTTATGTTATGTTATGTTATGTTTTTTAGAGAAGAAGAGGGAATAGAAAATGTTATGTTATGTTATGTTATGTTATGTTATGTTATGTTATGTTATGTTATGTTATGTTATGTTATGTTATGTTATGTTAAAGCCAGAGTTGGTAATCCTGTTCAGAACACTTTTTTCATACTGGGTGAAATGGTCCTTCCATCCTGACAGTAGTCAATACATCATGTAGCCTTTTCATTAAAAGGGAGGGAAACAAAAAAACAAAAAAACAGACCTCTGTGAGAGCTGCAGGTCTAAAAACTCTGACCAATCACTGCCATCTGTGCTGAAAAGCAGGAATTGGTCATTTGCACCATTTAGAAAGAATCAATCCATACCTTCATTTCTCATCTCTGTCCCTCCCCTCTCCCCGTCCCCATGTGCACCGCTCTGTGCGCTGCTCACTGTAAACAAATATGGCTAACGAACTGCTAACTGCTGCTGCGCCAAGAAAATACAAAAATAAAAAACAGAACAAAACATCAAGGATCAAGTCTTGGAGGCGTTGATGTCTGCGGTGTGGACTTTTTACACCCAGAAGGAGTTGGAGGTGAGTGATTTAAGGCTTTTAGAAATGTGGTTCGTCAGCGGTCAGGTACGTCACATTTTGTGTAGGTTCAGCACGGTTAGAGCTAGCTCTGAAACGGGTGCAGAAAATCGTAACGGCTCGTAACGGGTTTCCCCAGAGGAAACACAAATAAAGTGTGCCATGCCGTGTGGAAGGGTTATGACATTTCAATATCATGAGACCCCCCCCCCCCCCGCTTATACAAGGCTAGGTGAAGGGGCAGCAGCTTAAATGGAGAAGCCTGGGCTTTCCTTTCCCCAAGCACTTCTGCCAGCTCTTTTGGGGGAATCCTGAGACGTATCAAGGCCCCTCAGTATGTCTTTCGTTTTCTATTTCCTCTCAGTCATTAAATATTTAAAATACACTTAGTATCAGTTTATATTCTTCAGAATTTACCTTCAAAAACAAAACAAAGCTTACAATTAAAATCACTCTGAGTTTTAGACCCATCCTGTGTATCATGTTATGCTTCTCTTCTCCCGATTGCTCAGGAATTATTAGAGATAAGAAATATGAAACACAGGGTAAAACATTAAGTTTGTTTTCTGTAATGGTGGATACCTCTGTTGGAAATGTAATTTGGTGAATAGTAATTGTTTTTGCTTTGTTTTCTTTCTGTTTAATATCAAGGGAACATTAGCATTTTTATTCTAAAACTTTATCGAGCAGTTTAAAAGTGTTGCAGCTGTTAATTAAGCTGGCTTTGAATGGCCGCATTTACGGGTTTAGGTTAAATTAAGTTTGGATGTCACCAGTCATACTGTTAGCTTTGGAAATAATGCGTCTTAGCGATTGCACATTTTACTGTTCATGGTTTGTGATTCAGACAGCTGCTTGGTGGTGTGGTGATCAGCAATGTTGCCTCACAGCCACAAGCCTTGGCTGGTGGGAGGGGCTCAAACCAGGCTTTTCCAATAAATGGGTTCCATTCGGATACTCTGACTTCCTTTCACAGTCCAAAGACATCCAGGTTAGCCTAACTAGAGTCACTAAAGCATAGGTGTCAAACTCCAGTTCTCGAGGGTTGCTATCCGACAGCTCTTTATTGTTTCCCTGCTCAGGCACACATGACTTGTGTAGAACTTGGCAACAAGCTGTTGGATTCATTTGATTTGAATCAGGTGTGTTGGAGCAGGGACATAAAATGCACTTGTTACATGAGGCACCAGGCTGGGACACAGCTTGTGAAGTGTGTGTGAGTGTTTTTTTTAACCTTTATTTTACCAGGAAAGCCTCATTGAGATCGAAAAAGTCTCTCAGCTCCAAGACAAAGTACAGCAATGACAGCATGTAATGTGCATTGTGAATGTCAATGTGCCATTAAAACAGCTCAGAAGCACTTTGTTTTAAGGTCAGAAACTTGTGTAATATTGCTTTAAATTGTCTGCAAAAGTTACAAAGGGCAAAAGTTAATTGACATTAAAGATCAAAACAGTGTCAACACTAATGCCATCTGAAATTTTGTCAAGATATAACAAATATATTAGCTTTATAATGCATGCATGTTAGCACAAACATGCATCTTTAAATGATAAAAGTAAAGACAAAATACCATAAATATAACTCAACGGATCCATAAAACATGTGTAGCATACAAGACGGAGCATAGTACACACCAATGAGCTCCAGAAACTAGGCATTAACATCTTGCTCAGCTGTGCAAAAGGTTTGTTTCTCCAAAAAATGTTGCTCATTTGTATTCCTTTCTTTCCTCCCTGAGTGTGTCTGCTGAGAGTGACAGAGAGGCAGAGGTTGGATCTGAGCACGACACTTTCAACGAGCCCTCTGCCTTCTACACTCATTTGTGAAAAAAGGTCTATAAAAGGTGACAAATGACACCATGACGGGAAAGTAAGAAGAAAGTGGGAGGGGAGAACAAGGGTTGCTAAAGACAATGAACCTCAGGTCTTCAACTATTCTCTCCATGCAGCTGCCATCATTCCAGAAAGCCGCCCTCCTGCTTCCAAACAGACCTGTGAACCACTGAGCTCCGGGATATTAATTTTGCAGCCCTAATGTTCTGTGGCAAAAGAAATCCAAGTCATCTCAAAACAAATAAATTGGATTTTACAGCTTCTTTTTTTTTCCTTCTTTTTTTTTTTTTTTTTTTTTGCAAGACATCCCTGCAGGTATGAAAAGGATAACCATCTCTGAAAAACAGGAGGAAATAGCTGAGCTTTTCTAAGTTTTGTTGGCTGATGGCTTTTCAGTGCTTCAAAATAAAAATGATGTGAGAAAGAAAAGCTGTGAATTATATCAATGATTGAAAGGCTTCTGATGAGAATCTGAGTCTTTTTGTCAGACATGCTTACAGAAACGCTTTGGAGAAGGGAAAAAAGAAGACAGTGGATGACAAAATACAACAGGAGCAAGATGGTGAGAGTGCAGGGCGAGAACAGCAGGTGGTTTGGGGAAAAAGGTTGACATGGATGTATGATCAATGTTTCAGAACACTGAGGCTATTACACAGTCTGTCAGAGCCACCTCCCTCTGCGCTTGCCCTCTTTTTTCACTCATGTTGTCCATCCTTTGGTCAACCTCAGAGATAATTTCAACCATTTTTTGATCCACTTACTTTCCGGCTATTCCTTGACCTATTTTCTGGTTTGTTTGATAGTGCACAGGTCCAAATGTCAAATGTACAAAACAGGCTACTGTACATGAAAGGAAGGAAATGTCAGTACAGAAAATCTCTCGCAGCTCATGCTTGAGCTCCAACTTTAAAGATCAGAATGCCAAGATTATGGTCAGCGCCTCACTTGCAGACTCAGATTGCAGATAATAATACAGATTTCCTTTGAGGTAGATTCACTTACATGAAGTTCACACTAACCTTTTGAACATGAAATTAAGACCTATTGGAGGGGAAATAGACTTTAGTGATAAATTAAACTGTTTTTACTTGATTTTAATGACTTCTTCTTATTCCTTTATTATCACAGAGTTAATAAGCTGACTTTACAAGCAGAAAAAGAAACATTGAAATTCCTTGCACCTGTATGCAGAATAGTTAAGCCGACTCTGATGGAGCACAACGGTGCATTCATGACAGTAGAGAACACCTGAGATATGGATGTTTGTTTAAAGCACAGAAGATGAAGATGCTTCATGTGTGTCTCCAACCCAGCAACACAGGGAATCCATAAAAATCTCCACATTTTTAAGATGGACGTCCAACCTTAGTGTTATTTTTTTCCATATCCAAACAAATGGTGTTAAATATTGAGATGTTTTCAGTGCAGTGCTATGACCCTGCAGTGCAAAACACAGCAGGATTTTCCAGTGTGGCTATAAAACATGGCTAAAGTGGTGAAACATTATTAGCTTTTTTTTTTTTCAACTCATTCTAATCCATTTCCAGGATAAAGACTTGGGTGGAGATCATTAGGTGCAGATAAATAATTAAACTCTGAGCTTCTGAGTCTCCTGAGACACCCAGATAAATACTCTCAGGCAGAAAATAACGTGTTTTTCTTTTGTTTGTTTTGAATAATTTGATCCATTTAAGCAAATATATGTGTAATCTGCATGTTCACTGCACATGTAATTGTTTTAGAGAGTAAATATGAGCACAGGAGGTCAGTCATTTGGGGACTGGAGTAATCTGAGTGAATTGCAACTATTCCGACTGTTTTCTACTGATGTTGTCAAAGACAACTATTTGGACACCGATTGTGCTTCCACCATCTGCATGGAATTTAAAAAAAGAAAAATCAAAAATCAAAATGAAAGCAAACTTAGGAAATGTTAATCCAACGGAACACTCCTATTTTAGATTACTGATAAAATACACGATGAATCATTAAGAAATTTGGTTTCCAGGGCTTTAAAAACCTGGCAGCGGTTTTGGTTCTCCACTGATGGCATCCACTGAGGTCGTTTTGTCCATTTAAAATAATAAAATAAGTAGGCTTGTCTCAGAAAAGATAAAGAAGGGGACAAATGCCAGTCTTTCTTGTTACACTGGCTGCTTTTAAAGGGTGTATTCATCTGTATTTAATCACTTTTTCTGATAAATGAGTTTCCAGCTCCACTATGCCTTTAATAAACTGATATCTCTCTCTTTCTTTCTTTTTTTTTTTTTTTTAGACTTCCTGTATTTTGTAGGTATGTCAGGCCAAATCTGCCACTGTGTTTTTTTTTTTTTTTTTTTAAATTAATTAGAATCAGGGAGTGTCTACTGATTTCTCAGACATAGAACATTTGTTGGGCTGCTGATGAACAGAATTAAATCAAACGCTCAGTCAAAGTATTGCAGTCAGGCAGGGTGGACGCTGCCTGCTCTGCCTTCTCTCTCCTTGCGCGCACTTGGACTCCCCATCTCTCCATTCGCGTCTTTAAACCTCCACGCACCACCACTCATCTCTCCCTCTCTTTTTCTTTCTTCGGAGGGTGTTTTAAGTTTACGAAGGCGACATAAATTCAGTCAGTTAACAGCCCTGTTAGAGACAGACCTTCATATTCGTAGAAGAGAGCGATTACGAGGCGCGTTTCTTTTTTTTTCTTTTCTTTTCTTTTCTTTTTTCCGGAACGTGGACCTGTTCGCCCGGAATGATTGGTCATTTCTTCAAATGAGAAAGTCTGAGAAATGTCTTTACCCGTGGACGGCACCGCCAGCATCTCTGCCATAATGCACAGACAAAAACAAGCGAGTCTTTGCATCCTTCTGACAGTAACTGGATTGACAAGAACTCAAAGGTAGGGAAGTAATTCCTCCATTATCGCTCTTTTTTTTTTCTTTGCAGTTCGCCTTTAACAATAATCTCCCCGCTGCTTTATTTCAGAGCTGGAAAAACCTTGCCAGAATTGAGTGGTTACTAGAAAGTAAGCTGTCTTTACGCACAATATATTGAACATTGCGCAACTGAGAATGAAGTGGCACATGTGTCGCATTGCAATGTGTCTTCTGTGATGGAGGAGGTGGAGGATGCTGATGATAAAAGAACTCTGCACACAGTTCGCACCTGCGACCGCCAGAGCTAAAACCCAATTTTCAAGTCTTGCTGTGTATGTGCGGAGAAATGTTTCCGGCCGTGTAATCAAGTCAGTCAGTGAGCTCTGTGCTGTTTCTAGTCTGACTTGCATGAACAAACAGTGCAAGATTGTTTTATCACCTACCAAAAACTCCCAAAATAACTTAGAAAGAAAGAGAAAAATATTTTTTTGTGTGTGTGTGTTGTGTAGGCAGGGTATATTTATCTTTTTACACCCCGTTTTTGCATTAAATCTTTGTTATGTGCTATTATGTTTAATTGCTCCATTAAATATTTAGTGAGGTGGACAAAATGAAGAGGCATGCAGAAAACATCACCCCACAGGACAAACATAATCCTAAACACTGAAATGACTGATTTATTTGATGGTTTTTGACTCCAACTGGGAAGTAGGTCTCCAGATTGTCTACAAATGACTCAAATTTTGACCTTACATTGAGACTTATGCAAGTATAACCACACACAATGCCACCAGCTCCCACCTCCTGTCTCTGATCCTTCCTGACTGCAATAATTTGGATGTCTGATCCCTCTAAACTGCAGCTGTAATATCTTGCTAGCTATCCAGCTATCTATAAAGCACAATCTAAATTCTGGTGTCTTGCCATCTACTCTTGTAGTGTGTGATCAATACACAATGAAGAGAACTTGGAGCCTGGCTCTCACGGACAACAACCCACTCCAGCAAAAGTGTACATGGCTGCTGTTGACAACACCCTCCCAGTGAATAATTCAAATGCATGACAGAGATGGTGGATTTGCACCAGGGAACAGTTGACGTCATCTCCTAACGGTGTGAAAAAGTGTAAGAGAAGTTGTACGATTTCGGCTGGACACAAGAGCAGACCTCCAGAGGGGTCCCGACTCCTCAGTGGAGGGGTATTTAGAGTTTAGTGTTTTATCTGCTCCACAGATATTCAAGCAGACAGAAGGGGACAGACTATCAGCACCGGCTGCTGACACAGGAATAGGCTTCAGATTCATTTCAAGTGGATTATGACATTTTATAGAGTTTCCTTTGATGATAATAGTTCATAAAAGGATCAGTCAACACGGTGTTAAGCCCATTACTCACTTAATCGTTTTCTGAAGCTTAATCTGTCCGCAGACTTTCATGTGCTGAGACCAGGAGTAGGGTTCACTGACAAATGTGGTCTGTGATGTATTAGCATTTTAAAAGATGAGCTCTTGTGCATTATCCTGAGTTGTGGCCATCAGTAACTACCCGGTGTTGCCTTATTATGCATATCAGGTGGCATAACTGCTCTAAGATTAAATCACACTGAGACGGAACTGTTGTTGTCGAAGGCAGCAAGCAGATCTCCACAGGCGGCATCCAGGGAAAGCTGTGAGAGACCATGGGTGAAATACGCCGGTAAACATGTCAGGCAGATAAGACACATTGGTATTCTGCTGCATCTCGCTACGTTGGCCTCGAGGCCTTGTTGATAATGCCCGTTTTCTGCTTCAGGGTCAGAGGTCCGCGACTGATTGGCAACAGGCTGACACAGGGAAATAGGCTTTGCTGACTGGAGTCTAATGGGGTTGAGGCGCACAGACATATCAGTGTGGCTGGCTGGCATGTTAGCTGTGCCACAGTCTCCGTCTTACCCTTTCGCTCCTTGATGCTTACAGGTTGTTCACTAATCTTTGAACTCCTCATCAGACACCTCTGTGCACTTCCTAAGCAGCAGCACTGCAGCACGCAGGCCTCTGCTTGTGCCACGTCTGTCATGCTGAATAGTTTCCCTCGCAGCAACGACCTCTGCCTTATTCGCTTTCAGCCGCACCTCCCAGCTCTTTGTACCTCCCGTCCTCTTCCGTCTGCCAACGTGCCCAAATGCACTTTACCAGAGAACCATATCTGAGTGTGACCTTTCTTTCTCTCCCCTCCTCTCTCTATACCTTTCTTTCCAAAACACATCCATCCACTCTTACTCACATATTCACTCACAGCTGCACATGCACAACATGTAAAGGCCAGCACACACACACAAAACTATGCTTATTTGTTTCAATGACATTCATCCTCACTGATTCTGAGGTGTCCTACATTGCTCAGCTTGCACTGAAATAGCTTATTCACACTATAATTACCATGTGCTGAGAAAAAAAAAATCTGTCCCTCTGGAGCAACAACACAGCAGCAACAACTTTTGGAAGCATGACAACACCATAAAGATTTCTCAGAGCGTCTCTTACTAATGACATGAAAGGTAATCCGCTGTCAGCTTGTAGCACAGTACAGTAGCAGAAGCAGTGAAGTACTTAGAGGAATACTTCTGGCTGCCTTCATGAGAGCCATTGTATCTGGTTGCTCCGGCCACGTCAGAGTGACTTAGTTTATTAGCATTTACATGGCTGGCAGAAAGCTTTTAGACCGTTAAAATGCGCTCATTTACATTTTATTTTATCCGTCTGGTCACAGTTCTCCACAATAACAAAGCAAAAATCAGCTTTTGGAGTTTCTTGTGAGTGTGTTTAATGTTTAGAGATTTTATGACACTTGCAAATGAGCTGCGGGGTACTTTCCACCTATCAGCAGATCTTGAGAGGCTCTCACGTCATGCCAGAGTTCCTCCATGCTAACAGAATTCATTAGCAATAATCAAGAGGATGCAGCTGCATAAGTAAGGTCTGACAGTTAACGGTTTGTATCAGAATGAAAACCAAGTCGCAGACCCTCGAGACAAATTTCTGCACTAAAATGACTGTGTGAGGACATTTCAGGTCCAGCTGACCGGCCAGAATCAGTACAAAGGGCCTGTGTTGAGGTGGAGACCTACGGAGGAACAAACATCAGCGCACAACGGCAGGTGTTTCAAATCATCAGACTTTGCCAAATAGCACCAAAATGAGCCTGATGATTAGATATTTACCCACAATTCCCAACAGTGTGTTGGGAAGGAAACTGAGCACTGAGCAGTCAATAAATCATTGTCCTCCCTAAAATCAAACATGGTGGTGGCAGCATCATGCTGCAGGAGGCCAGTGAGGACCGAAATAAAGGAGGATGCAGAAAAATGTGAGAACAATTTGAAAGTGGACCTGTTACAGCTGGCTCTTTATTGAAGGCCCCTCTTCTTTGTGTAGGTGAAATTTTTTTGCCAGGAAAAACAGGTGAAACTGTTAACTTCTAACAGACCTAAGCCGGGAAGCCTGCAGGAGTTGCCTCTCCTTGCAAAGCTGCAGTCACGTCATTTTGGTAATTAAAGATTTACCTAATGCAGTGTTGATTTATTGATGCTAAAACACTATTTGTGGCCCTTTTAATTTAAGTGTCTATCCTTTAATTTCCTGCGACATTTTAAAAACACAGGGATGCATTGCACGTTATGTAACACCTGCCTTTGACACTGCTAGATCTGGTTAATAGAAAGCAGGACAAGTACGAAAGAATAAATCCTCCCCACCAGGGAAGTTGCAGCTTATTTTCAACGACAGTCACCCCTGCAGTTGGCAGGGGATGCAGTATGTCTTTCCGTTTTAGTCAGGCAGATGTAACCACAGGGTTTAAACCAGGGTCGAAGAATATCCTGCCCCTTAAGAACAGCAGCATTGACATCAGATAGCAACCTCAGCACCGACTCATCCTTTTAAGCTTGGTACTCATTCTTTCATTTAACAAATATAAGAACTGCATGAGTGTGTGAACCCTGGAGCTATACATGGACTATCAGGAGCACTGGTGTGGAACAACGGTGTCAGCACATTCAGGCTCTGGAGGTCTAGCACGGAGGAACCATGAAAACTATGCTGGTTGTCCAGCGCTTACAGAGCTTCAGGAAATCTGGGAGTCTGGGGCTTGTATTTTATTCATGGAGCAGAAAACATGAAAAGTATAGCTCACAAAAATCCTGCAGTGGAGGAAAATGAGGAAGCAAAAGAAAGAAAAGTGCAACATAGGAACTTCTTCAGAGGGGAGGCAGGGAATTTAGTGAGGAGGCAGAAAGTAAACTGGAGAAACCAAAAGTAGATGGGTGAATGAAAAAGTTCAGGCAGTGGCACTGCAACTAGATGACTGGTGATTGCCAGTACCATCTGGCACCTGTGGATAGTCAAATAACTTAATCCCAAGGACATTAAGCCAAAGCTCAAACTTTTTGTTGTGATTCTGACTAAGATTAATATAATTTAGGACCCCATAAATTCCACGATGTAGAAAACATGCAAGGAATCTCAGAATTTGACAATAAAAATGGAACTAGTTATAAATGCAGAATATTATGGAATTAGCTGATATCAGGCTGAATTTTCCGCTTCCCCCTCTAATCTAGAAGTTTTTCACTGAGTCAAACGAACAAGAAGAACAAACTGCTGCAGCTTCTTGTTTGTGTGACATCACATCAGGTCACAGGACGCAAGGTCCCCGAGAACAACAGCGAAGAGACCACCAGAAACACAAAGGTCTTCATAAAAATGAACTTTTAAGCGGTTGTAGAAAATATGAAAAAGTTGGCTTAGTATTTGGTGGAGGGTTACAAACGATGCGAAGAAAATGGCCTCTTTTGAGTGTTTGAGCTGCAGCTAAGATCTGTGGGAAAAAAAAAAAAAAATCACCAAACAATTCTCTAAACAAGAACTAATAGACTTACAAAAAGTGTATAAAAGTTGATACATTTCAAAGGAGCATTTTTATTTATTTGCCTACACAATTTAAAGGGATACCATGTAACTTTTGACCCAGACATTAGACTAATTAGCTTAACAAGAATAATAGATGATTTCTTGGGTTGATATAAGTACTTCACGTGTGTCGTTGCTCCAAAGGGGCTGCCCTCCTCAAAAACCAGACATTGTAACTTTGTAGGAGCGGATCCGACTCTCATTGGATCATGTGACCTGAAGCGGTTTGCTTTATGGTTTGATGGCTTCACTTTCAGCTGAACAAAGTGGTCTGCAAACACGATTCCAAAACGGATTAAGACTGTTTAATTTTACGACACTTGTGTGGCCTGTTAGAAGTTAAAGTTTAGTGTCCCTAGTTGCCAAAAGTTACACAGTATCCCTTTAAGACAGAAAAAGTAGCTTGAGATATGACAGAAATGTTTAATTATTGTAGACATTCACTCTGATACTGTTAGTGCATACCATTTTCTAATGAAGCATTTTCTTTGAGTTCACTCCATTACTCCAAAAATAAAATTTAAAGCTGCAGTTTGGCAGAAATGAGAGCAAACAGTCATAATTTTAAGAAACTTTGGTAAAATTACAAACTGAGCTCTGAAAGATTACATCAACATATGGCACAAAATATAAGAAGCTATGCTGAAATAAACGGGGGAAATATGTTTATCCAGTTTGAATCAGATGGTTTTGTGGACAAAAAGTATTCAAGGTTGACAAACAATTGCAGGATTTTTGAATGAAATGATTGGTGAGGAAGTTATTAACCCCCTGAGCCAACCATCTATTATCTTTATCCCATCAACACAATGCCATTTTGCATCATATCTAATCTTGTTGTCTGCAGCTAGAAGCATGTAACCTTCAAGCATTTGGAAATGCTGCTGTGAGCCAGCCATACATGATTCGGGTCAGGACCCAGATAAATAATCTCCGTTTGGCATTTCTATGTAAACCACAGATTAATCAGAGAAAGGTTAAAGGTGGATATGAAGAAGCAGAAAATTGAGGTTATTTTTGCAGTGTGGAAATAGAAAGAAGGAAAAAATGTTAATGTTTTTGTTTCTTGGATGTTTTTATAAAGATTATGAAACACAGAGAAACAAGCAGTAGATAATGATGTTTATAACAGATAGAAGATGTTGTTTTGATCTTCATCTGTATGAGTAGCCACAGTAATATTTATACTGCTGAAGCTCATCTAAGCAAGAAGGAATTTATTCCAAGGGTTCTGACCTTGTTGTATTCATGTAATTATGGTTGTGATTGCATTTCCTTTGATTGTGTACTTTCGCTCTTGCCTAATTTTAATGAAACAAAAAACAATGGGTTTTTTTCTCTTTAAAAAGCAAGTTTTAGTGTGAAGTTTACTAATTTAGCTAATTCACAACCTGTATTCAAGCTGCTCTTGTGCAGCAAATTCAATTTCAATTCCAAGTAAAGCCATCAAAGTTAATGCATAATCGTTAGTTGTTGTAAAAAGTTAAAAAATGATCAAATATAGCCATTTCTGTCTTTGGTGTGATGCAGCTGCGGTGTCAGTTTCCAGTGGTGGAGACAGTGAAGCCCTCAGGGGAAGTCACCAATTTACCACCAGTCCCACCTGAGCAGTGGTGGTGACTGCGAGAGGAAGATTGTGAATGCAAATGGCCAATGAACTTTTTCCAAAAGGTGTCTGGCTTCATCCTAAGGAAGAGGATGAGGAGATGAGTCCCTGGGAGGGGCGCAGAGTGCTTCTTCATATAGAAAGGAGCCAGTTGGGGGCAGTTTGGTCATCAGGTCATGGTGCATTCCAGATATTTCCCAGGAGAGGGGATACAGGTTGGACCCTCTGGGATGAAGCCTCAGCCTCTGTTGGAGACATTATATTTCTTGGATGGTTTGGGACCGGCTCAGAGTCCCTTTAAAAGAGCCGGAGGAGGTTCTGCAGCTTAGGAGATGCGGACACGGCAATCTCAGCTCAGACCCTTTTCTGACACAGTCTAGAAAATGTGACAAAGATGGATGGATGGAGATGGATTTACGGCTGTCTTATACCTATTTCAATCTGAAATTCCATTCTGAATAAAAATTAAATGAAAGTCATACTTATTTCATTCTGAATATGAGATAATTCATTCAGATGTGGAGGATTACAGACATCAGTGCTTTATTAATGTAGGAGGCCTCAGCTAATCCATATCTGAAAGTGAGGCTGATGACACCTAATAAGATGATAACAATCATATTAGGTGCACAAAAGACCTGCTTACATACTGAAGGATAGTCAGCCAAGATATTTCTAGTAGATAAAAGTGGTGTGATGCATCGTTGTTCTCACTTTGGTGTATTTGTGTACATGTCAACAGCAGGGATGCAAATTAAAGTCAAGGATTCATCAGCTGGGTGCAGTTTTCCACAAGCTGAAAGCTGTAACAGTTGTTGCTGCAGAGATAGCGACAATTTAACTTTGATCAGATGTTGGGTTTACTGTTACCTGCTGGTAAGTGTTGTACAAAAACCCTTCTGAGTTCTTCATTGACGCTAAAACTCTCCCTCTTTCTGTTACTGTGTTTTCTCTGTAGATCTCCAAGTGCTTAATACCATTTACTCCTTTATTGACATAAACGTCCGCCACCGAGGAGCCTGTTCACCCGCCGCTCTTTCATCTCTGTGCTGCCTCTGAGAAGCTCCTTCCTCTCACCTTTTGACCCCTGTTGCAATGGAGAACCTGAGCGAGCTCCAGAACCCGCTGCTGGACAAAAACACGAAGCACATGGTTAACGGTTATGGGGGAGAATTCCCAAATAACCAGTACCAGGAAAACATTATTAATTACTTTGCTGGAGGAGGAGGTGGAGGAGGTGAGGGTGGAGGAGGAGGAAAAGTCAATAACAGCAATGTAGTGAGTGGAGGAGGTTACAATAGCAACGGGAAGATGAAATCTCAGCAGTTTCTGGATGCCACCTCGCTGCATCTGGCTGTGGAGGCTTTCTACAGGCCCAACTTCATCCTGTACAAGGAGGACAGTGGCAGCATCAAGGCTAAGGAATACAAAAGCGAGTGCTGTGAGACCACCTTTACAGAGAAAAAGGCAAAGGAGGCGTCCGGCACAGAAGGAGCAGAGACGCCCGGCACGGAGGACCCTCAGACCAAGCTGCTGGAGGACGGCGAGCACGTTAAGATCCAAACGGTTTCTTACGAGGTGGAAGAGGAGGAGTATGTGGAATATGAGGTAAGATGGCACAAAGATTCGGGGCGCAAGTGGGATCAGATACAGGGAAGCAGATTTGTAATATTCAGTGTCGAAATCAATTGTGCAGCACTTAACCTTGAATTTGTTTTATGTCATCAGCTCAGCAGACATAAAACCATCAACACCACAAAAATTTTCACAAGTTTAGGCACTTAATATATATTTTTAGTTGCACTGCTCAATTATGGAAAAAATCATTATCATGATTATTTTAATCAATATTGAAATCACGATTATTCAAACGATTATTTCTTTAATTGGACAATGAATTTATCCAGAATTTTTCTCTGTCAAAAAACACTTTGTTAATGATAGTTAACGCAAAATACAACCCACTTCCTTCGCTTTTCAGCTGCATGAGTGTCAGTTGTAGCAGGGCCGCATGGAAGGGAATGTATGGTGCGTGCACATCTATTCCTGAAATTTTGTAAAGAAAAATGGCAAATAAATCATTTCAACTCGATTATATTAGTTTTGAGATTGTTTGACATGAAAATTGAAATCACGATCAAAATTAAATGAATTGCACAGCCCTATTTTTTGGTGCAGTAATCGAATGATGTGTTACTTCATGAATTAGGAATTGTTATTGGGAATTAGGGCTGGGCTATATATCAATATATAAAAATCAATCAATATATTTTTAAATGAGATATGTAATTGGACCATATTGCATATATCAATATATACAGTTCAATATTTGTTTGTTTTGTTTTTATATATAAATGCTGCCCTTACAAGGGTTGGTCATATTCAATTCTTTTGTGATGTTCGCGATTTGCATCTGTTGATTTTTTAATACAGTTGTTATTTAGTAATTATGTTTACATTTATTTGTTCCTTGAACAGCTGAGCATTATTTCATCAGTTTAAATAAAACTACTTGTTACACGTCATATTTAGCTTTGACTGTGACTAAAGATTTGCTCTCACTTGCGATAAAAATATTGGGATATATGTATATCGTATATGAATATTCAGCATAAATACACTATATTGCCAAACGTATTTGCTCACCCATTCAAATGAAGGGAATCAGGTGTTCCAATCACTTCCATGACCACAGGTGTATAAAATGAAGCAGCTAGACATGCAGCCTGTTTTTACAAACATTTGTGAAAAAATGTGTCGCTCTCAGGAGCTCAGTGAATTCCAGCATGGAACTGTGATACGATGCCACCTGTGCAACAAATCCAGTTGTGAAATTTCCTCGCTCCTAAATACTCCACAGTCAATTACCAGCTGCATTATAAGAAAATGGAAGTGTTTGGGAACCACAGCAACTCAGCCACAAAGTGGTCGGCCACATAAACTAAACTGACAGAGCGGGGTCTGGACTCCAGAGTAGTGGAGTCATTCTCTGGAGTGATGAATCGTGTTTCTCCATCTAGCAATCTGATGGAGGAGTATTGGTTTGGTGGCTACCATGAGAACGGTACTTGTCTGACTGCATTGTGCCAAGTGTAAAGTTTGGTGGAGGGGGCATTATGTTGTGGGCTTGTTTTTCAGGAGCTTGGCTTGGCCCCTTAGTTTCAGTGAAAGAAACTCTGAATGCTTCAGTAAACCAAGACATTTTGGACAATTCCATGCTCCCAACTTTGTGGGAACAGTTTGGACCAGTCCCCTTCCTCTTCCAATATGACTGTGCACCAGTGCACAAAGCAGGTCCATAAAGACATGGATGGCAGAGTCTGGTGGGGATGAATGTGACTGGTCCCAACCTCAACCCGATAAAACACCTTTGGGATGAGTTACAGTAGAGCAGAGACTGAGAGCCAGGCCTTTTTGTCAACATCAGTGTGTGACCTCACAAATGTGCTTCTGGAAGAATGGTCCAAAATTCCCATAAACACGCTCCTAAACCTTGTGGACAGCCTTCCCAGAAGAGTTAAAGCTGTTCTAGCTGCAAAGGGTGGACCAATGTCATAAGCCCCGTTTCCACACCTGGTTCGGTTGGGCGAGGCCGGATCAGATGGGTTTTGGTACGGACGTGTTGATTCCACATTGCGTCCCCACATCAAACTGTCCTCTTACCCTGGAGGCGGAGTATTAACCGGATAGTGCTGCTACGTGATCACGTGACATCATCGCAATGCGAGCTTTTTCACCAAAGCGCCACACCAGGCGTGACAGAAACAAAGGAGTCACCCCTGCTTTTTTTTTACGCCGGGTCATGCTGGGAAGTGACAGATTTTTCAACGAATCGACAGATTGCTGCGTATTAGCTCCACCTCTTTGGTCTGGATTGATTATATCAGTACCCCTACCAAAGGGTACCAAAAAAGTAGGCCAGGTCGTGTCAGATATAAAGGTACCCGTCTTAGTTTTCATCTATGGAGACGCAAAAAATGTGGACTGACCCAGACCCGCTGGTGGAAATGGGGCTATATTGAACCCTATGGATTAGGAATGGGATGTCACTTACAGTAAGCCCATATGTGAGTTAAAGCAGGTGAGCGAACACTTTTGGCAATATTGTGTATATGAAGATATGACTTTTGGTCCATATTGCCCTGCCCTACTGGGAATAAACCACACCCGAGCTGACTATGTTCCAGCTGGAAGTTTGGAAATCCAGTTGGCTTTGCTCGTTGACCAGTCTAGCTAATGTTAGCAACAGAAGCTAATAACAAGACATCTTGTTCTATTTTGCAGTGATGAAACACTTTAGAGATGCTAATTATGTGTGTAAGGGGTTTAATGAAACACAACCTGACAGATTAAATTAAGATTAACGGCAGCAACTATCACATTTTTTATCAGGCTCAGCTGTGTTGAATTTGGTGAGATTCCTTTAAATTTCCAACTTCCAGATGCATGTCCCAGCTTCTGAGCGCTGAAGCATTGTGTCATCAGTTTGTTGATTAACTGTGGGCTTTTACCTGAACGGCCCATATCAGGCTCATAATCTGGTAAATAGAAACTTGTCATGTTTTTATTAAATGACCGTGAGCTTGCTTGTTTTCCTGCGGTTTGTGTACATTTATATCTTCACACCAAAGTATCAGGCTGGACTTCTCTATCTGGCTGACATTTTACTAAGCGCAAATCCCATTTGAACCACTGACCTTGCCCTCCCAACTCTGGTTAAATTCATTGTTAGATCATTATAAATCATTTCTGCCTGCCTCATGCAGGGATGTGAGGTGCTACAGTATTACAGCACTGGCTGCAGTGTTTTCACCCTCAACTGGCACAACCAATAGCACAGAGCACTCCAAAGGATTTAGAGGATTGGACAGGCAGAATAGGAAGCTAAGAGTCGATCAGTGTCCTGTAACGCTTAATGGACTGGCTGCCACACCAGAGTCAGCTAGAATTAGCCTGGATATCGCAGATAAACGTGTAGTATGACGTGAGCGTATAGCTAAAGGGCCGAGTCAATTCACATCATGAGTTAAGGAAATGGTCACTGGGAAAAAGCACAAAATTCTGAGCTTCCTTGATTACCCTTGTCCTCAAGGAATTAGATGAGAAAAAACTTTGATGTCAAAGATGCTCCAGAGCTTCTTTCCTCCATCTTACTCATTTACTTGTGAACATGTACCCAAAAAAAAAAAAAAGAAAAAGAAGATGAGGCATACGCAATGTCTGCTCAGACTGGCGGTTCCTTTTGCCCGTTCAAAGGTTAAATGAGCACATTACCATATTGCTTATATTTTTTCACACACTTCCTTTTCAAAAATAGACAAGTGCATGAAAAAGCATCACCAGGGTGCAAAGCTAGTTTTGAGATGTACAGAGAAAAATGCACTGTGGGACTTATTATGTAGCCTCCCAACTGGAACTAACTGACACCATAAAGTGTGTGGTGTTTCTACCTCTCCTGCCCACAGTCTGACACAATGCAAAGATCTCAGACTAAAGCCTCACCGCTGACATGCACAGACTGTTTGGCGTTCAGCACTGAGAAAAGCCATACATGCCTTACTTTCAGTCCTTTTCACCATCTTCTTTCTCATCTTGCATTCATTTGCTCTCTCTGAAGTCATTGCACCTCAGTGGTTTTAGCAAATTCCAGTGGTCATAATATTAATTACAGTGAATCAGCAATGTGGATATTTTTTTCTGCCTTTCTGGCTGTCAGAATAAAAATAATGTTTGTCTCACAATCAATTGCTTCCTTCTTGAGAAAATCACTCCTCTGGATGCCAAGTTTCTTTTTCACCCGGAGTGTCAGCAACTTTTCTTGGATGCTTCTTGGGTTTTTCTGTCAGGGAATTTGCAGCTCGTCTGGCTGCTGTAGTTCACCTCGCCTCCTACGTTCTGTCTGCATCTCTGACAAACCCGTCATGGCTGCTTGACGTGATAGGTGTCACTATCAGCGCTGTGATTTATCCACAGACACATATTCATTTAGCTGATAGGCTTAATCGTTGTTGTGTTATCTTGTTTGGCTCGAGTAGGAATGTGACAGGCATCCAGAGTAATGGCACGCAGTGCAGCTTGTTGTTCTCATTAGCACAGACAGTGTGACACCTTTACATGTCTGCAAGACTTTAAGTGAGGAGGATGTTCATAGACCAGCAGCAGCTCCAAGTGTGCCGACTAGACCTAAACGGCGTCACGTTTCAGCATCAAAGCTGTGATGTCTGAAGCTGGAATTTCAATAGCATTTGATGTCAGATGGCCTTTTTTTAAACTTTCATTTTATTTGTGAGAGAGCACAATTAGGTACTATTAATTTTCAGACAATTTATTTTATGAGTTTTGGTTTCATTTCACTGTGTCTGTAAAAAAAAGCACATTTCCTTCCAAAATGCTAGCTCACAGGTGAAGTATACCCCATTGGGGTTCTTGGTAGTTTTTCAGTGGCTACTGTATGTGTCTATGCTGTTTGGCAGATGACAGCTGCAAACAATGAATCATCTTGTTTTTAACTCACATTCTGAGTTCAGCCTGACAGTGTTAGATGTTCATGGCTTTCAAGTCATCGTCAGTTTGTAAGCAGTCACACTAAGGGCGAGTCTAAAATGTCACCAAATATACTTTAATGGAAATATTGACTCACAAGTTACAGTAACACATTAAGGACTGTGCGCATCAGCGTTGAGCAAAATCTTTGTGTTCAACTTGGACTCATTTTCCTACTGTTTTTGTACCACTGACCATAGCAAGCTGTGCGGACAGCTGGGATCAGAGCCCTAAGGGGTCCAAAACGAAAGAAGCTATCATAGCTAATTAGTGGCCACAGTGCTCCACTGAGGTATAACCTGAATTACAAAAGAAGGATTCACTGGGAGTTATGAGACGGCATTCAAAATACCTTTTGAATGTCTTGGCCCAACACCAAAAGAGCTAATTAGTTTGCTAACTGACAGCATTATTTGGCGTGTTCCAATCAATAGACATATTTCAGTGATTTCAGTTTTTGTTATTCCACATCTCAAATGATTTTTGATGTTTTGAATCCATCCATCTTGTCTCTTTCCATTTATATGCAGTTGCTCCTCAGTGAGCTGCATTGATTTAAGGAATCAGTAGGGTGTAATGGCTTTTGGCTGATTCAGCACCGCTGTATGCAGCAAAGAATGTTTGTGTCTCCAAATAGAATATTTTAGCTTTTTCAAGGCATGCTTCTACGCTGAATGTGCAAAGCCTAATCCATGATCATCGCCATCCTGAAATGTGGAGTGACAGTGAATATTACTGATGGTGTTTGAGATGTTTTCACCCAGCGAATCTCCGATATGAACCATGGGTCAGTCCATCCCGACACCCAACATGTTCAGCTCAGCTCATGGATTTCAGTTAAAAAAGAAAGTTAAACTTGAAGTTGATGCCTGTATGAATTAATAAGGTTTTGACTATTAAAATACATGAATGAAGTACAGTAAAACACTTCCAAACAAATAAAAATGTAAAGCAGCCCCCCGTTCACCATGACCTCAAACATAAACAATAAGTGGGACTGCAACATCTTAACATCTGCAAAGGCTAAAAAAGGTGGAAGAATAATAGCAGTTAGATTACATGACATTTAGGGGGAGTTGCTAGTTAAATGCTGTTACTTTGGGAAGAAAGCAGTGTCATGATTTTGATGCTGCTGGCCTTTGCTTGTTCACACTGACCAAGCAGAGTGGGCGTGGGTCTGTGGCGGAGAGTGCTTTCAAGCAAGTCCAACTTACGGAAACAAAGACAATGGTGTCAGTGTAGAGAGGTGTGTTATTATGTGCTGACTTTCCCTTACAAACACATGTCAGTTCCGCTCCGTGACCACCTCCACTGCTGGCTCAGAAGCACATTGACTCTGGCTAAGAACGCTCAAACAAAAGGTATTTTTAAAAGCAGGTTTATCCTTACTCCCCCAAACAAAATACAATTAAATGACTAAAACCATGAACACACAGAACTGTTAACAAAAAATGGTCCAGTCACAAAGCCCAAACATAGCTGACAAAAAATTATCTCTGTTCTTTGGAGAAGCCACTTTGTTCTCAAACTCGGGATCCAACTTGATCTGCTCCACCTGGGTCCACTGTTGCCATGTGAACAAAGTGGCTAAGAGATCGGTGCATATTTGGGACTTTAAACCAGAGAGATAGTGGTGTGTAGAGTCTGATGATTTAATCCAAGAAACTTGCTTTTCCAGCACATGTAATGATCACATTAGAGAACGAGCTCATCATATCACCGGCCCTTAGTCCGTGTGAGGGACCGAGTGGTCAAGCATAAGGACACAGGTAATTTCAAAAGGAAAAAGGGTTTTATTTTACCCCAAAAATCAAGTTTACAAAAATAGGGCCCTTAAAAGAGGTCAAATGAACAAAACCATACTAAAGTCATAAGGCAAACTTAAACCAACAGCAAATCAAACTGACCTTAACAAAGAACCAAACTGACCTAAAAAACATGAAACAAAAGGGGAACTTAAATGCTGGCTGATCAGCCCAGTCTTTAACACATGGGGGTAAGACTAACAAACAAATAAACTAACAATGAAAGAAACATAACAAAAGTCAGTTTAATTTCCCAAACAAAAGAATTACCAAAAAGAAGGAACTAAGTAAATAAACTACTCAAATCCAAAAGAATACATCTAAATATTTAAAGAATAAACTAAACATTTATCCCCCCTCAACAGGGAGCCAAGTTGGTGCAGGCCTCGGCACTTCCTGTGCTGGGATCTCTTCCTGCCCCTGATGCTCACTACTGCCCCCCCCAGCTCTCGTGGGTCCCCAGCACCGGAAACAATAGAAAAAGAGTTAAACAAAAGCAAACAAAGTTGAATACAAATAATATCTAAATGTGAGCGCAAACAAATAGAATTAAAGTGTTTCAACTAAGTTTAAAGCAAATGTATATATATATATATATAAACAGAATAGTGTTAAATGATAAAGTGTTGGTGCATGGGTTACCGACATGTGTGGCTGTAGTTATGGCCATCACAGTCCGCCACTTTGGGGGTACCCAGCTATTGTTTACAAATATGTACACATTCAGGTTTCTTCACTAATCATGTCTGAAAACAGGCTTCCTTACTACGATCAGCTGGCAGAAAAAATCAGATTTGTTACGATGCAAAAAACAGCCATTTATAACTGACATTACAAGCTCAACGAACAGAGTTCTGGTTTAGATTTGTTACCACCTGTTTCACTCTCAGATATCAACGCTTACTGTGTGTTTGGTGTAAGTCGATACACCAGTCATGAATGAAAAAGTACCGATCATTAAATGTTCATGCAGCATTTTACAAATGGATGGATGAAGAGCTGTGAGTCTTCAAACTGCTGGCTGCAGCTACACCATCACACTGAAAATGTACGTTACTGAAATATTTATTGTTCAGGTTTGCACTCTGAAATCAGATTTGATCTGTTTATCTGTGTGAATATATTCTGGGATTCATGATATTAAAAGACAGATTTCTAAATATATAGGATTAACTAATTAATTTGATACATCTTGTTTTAGCAAAATGGGGCAGCAAGTATATAAAAGCAAGCAGAATATGCAGAATTATGTCTATTTATTTCAAGAACAATAAACTTTCTGGATCTGATGGCAAATCTACTCTGAAACCTTTGAGTAAACAGTAACTAGACTTTCCACCTATCGGATTGGCTTGATCGGATCAGCTGATATTTTACATTTTTTTCAAATTTTCTGATCGGCCCGTAACTCTTCATTCACCGATCCGATCAATGATGTCATTGTCATTTTGAATCTGCTTCGGTAAAACTCTCATTTACACCAATTAAACTTAGAAAACAAACAAACAAAGCAGAATAGACACGTCTCAGTCGTGTGTGTTTTATGTCTTTGTGGCGCTTTTCTCGTGAGCTCCGTCACTATGTGCTGGACAATAAAGTTTTTACAATCCAGAATACGCCACACGGAAAAGATGGCAACGTCGGTTGCAAACAAGGTAAGCAAACATGTCGGTGGTCTGGAGACCTGTTGTTTACAGTCTTTGATGGAGACACGGTGACAAACACTTGTGTTGCAGTTTAAGGTAAACTGCATCATCATGTTAGTCAGGCCACAAGAGTAAAAAACAACACAACAAAAACATATAGAACTGCATATAGAATAGAACCGGCATGGTGTGTGACTGCTGGCTTAGGTTGGTTATTATTGTCATCATTGAGCACCTGCACACGAACACATATTTCTTTCATTGAAAATGCAACCAACAACTTATTTGTTTTGCCATCACATTTAATAACATCCCATTAAACTGTATTTCCATTTTTTTCTTTTTGTGACAATAGGGCGCTTCATTATTGAACTGTACCTACACATTATATTCTCACTTTGTTCTCAATAAAAAATAAATAAAAGATGAAAATTAAGTAAAATCCTGCAGTCAATAACCCTGCCAACATGAATTCTCAGTTATACCACCTCACCTGTTCGCTCATCACCCCGTTAATAGCTGCCACTTAGTAAATGCAGCAGTCTTTACTTCTGTTTGAATGAAGTCCAAAACATTTATATCAAAACCATTGTTAGTCAAAACCACATTACCTGGCGAAGTTCCTGGCAAAGTCCACTGTTCTCCATGACGTATGTGTGCTGTGAACAGAACATTTATTCCCTAAAGGTGGCGTTTTCTGAAAAGAAAAGTTTGTTTTTAGAGGAGAAACAAAACCGTGAAGTCAATATCCTGCTGAAACATAAATGTGCAATAAATCCACTGTTAGGATTTAGCAAGGATGAAGTATGACTTAGTATTAGAATTTAATGTTTTTAATAAAAGTACTGAACAAGATAAAAAATTGAATGCATCTTAAAGTTATTATGCACTGTCTGGTCCAACAAACACAAGTCATGTGGATATTAACAAGTAAAAGCATAACACTTCAATTATTAGTTGGCAACAAGCTACTTACCACTAACTGATGCAGAGAGCAGCTTCTCTTTCCTGACCATTTTAGCAGAAACATCCTTTGGCCATGAAATTGAAGCTACTCTCTTTCAGAAAGGTTAACTTATCACTGGTTAACATCAAGCAAACAAAGAAACTAAGGCTGTTAGAATGACTACATTTAGTGATGAGCCATCATCTGAGCCATCCTAATCAAAAATCTTGATAACTTTTGGTGAATTTAAACAGTAAGAAATAAGCTCAAAGTCAAAGGAAGATTTTGTACACACATACAGTATATGAAGAGAACTGGGTCAAAGTAGCTGTGAAATAGCCTTTTATGTTGCTAAGGAGCTCAAAGATTGCACTCTGAAGCAACGTGAAATGAACAGGCGGTATGATGTGGACTGTGCTTAACATTCAAAGTTCCCCAGAGTGGGTGGTACCATAAGGGAACAAGTGGACTGATAATGAGTTGACTTAGTGTGTTGAGAGTGTTTGGGCTTCAGAGTTCCCCATATGTTTAATAACCACTTGCAATAAACTATTGATTGTAGGTGTCAATGAATCTTGTGTTTGAATGCAAGCTGATGCAGATGTAACAGTCATACCCCAGATGCTTATCATAAGTCTTCATGAATTCCACTGCAGCATCAGTGAAAGCAGCGTTCTGGTAAATCATTGTCATTGCCATGGATTCACTCACCAATGAAGCCCTATTAAAGGTAGAGTCCGATGTTTCCCCCCTGAAAATAAACGTTAGACTTGCGCAAGTGGAAATCCGTCTCAAGCTGCACCTTTGGGCCTCGACTCGCGTTTGAAAACGGAATTAGTTATGAATGTAGAATATCACAGAACTGAGGGACAAATGTTCGGTTGATCACCTAAATTGTCCCTGGAATGAATATGTGAGTGTGCATTGTTGTCTGTCTCTGCGTTGGCCGTGCGACAGACTGGCAACCTGTTCAGGCTGTACCTGACTCTTGCCTGATAATAGCTGGGATAGGCTCCAGCAAACCCCATGACCCTGAAATGGACTAAGCAGTACTGAAAAAATGAATGAATGAATGAATGAATGAGGGACAAATTCGTGCAAAAGTTTTGATTTTATTCATTTGTTTTTTTTTCAAAATTAAAAAGAATTTTTCTTTTGAGAAAAATGCTCCAAGGGGGTCACTTAAAGAATAACTTTTTTTTTTCAACCTGGACCTTATTTCTAGGAGTTTACACGTGCATTTACTCACTGGGAAAGTTTCTGCATCACTTTGACTCCTTCGGAAGATATCTCGTTGAGTCGCCCTTCGGTGCACTGTACATCAGTAAAATGGCGGAGACAGTGCAGCCTCTTTATAAGACATTATCTGCAGTAAAACTCCTTGATTTCATCAATGATTTAAGTAGAATGAACGAATGAATGAGTACTATCGTCCTGTGAGTTCAGAGTTTCGCAGTTGCTGTCTGGGCAGCGAGCTGCTCTTCTCAGCTGTACTATGGAAGCGCACATCGTGAACGCGCAGCCCCAAAAAGTGTGTAGAACACCCTGATAACTAGCGGAAAGCTCAATCTGGACACAAGGGACAATAGTACTCGTTCGTTTGTTTGTTTGTTCGTTCATTCTACTTAAAGTATTGGCGAAAATCAAGGAGTTTTGCTGCAAATAATGTCTTACACAGTGACTGTCCCATCTCCGCCATTATTACTGGATGTACACAGAAGGGCGACTCAACCTAATAACTTCCGACGGACTCAAAGTGATGCAGAAATTTTACCGGTGAGTAAATACACGTATATATACTAATAGAAATAAGGTCCAAGTTGAAAAAAAAGAAAGTTATCCTTTAAGTTAGGGACACTGTCACTAAATAAATTATCTATGTTTTATCACTTAAACAATGTCTCGGTGTTAAATTTGCATGAAATAATGATAGAGAAAAATGATCAATGATAAAAAAAGAAAAGAAAAGAAAAACATTGAATTTTGGAAAAAAATTTAAACAGAAATTCCTAAAAAGATCATTTCAAAGGGCCCCACCTTTGACTCAGATTTATAAAACCCATTTGTTTGTTTGTTTTTTTTTGTTTTGTTTTTTTGTTTTGTTTTAAATAAATCTCAACCGTTGTGAACCTGGGATGCTGATTCACACTCCAGTAGTCAGCCATTCATGGAATCAGCAATGCACTTAAACATTCAATCAAGCCTTGTGTCCATTTCACCTCATTAAACTTACCAGTGAGAGGAAGTACTTTGGCCACTTGTGTCACACTGGTGATATTCTCCATCAGCAGAGCTGCTGCCCTCATGCTAAGTTAGGAACATACAGCTCTGGCTATTTATAGTGCATGCACCGTTATTGTCAATAAACTATCATAATTAGTTTAGCAATAACATTCTAAACATCAGAAAAGTGATCAACTCAACTAAAACAGACTAAACATTAAAACAGCTGAAAATATTCAAGAGCATTTATTAATAGTGGGGAGAGGTAGAGCTAAGCTAATAAATGAGGCATTCATTAGTCTTATGTAGTTGCTTTGGAACTCTAATGTTGGATATTCATGGTTTTTATACACATATTCTCTTATTCACAAGTATGCTAAAGGTGGTGCCGAGGGTTCTTGTTTTATTTTCTTTTTAAGTCGCCGGTATTGACTGTTGTTTCTAAAGCCAAACATAAAAAACAAAGAAAATCCTGCAGCAGATTGAAGCAGCCTGCAATTTATTTTCAAAAAGACAGGCTTTAAAGAAGTTAGGTTATTAAATAAAGCACAAATTTTCCAATTATCAAAAAGCACAAGTCAATTACAAATAGCCTCCGAGGAGAATCAGTAAAGTGGGAGAGAAATTCTTTCAGGAGCAAAGAAATACAAGATGAGAAGGATCTGTTAATTATTTAAAGAGTGGAAATTCATTATGATTTATCGTAGCGTATGTGGGTTTTATTTTTCTTCTAAATTCTTTTAAAACGGGAGAGAACAATCCTTTTATCCAAAACATTAAGCATCTAATTATCAGCTCTTGTTGTGATTCAACCACATATTTTCTGTAAAATCTATCAGCCTTTAGATGTTTCACATCCTTGCAAAACAGACTGCTTTCATTAGTTCCCTTTATTTCTTGTATTTTCTGTCTTTTATTGTATCTTCTTGAACCTTTATGTTACATGAATATGACATATCTCATCTTTCATGATAAAAGAAAGTTGTTCTTTTCTTTAATTTGATTATTTGAAGACAAGGGGAGGCTTATCTGCAAATTAAAAGAGGAACAGATGGCAAAAAAAAAGAAGAAATTATAATGTGTAAATTTAAAACAGGATTCGCACGTTTCTTTTAAAGACTTATTATTTGCATGTTACTTAAATTAGAAAAAGTAAAAGAAAAAAAAGGAAAATAGGTTAAATACTTTGCTAATACTTTGTTAAATGCTTTGGAATGCTTATTTTTGATCAAATATTCAATGAATTTCATTATCTCAGAATAATTTATAATTTCTTTCTTAATGCAACTGCCAATTAATTTACTGTATAAAACACTGCATAAACAACAAATTTAGCCAAATATTGTTTGTAGCCATGTTTACATGGAGACTTTTTCCCCTTTGAATTGAAATTATTCAGAAATAAGATTTCAGGGCAACTGTTTACATGGGAGTTACTTCATTCCCATCTGGTGTGTACATGCACCAACATGTAAGAAGAATGGTGTTTCATCACGTTATTTATTAAAGACTGAGGTCTAAAAACTGATTGTCATGGTTGTTGTGGTTTCTGCGGTGCTTAAATCAAGCAGCAGCTTGATACTTGTGCACTCTGACTGCTAACAATAAAGAGAAAAAGGCGAGGCAAATTTTAAATTAAAAACAAACTCTCTGTTGCTGTCGAGGGAATGTCATTGTTCACCACCATCTTCCAAAGTGAGGAAACATCACTCGTTGCATGTTTCTGGCAAGTTGAAGCATAACTACGCAACCTCACAACTTTCCGATTCAGCGTTTATATGATACCACGATCGGTTTGGGGAAAGGAATATTCAACCCCTTTGAAACAGAGTAAGAATTATTTCAGTCTCTTTTCATTTGGAAAAGAGGTGTTTACACTTTTATTCCGATAGAGGTTTTAAACCGTAATCGGTATATTTGGCTCCATGTGAACGCAGTTAATTATAAATGGTCCTCATTAATCTTGCAACTTTTTAACCTTTTAAGGTCTGCAAAGTGTCTTAAGGCCCATTTATGCTCGACGTAGAGGACGGATACGCAGACGGACGGACAGTTTCGTCTGTCGTCTGCATTGGTTACTCATATAATTTGATGCTTTTTTTCAAGGGGCTTGCTTGTCTGTCACTCAACACAGAGGACGGAGCGAAACCACCGGAGACCGCAGGGTCAGTGTTGAGCTGTGTAGCTGATATGCAGCCAGCGAAACCAGAGAAGAAGAACAGGAACCAAAACAACACAAAACCTGCGAGGGTCAAATAGCCCAATAAAAGCACCTGAGAAAGAAAACGCCAAACAAACAGAGAGCATCTGCAGACATGGCTGGAGCTTTTTAGGAGAGGCTGTGTGATAGTGTCCGAAAAAACACTCATATCTACGAAATCTCATTGCCAGGGCACAGGGACAGGCAGCACTGCCACCTAGTGGACAAACTGATTTATGAACCATGGGAAACGCGGAAGACACATGGAAGTATGAAGGCAGCCACGCAGGCAGACACATGAAATGAACGTCTCCATTTATGTATGTAAGGGAGCATACTGTAAATGGGCCTTTAGAGGGATTTTCACTTAACTTCTAGCTACAGTTATACTGATCCATCCGTCATCCATCTATACATTTTTATACCCACTTCATGCTGTTCAGGTTTGCAGGAATGTATTCACTAGATTTTTACAGATTTACCATCTTTCTGCTGTAATTATTTCATATTTTGAGTTGGAAACAGCAATGTGGTTAGTTCGCTGGTCAGCTGTGAGCAGGTCCCTGATGGCATGCCCCAAAGTTACTGTATTTAGGTGATCCCTTAACCAAAGCACAGAAACTATCCTAGCTGCAGTGCTAGAGCTCTGCACTTTAGGGATAAAACAGAAAAAAAGGGAATTTTACCCTCAGAAGTCAACTAGTAAAACACTTGTGGTTTCTTTTCTACACAACCAAGGTAATCACACCTGTCTCTTCTTATCAGCTTCAGCTTGAACAGGTGTACAGTAGGTACAAGAGGTCTGCTATACGAACCTCAATCTGTCTCCATCCTGCTTTAGTCTCCGCACTCACCAGCACATTAGACCATGTCGACATTCAGCTACACCTAAAAAAAAAGCTGCTTTACTGGAGCGAGGACACAGGGTTCACTTGCTCATATTGGAGCAGTGAGTAATTTTAAATACTAGCGCAGCAGATCACATGCCAGAAGTGTATTTTTATTCTGTCAGAGCATCTCACAAGCACACAGTCGTCGGATTGCAGGTACTGAAGAGCCCAGATTACCAACAGTTAGCAGGTAGCAGATTGTGAAACATGGGCAAGTACTATTTTATTGTCTGACAGTATCAGAATGATCTTAAAGGAAGCAGCTAAACGCAGACACTTCTATATTGCAGCTATGTGTTAAAATGGCAGCGTATGGTGGAGTTACACAGTCCTGAAGCTGTGAGGCTGAACCTGTGGGTTTATGTTGTGTTATCCAGCTGTTGTTGCTTCATTGCACGATGCAGCCCGACTCCGCTCACTTCCCAGGTGCACGTCTCTGCTTAGTTTGCTCTCTGGACGAAACTATCATGACACACTAGACCTACAGTAAAATGTCTGCTTGTGTGTTAGTGTTGCACTGTGGACATTTTAGATCTCTGGGTTAACAAGTGTTGTCTTTTTCCAGAAGTGGATGCTACAGATGTCCCCCTGGGTGAGCAGTAGAAAAAAAAAAAAATGGGTGAATTTAAACTCTTGGCTTATGCATGGTGCTGTCAGATTTTTAACCCATGCTGACATGTGTGGAACCCATTTGCATAAATTTGCAAATAACGTCTTCCTTCAGAAAACGAGTGGTGATGCAGGTGTGAGCTTTCTCTCCGATCAGTCAGACTTGCAGGGTTTCTGCATCACATTTTGTCAACAGTTCAGTGCCGTAAGTCATTTGTCTGAGGGGATAGTGAGAAGAAAAAAAGCATCATCTGCAGATGACACATTTGTGAATAACCCCAAATCAAGTTGAAAACCTATTAAATGAGTTTTTCCAACGAGACAGACTGAAGTCAGACTCTTAAAGATATTGTAGAAACCAAAAAAAGTTGCCTCTTATGGTAATTAAGAAACATGATTAGTATTTTTTTATCGATTCAAATCTTACTCTTCCAGTTTCTTGATTAATTTTGGTTGCGTTCAATTAAATTAGATTTGGAAACACTTCTGTCTCCCGAAAATGCTAAGACTGTGTTAATTATGCAAGTCGTGTTTCCCAACAACACAATAATTGATCACTTGCTTCAGGAAGTGGACTTCGAGCTGCTGCTCTGTCAAAAATACAACTAATGGAAAAGAAAGAAAAATGACTTGTGCATGTAATTATACTGAGAAGGGCTATAGTGGCCCAAATATCCCCCTTTTAAAAAAATAAGTGGAACATGGAGGAACTGCTGCATTGTGTGGCAGCTAATGGCTGGAAATGCAGTCATTGGCTGCACAGCTGCAAAAACCGGGTTGGATATGATGAAAATGTTATAGCCTCAAGCATAATACTCCCCTCACCAGTGACCCTGGATGTCTTTGATCTTGCAGTCATGGATTTGGTCCATTAAATTTTTCATGTTTTTTCACCTGGATACAAAAATAACACTTGAGCCAAAGCGTATCTATTTGTCTGCCATCTGTTGCACCATCTCAGTGCATGAAATTTGCATTTATCAGTACATTTTATATTCACATGGTAATTTGAACATGCGGCGCCCCTGTGCAACCTTTCAATAAAACAGCTTTCCCTCAGCCTTGCTGCTGAATCATTTTTGCACCACAAGCATTGAAATGTTAAAACCGTCAGCATGGGCGTGGGATAAATAGAGGGGTTAGTTTTAAAAATACATGTTAATGACCTTACTCTCATATGGCAGATTTTTAGATTGGATCAAATTTGATTGGGAGGGTTATCCATTCATACCAAATATGAGGGAATGTCAGTGCTTATGCTTTCATTAAATCTAAAATGCAATCATTCCACAGTTCACTGCACAGCAATTGTTCCTCAGCTGAAAGGTCCATTCAAACACACGCTCTGTCTGTCTGTCACAGATGCAGACATTGCTCACTCGGTAGTAAATGACAGAATGGTCTCTTGGGTTATTTGAATTCTGCAATGGATTTTAAAGCCTTATAGTTAAAGATATTTATTCCACAGTGTGCCTTTCTAAGAAATCATATTGCTCCATAAATGACAAAAACTGCAACACATCAAACACTATAACGTTCTATACATCACAGTCACATCAGTCACACTGTTAAACTGGGCACCAGCATGAATAAACACATAATAGTAAATAAAATAAATTTATGCATAAAGATAATTATGTTAGATGACAAGTTTTAAAAAGGATTGAGATGCTTTGAAGAGAATCTGTGACACCAGGCATCAAGGGGTGAATGCATGCTGCAATTATGAGCTATTCTGCTTACCTGCAACATGTGGAATAAGTTTTAGATAGGAATGCACGAATTTGGATTTTTGGACGATATCTGATATGCTGATATTTTGTAATTCATCTTGCCGATAACTAATACCGATATTAAAGCTGAAAGTTATGTAATTTTCATTCTTCGTGCAAAATTAGAAAAAAAAAATTATGCTGCATCTACTGCAGATCCGGTACTCACCGAAGATGTGATAATGTTGCATGGTGGGCGTGGCCTTATGTTCTCACCATACCCCACAGATTAAAAGAAAAAAGAAGAAGAAGAAAAGCAAACAAAAAACAGCATTTTGCAAGTTCGTCACCAAACAGCACCTGTTCTATATTGGTTAACTATATCGGGGCAACATCTTCCTCTCCCAGCTTATCTGTCTACGTAAAAGGAGTCCTTAATGACTGCCAGCTTTCTTTTTCTTGAAGATGTTGCAGGTGGTGTTTTGTTCTCTTGCAAGTGCAGCGGTTCTCTTTTTTTCTCACTTTTTCTTCTTTCTCTCTTTTTCTTTCTCTGTTATGTCTTTTCTTCTGCCCCACCTCCCCTTGTCAGGTCCAGCATTAATACTCTATGCAAATTCAACAACATTCTATTTAAAAATAAAGCATATTATTTAATTATCAAGAGGAGCCTTATGTCCAAAAAGCTCCTCTTGACAAAGCAAATTTGTTTGGCACAACACATTAGCCACACCATCTTTCTGCTGCTTTGAAGCTGGACAGGACATGTTTAAAACAAAAATTAAAAATGGGGCCGACAATCAGGTCAGTATCGGCTGATATTGATATTCAGTTTTAAAGCCAATATCGGGGCGATAATATCAGGCATTCATAGTTATAAACATTCTCTTGTTGGAGTTGTCTTTCGCCCTTACTGTAAGCCCACTACGTGGACCTCCAGTTGTACTGATGACTGTTTTTTTTCCTGTAATGTTCCAGTGTTTGGGATGTGGTTGCTTTTCCTGCTTAGATTTGAGCTTTTAGGCTCTTTAACTCCACACAGTTCTCAGCCTTCGAAGGTCATGTCCGCACGGCGCCGAAGCCGGTTCAGGTGTGAAGAGGGTAGCGAAAAACTGAAGAAAGGTTTCACCATCTCCACAAAACCGCTGTTGGACACACTGCAAGGCTGCGTGTGGCACTACGATGATGAAGAGTCATACTCCAAAGCTAGAACAAGACATAGTGCTTGCGCAGATAAGGGTCACTTCGTATCACGTGACATGCATGTCGGCTTGCTCCCGCTGTTGACGGTACAGAAGCGCAATCCTCTGTTGTAAAAGCAGCATTTTGGTGCAGAAGCTGTTAAGAAGCCAGGATCGTCTGGAGGAGCACCACGAAACAGATGATCACTGACGGTATTACTGTTGTTGTGTTCATCACACTGATGTCATACCCTCCAGTTGTGCAGCTTCACAGTCTTGATTAAACGCAGACAGTTGAGGTTTTGAGTTTCTCCGCCTTGGGACCTGATTTCAGGCATGATTGGTTTCATGGAGGCTAAATCCCCGGTTTCACGAGATGAAAGGGCAGATTTCTAAAAAACTTTTGCAGTTTTACTGCAGTTCTGCGTTGTGAGGACGGCCTCTAACATGTTTAAACATCTACTGTCTTTCACATGTAATATGTTTCCATATAAATTAGAAATCTAATAATTAATTGAAGCTGTAGAGGTAAATGGGGACTTTTGTGCATTGGTCATTTGCTTTAATATTGTTGATTATAAAGGAATGATTAAGGAAATCTACTTTTGCATGAAAATGTCAATTTTTCATCGGTTTATCATTTAAGATTTAGTCCATTTTGACTCATTGTATCTATAGTTTAGATACCGGAGCATACAATTTCAGGTTGTAAAAAATGATGCAGAGCAAATCTCCTGACCCACCGCTGCAGAGACTTTGTTTTCCACACAGATGGCAGTTCTTTAACCATAATCCACAGCTGGCAAAGTTCCCCACTGGGAAACAGGTGAGGGATTCCAGTGAGTGGTACATGTCATATGTCATGGAAATGAAAGCACGGAGGAGATAAAAGAAGTGAATCTGGACTTTTTGGAGGATCTTAAGTCACAATCAAAACTTGACAGTAGAACCCTACTCTGGACTGTTTCCTGTCGCTTTCTCAATTCATTCAGCCCCCTACTATAAATCATCATGTTAATGCACAAAAAACTGCAGATAGAATTTGAACTGTTGTTTACAAAGTTGCTGCCATTCTGGCATAGTAACGTGGAGCTACAATCAGAAAATACTGTCATTATTCATCAACTTTCAGAGCTACCTGCAAGTATGAATAGTCAAATAAAGGGTGTAAAAGTAAGAAACAGGTAAAGTGGCAGAAAAATATATATATATATATATTTTTCGCTTTCATAAACACTAACATCAAAAAAAAAAAACAATAGGGCTTAAAGTGTCAAACGCACTCCAATGTTAAAAGTAGGAAAACGCCCCAATAAGCTGTTTGCCCACCACTATTGAAGGAGAAATAGAAGAAGACAGCATGTAACTCATAACTGAGTGGGTGGACTCAGCTCTTTACTTTTGTTCCACCTTTAGTTTTTCTGACACACTCACCCAGCTTTCTGTTTGTAGTGTCCCGCTTTGATCTTCCTCGCAACTTCACTTATTAATTCTGACACTGTGCTTAAAGCTAACTAAACTCTGAGCTGTGGTTGCTGAGGAACCTGAAGATTATTCCATGACAGGCCACTCCTTCCCACAACAAGACTAAAACTGCCTGCTGTGGCAAGATTTAAACATCAGCAGCTCTCTGACACTGAAAGGAAAGCTTAAGAAATTGTAAAGACAAACTTATTCATGCTGTCTGCTCATAGGTTTCCCTTCCAAGTTTTCAAAAGTACAGAAACCAAAACATGACGATGAGGAGCTTGACCTTCCATTCCTTTATTATGGCAATGTTCTTTATCACCTGGAGACAGAAGTTGGACAGCTTACATTGTTTATATATAACAGCAACAAACAAAGTTTTTACCATTAATGAAGTGGAAAGTATACCTTTTCCACTACACTATATGGTTTTTAAAAACAACAAAGACTTGCACAGGTTATCCCAAATTGTGTAATGATGACACAAGACATGTTCGTACTTCTTAATTAGGGAATAAGAAGCAAAGGATTCAGCATATTCTTGGTTTTGGGGATAAATTTCTTCCATTTGAAATAGAAATGTTTCTGTGCCAAATCTCACTGGTGCTTCTTTAATCCTTCCCTGAATGGCAGCTCGGAGTATTAAAAAGTGAATAATGAGAAAGATGCGTCTGTAATGCAATGAGTTTTGAGTAATATCAGCCCTTGGAGAGATGATTACACGTTGCAGTTCCGTGCAGTTTCTTTCTCTCAGAGACAGACTCATATGGATCAGGGCGTTGGATTCAGATGAATTTAGATACTTTTGTTGTTTAGTTTGGATTTCCACCCTCAAAAATAAAGAAAAACTCAGCTTTTTGTGATGATTTTTGTGATGTGAGTGGTTAATAAATGCTCCCATTTATACTCTCTCATTTAGCCCACCTAGTGGATGTGAGGACAGCCTTGTTATATATCTTATAAAACAATGAATGTAACCACCCAAGCAACTGTCTACCTTGCTTTAATGCCACAGTAATTATGGTCAGCAGGTCAATTCATTCATATGGACATGCAGGAGGTGTAATGCAATAATCATACAATTAATTTACCTTTTATTTTAAAGCTTCTTTTTTATCTCCTATTTGGAAAGATGTTAAAAGTGTCTCTTTTTGTTTTGTGTACTACACTGGAAGGCATTTACGAAACATTTTATGGCTGTTTTTGATAATGGAGAAGTGATGGGAGAAGAGGAAAAAGAGAGACAGGGCATGACATGTAGCAAAGGTCTCTAATGGAGCTAGAATATTGTGATTCATAAACCCCCCTCAAGGTTATATGAGCATCCTAAAAAGTGCTTTTCTAAAAACATGAAATATAAAAGAGATATTAGGGTTTCACAGGACAAGAAGCTCTTGTTATTTTTGTCAGATTTAATCACAGATTTCTTTGCTTCACGACCCAATTTCGCTTGTGCATTTCAATCTGTTTACATAGCACAGCGTGAATACTAAGCATGATTAGCAGTAGTTCCCTGCTGTAGCCGCATCACCTAAATCTAAATTGCACACCTGACAACAACAGACAACAAGGCAATGGAAAGAAAAATAAGTATTTTGGTCATTAATGCATAGTGGATACCATGTCCCCCCAAATACTGCTGTACACGTTTGAGAGGACTGCATCACTGCATCATGACAACACTCTTATTATTGGGATCACACACTTTGTAGCTGAGTGTCCCTTCGGGTACCTCAGTGGCAGACTCCACAGGTCTGCCGAGAATAAGGTCTTATTAACTTAACTGTGTTGCAACACGTTTTTTTTTTTTATCAGCTGTAATCATTAGTGTTTTTTCACATGGTTTGATAGGTGGCTAAAGTATGCTCACATTTCAGGCAATGTCTCTTGATCTCTTCTACTGTACGTCAGCATAACCACCAACCTTCTTTGTGGCAATTAAATGCAGATGACTTGATGTGATGTGTTTCACGTGTAAAAAAAGTAAAAGTAATCAAATAGAACAGAAACTATAAACAAGGATCACAGCAGAATCATCTCAGTCTGTTTCCTGTTCAAATATCATATTTATGTGTACAGAGCAGTGCAAGTGGCAGAAACCATAACATAATGCAAGTTAATATGCATAATTGCTGTCAAATCACATGAATCCACGCTCTTTCTCTAGCTTGTAAATGTGCTGAAAATGTAATTTTGAGTTGCATCTCTAATGGAATTTGTTCATTAACTTTGCTTATGCATCCAGCCAAGTAATTGCATCCCCTTTGGTTGTAAAGTTTCTCTCTGCATCCAGGCCTCCCTGCATGCTTTACCTTAATGTGGCTGCTCAGTAAAACAATTAATTTGGGTGTAATCTCAACCACGGGGCTTCTGCATCATAAAAAGGTTTAGAAGGCAACATTGATTTTATTGTTTTAATTAGACTGTGGAGGTTTTTATTTAGAGTGTTTGTTTGTGGTGTGTCCCCTTTCTCTCTTAGATATTCAAGCAAGCAGCATTTGTTTAGATCAGAAATATCCTTTTTTTTCCCATCCAAACATTGAGCTTTTTATTGTTATTATCGACTCACTGGATAAAAGGTATGCAGCATATTGTTTACAGTAAGACATCAGCTCTCGTTTTATGGAAACCTCAAAGAAACATCTAAGGAGAGTGTGACTTTTTGATTTTTATATACCCTCAACCACAAAATGGAAAAGAAAAGTAATGATGGCAGAAAAACAGAATTGAGCTGTGACATGGAAAAAAAATTATACAATGCTAAACACAAATCATTGTAGAATAAAATCCCATTTTAGATTTCTAACATTTGTGAATCTGTAGACATGTTTTGTAGTATATTAGTAATATTTGCACTGAGAAAATCTAAATATCATGATAGCAATATGCACGATTAATTAAAATCTATGTTAGAACATCTCATCTGCATATTACCACCTGTCCTCTAGATGCACAGAAATTATTTACTTGGCACAGAATCAGGATGAAAATGAAGCAGTTGCAGAATGTAGAACAAGAGGTAAAAAGTGGACAATAGCTTATTCCCTGTTGTATAAATTAGACAAAGTCTGCAGTTGGCTATTTGCCATTTTTCAGCCATCTGTCTTATGCTCTTGGATTTTACCCCACAGGGCCTATCTATGAAAAGATAGAAGCATCTACATGAAGTCACTCGGGCCATTCAAAATAGTGAAGGTGAATGATTGACAGTGCAGCAGCACTCACATATACTCATTAAAAGTTAGAGTCAAGATCGAAAAACACTGTTTATATTAAACCTGCTCGTCTATAAATCCAGTAAAGGTTTGGGACCCATAAGTCTGTTTTCAGTCAGGTTCCTAAGAGCTCGATTTCATTTCATGGTTGACATTGATTAGAGGAAAAGAGAAGATAATCATGTCATCGCAGGCTGATAATTGGTTGGTAAGATCGCCGTTGGCCTGTTTTCTTCTGAAAAGTTTAGGTTTAAAGACCATCTTGTATTGTCAGCCAACTCATGTTCTGCACCTTCCGAATTTCCTCTGCTTCTTGAACTTCTCTCTCCCTGGTAATCGAAACCAATGGGAACTCTGGGAAAAGTGGGTTTTCACTCTCCAAACAGCCAAAAGGCGGCACAGATACTGTTATTGAGCTCTGAGGCGCAGCACAGAGCCGGCATGGTTCTACAGAGATTGTACGAACCCATGCTTCAGGCTATGAAGGCAGAGTGACATGCACAATGTAAGCTGCATTATGCTCAAGCATTATGGCCATTTTTTGCCTCAGCTTTTTATTGTGGAGAGAATGAAAGTATTGATCACCACAGCAGGGTCTGCTTTTAAAGCTTTTAACTGGTTTGGGAGCACAGCTTGACAACACATTGTGGCATTGTCTGAAGGCACTCACGACTTTGACAGGTTTTGCTTGCACAATCAAAGTTGGTGTTTAACATGCTTGGTTTATTTATTTTTTTAAATTTTTTCAAAGCTCGAATCCTTTATTTCTCCTACCGTTAGAGTTTCCACACAGTTAAACCGCCCAGTGTCTAATCCCCATAATCAATCATACAAAATGGAAATGGAATGTGTTAGTAGCAGTTTTGGTTAAAGTTAGGGATGTCCATTACTAATTGCCCTACCAATACACAGTATAGGCCGATATTGGCATTACAATATGATATCAGAAAACATCAGTATTGTTTGTTTCAGACTGATATTTTTACGAACAAATTCTTGTTAGCAGCAGTCCAGCATGTAGAAATGTTACTGTTATCCTGAAAGAACTTCATATCCCAGCATTCCTTTCAGAGTCCTGTGACTACAGTGCAGCTGTTGCTGCTACAAACTAACTTGCTTTGAAGCTGCTTCTAATATGTCTGGTTTTAAGTTTTTGGTTAAGTTACCAAATTGTCAGAAACATTAGAATTAGCCACATGTTGGCTAATACCTGCTAATATCTGATACATGGCAGCCAGATGTCCAAATGAACTTGTCTGGCTGAGTTAAGACTGTTTGGGGCTCTTTGCTCTCTGAGCAGAATATAGTGGTATTTCTCAAAATATAAGAGATACAACCTCACAGTTGTCTGCACAGATCTGTATCGGTTGATATCGGATATTGGAAATTAAGAGTTGGGCAATATCTGATATCAGTAGAAAGCAATATCAAACATCCCTAGTTAAAGAAAATCAAATGCATTACTCAAATTAACAGGTTTTCACAAAATACAGGATATGTGAATATATATATATATATATATATATATATATATATATATATATATATATATATATATATATATATTATTGATTTGTATATTATATAAGCCTTTTTCGGAGAGTGATCACATCTTATCAGCTCAGAATGATGTCCTAATTATCACAGGCACTGTTACACATATGCAGGCGACTCAGTGCCGCATCAACATGTGCTAACACACAACTTGCTCTGCTGAATTTGCAGTGTGTTCTAGCATGCCAACTTGTCCTTCTACACACACTCCTGCTTATTCATGGAGGTGTGTTACTGGTGTGTCAACTTTAAGCACCTGTCTGTATTTAGGATACAGCTGAAAGCGAAACTCAGCTGCAGCGTCACAGATGCAAAACTGCGGTGTAGTTTCTTAGCATCAGGATGCGGTGGGCAGTGACAGCTCCAGAAAGGTACATAACAGATGCCACTGTGTTCTCAAATGAGACAGGAATCCAGAGTTGTAATGTCAGAAAGTTGCTTGGTACTTAAATGTATTTCATTTCTAGCAGATTACTGCAGACTGAAGCTATCATAGAAAAATAAGTGGCACTAAAATGGAATGTTTAACAAAAGGAGCAGGTTTATATTCTTTTGTTGGAATTTTTTAGCATATGGTTCACCTATAACAGTCAAATTATGTTAAGAAGTAAGAGTTTTGTAGAGAAAATGTTAAATTGCTCAGTGAAAATGTAATAAAAAACTTCATAATTTCTGTATCAGCTTGCATCTTTAGACTTCCTTGCTTACAGAATCTCTCTTTCCGCGTCTCCTGTTCTCGATTGAAAAATCCAACATAATATTGAACTCCACTCCCTTGACACAATAGCTTGATTTTTTTCATTTATTTTTCCATGTTCCATCCTCCTGCAGATCATCCTTCAAACAGGATAATGGGAAGGATGCAGCTTAATGTCTCTTATAGAAACAGTGACCTCAATTTCTGCAATTTTCTTTTCATTACTGAGAACCATAGAAAAATAAATCTCTGTTTTTGGTCTACATTTGGAATTTTCAAGATCGGATGTTCAGAAAGAAAGTTATGAGCTCTGCTTTTTCACCGGCTCTCGCGCAGAAACTTGTCCGCTTTACGGGTGCTCACAAGCGGCCTGAGTGTTGCAAGTCACACCGCGTCTCCTACGGTTGCAAAAAGCAACAGAGGCCAAACTTTTTGCAGGTTTCTAATAGTGTCTGAGTCCCAGACATGAATTCATCCTCACTCAAGTCACTCAGGCACGGTTAACACGCTCCTGTGTTGAAAACGCCCCGTTAAGCGTTTCTCGCCGAGATATTGCGATTGGGGAAGTTTCGCTCCTGCTTCCCAGGAACGACCCCGGAGCTGCTTCCAACCCTTTTGCCCTTCCCTTTTGCCCTTCTTATTTTGGACACTAGCTACCAGCTACATTTGGAATTTTCAAGATCGGATGTTCAGAAAGAAAGTTATGAGCTCTGCTTTTTCACCGGCTCTCGCGCAGAAACTTGTCCGCTTTACGGGTGCTCACAAGCGGCCTGAGTGTTGCAAGTCACACCGCGTCTCCTGCGGTTGCAAAAAGCAACAGAGGCCAAACTTTTTGCAGGTTTCTAATAGTGTCTGAGTCCCAGACATGAATTCATCCTCACTCAAGTCACTCAGGCACGGTTAACACGCTCCTGTGTTGAAAACGCCCCGTTAAGCGTTTCGCCGAGATATTGCGATTGGGGAAGTTTCGCTCCTGCTACCCAGGAACGACCCCGGAGCTGCTTCAAACCCTTTTGCCCTTCTTATTTTGGACACTAGCTACCAGCTACATTTGGAATTTTCAAGATCGGATGTTCAGAAAGAAAGTTATGAGCTCTGCTTTTTCACCGGCTCTCGCGCAGAAACTTGTCCGCTTTACGGGTGCTCACAAGCGGCCTGAGTGTTGCAAGTCACACCGCGTCTCCTACGGTTGCAAAAAGCAACAGAGGCCAAACTTTTTGCAGGTTTCTAATAGTGTCTGAGTCCCAGACATGAATTCATCCTCACTCAAGTCACTCAGGCACGGTTAACACGCTCCTGTGTTGAAAACGCCCCGTTAAGCGTTTTCGCCGAGATATTGCGATTGGGGAAGTTTCGCTCCTGCTACCCAGGAACGACCCCGGAGCTGCTTCAAACCCTTTTGCCCTTCTTATTTTGGACACTAGCTACCAGCTACATTTGGAATTTTCAAGATCGGATGTTCAGAAAGAAAGTTATGAGCTCTGCTTTTTCACCGGCTCTCGCGCAGAAACTTGTCCGCTTTACGGGTGCTCACAAGCGGCCTGAGTGTTGCAAGTCACACCGCGTCTCCTGCGGTTGCAAAAAGCAACAGAGGCCAAACTTTTTGCAGGTTTCTAATAGTGTCTGAGTCCCAGACATGAATTCATCCTCACTCAAGTCACTCAGGCACGGTTAACACGCTCCTGTGTTGAAAACGCCCCGTTAAGCGTTTTCGCCGAGATATTGCGATTGGGGAAGTTTCGCTCCTGCTACCCAGGAACGACCCCGGAGCTGCTTCAAACCCTTTTGCCCTTCTTATTTTGGACACTAGCTACCAGCTACATTTGGAATTTTCAAGATCGGATGTTCAGAAAGAAAGTTATGAGCTCTGCTTTTTCACCGGCTCTCGCGCAGAAACTTGTCCGCTTTACGGGTGCTCACAAGCGGCCTGAGTGTTGCAAGTCACACCGCGTCTCCTACGGTTGCAAAAAGCAACAGAGGCCAAACTTTTTGCAGGTTTCTAATAGTGTCTGAGTCCCAGACATGAATTCATCCTCACTCAAGTCACTCAGGCACGGTTAACACGCTCCTGTGTTGAAAACGCCCCGTTAAGCGTTTCTCGCCGAGATATTGCGATTGGGGAAGTTTCGCTCCTGCTACCCAGGAACGACCCCGGAGCTGCTTCAAACCCTTTTGCCCTTCTTATTTTGGACACTAGCTACCAGCTACATTTGGAATTTTCAAGATCGGATGTTCAGAAAGAAAGTTATGAGCTCTGCTTTTTCACCGGCTCTCGCGCAGAAACTTGTCCGCTTTACGGGTGCTCACAAGCGGCCTGAGTGTTGCAAGTCACACCGCGTCTCCTGCGGTTGCAAAAGCAACAGAGGCCAAACTTTTTGCAGGTTTCTAATAGTGTCTGAGTCCCAGACATGAATTCATCCTCACTCAAGTCACTCAGGCACGGTTAACACGCTCCTGTGTTGAAAACGCCCCGTTAAGCGTTTCTCGCCGAGATATTGCGATTGGGAAGTTTCGCTCCTGCTACCCAGGAACGACCCCGGAGCTGCTTCAAACCCTTTTGCCCTTCTTATTTTGGACACTAGCTACCAGCTACATTTGGAATTTTCAAGATCGGATGTTCAGAAAGAAAGTTATGAGCTCTGCTTTTTCACCGGCTCTCGCGCAGAAACTTGTCCGCTTTACGGGTGCTCACAAGCGGCCTGAGTGTTGCAAGTCACACCGCGTCTCCTGCGGTTGCAAAAAGCAACAGAGGCCAAACTTTTTGCAGGTTTCTAATAGTGTCTGAGTCCCAGACATGAATTTACGGTTGCAAAAAGCAAC
>JALJCO010006198.1:0-110000 GCA_023101725.1 Atherinomorus stipes
GAACGGACCAGAAACACTCACCTGCTTTTAAGAAGAAGAAGATAAAATAAGTTAGAACGGACCAGAAACACTCACCTGCTTTATGAAGAAGAAGATAAAGCTGCTAGAACGGACCAGAAACACTCACCTGCTTTAAGAAGAAGAAGATAAAGCTGCTAGAACGGACCAGAAACACTCACCTGCTTTAAGAAGAAGAAGATAAAGCTGCTAGAACGGACCAGAAACGCTCACCTGCTTTAAGAAGAAGAAGATAAAGCTGCTAGAACGGACCAGAAACACTCACCTGCTTTAAGAAGAAGATAAAGCTGCTAGAACGGACCAGAAATGCTCACCTGCTTTAAGAAGAAGAAGATAAAGCTGCTAGAACGGACCAGAAACGCTCACCTGCTTTAAGAAAAATAAATTATTTTAAAATAAAAAAGTCCTCTTTAAGAAGAAGATAAAGCTGCTAGAACGGACCAGAAACGCTCACCTGCTTTAAAGAAGAAGATAAAGCTGCTAGAACGGACCAGAAACGCTCACCTGCTTTAAGAAGAAGAAGATAAAGCTTCTAGAACTGACCAGAAACGCTCACCTGCTTTAAGAAGAAGAAGATAAAGCTGCTAGAACGGACCAGAAACGCTCACCTGCTTTAAGAAGAAGAAGATAAAGCTGCTAGAAAGGACCAGAAACACTCACCTGCTTTAAAGAAGAAGATAAAGCTGCTAGAACGGACCAGAAATGCTCACCTGCTTTAGCAAGAAGAAGATAAAGCTGCTAGAACGGACCAGAAATACTCACCTGCTTTAAGAAGAAGAAGATAAAGCTGCCAGAACGGACCAGAAATGCTCACCTGCTTTAAGAAGAAGATAAAGCTGCTAGAACGGACCAGAAACACTCACCTGCTTTAAGAAGAAGAGGATAAAGCTGCTAGAACGGACCAGAAATACTCGCCTGCTTTAAGAAGAAGAAGATAAAGCTGCTAGAACGGACCAGAAACGCTCACCTGCTTTAAGAAGAAGAAGATAAAGCGGCTAGAACGGACCAGAAACGCTCACCTGCTTTAAGAAGAAGAAGTTAAAGCTGCTAGAACGGACCAGAAACACTCACCTGCTTTATCAAGAAGAAGATAAAGCTGCTAGAACGGACCAGAAACACTCACCTGCTTTAAGAAGAAGATAAAGCTGCTAGAAACGGACCAGAAATACTCACCTGCTTTAAGAAGAAGAAGATAAAGCTGCTAGAACGGACCAGAAACACTCACCTGCTTTAAGGAGAAGAAGTTAAAGCTGCTAGAACGGACCAGAAACACTCGCCTGCTTTAAGAAGAAGAAGATAAAGCTGCTAGAACGGACCAGAAACGCTCACCTGCTTTAAGAAGAAGATGATAAAGCTGCTTAGAATGGACCAGAAACACTCACCTGCTTTAAGAAGAAGAAGATAAAGCTGCTAGAACGGACCAGAAATACTCACCTGCTTTAAGAAGAAGAAGATAAAGCTGCTAGAACGGACCAGAAACGCTCACCTGCTTTAAGAAGAAGAAGATAAAGCTGCTAGAACGGACCAGAAACACTCACCTGCTTTAAGAAGAAGATAAAGCTGCTAGAACGGACCAGAAACACTCACCTGCTTTAAGAAGAAGATAAAGCTGCTAGAACGGACCAGAAACTCTCACCTGCTTTAAGAAGAAGATGATAAAGCTGCTAGAATGGACCAGAAACACTCACCTGCTTTAAGAAGAAGAAGTTAAAGCTGCTAGAACGGACCAGAAATACTCACCTGCTTTAAGAAGAAGAAGATAAAGCTGCTAGAACGGACCAGAAACGCTCACCTGCTTTAAGAAGAAGAAGTTAAAGCTGCTAGAACGGACTAGAAACGCTCACCTGCTTTAAGAAGAAGAAGATAAAGCTGCCAGAACGGACCAGAAACACTCACCTGCTTTAAGAAGAAGAAGATAAAGCTGCTAGAACGGACCAGAAACACTCACCTGCTTTAAGAAGAAGAAGATAAAGCTGCTAGAACGGACCAGAAACACTCACCTGCTTTAAGAAGAAGAAGATAAAGCTGCTAGAACGGACCAGAAATGCTCACCTGCTTTAAGCGAAGAAGAAGATAAAGCTGCTAGAACGGACCAGAAATGCTCACCTGCTTTAAGAAGAAGAAGATAAAGCTGCTAGAACGGACCAGAAACGCTCACCTGCTTTAAGAAGAAGAAGATAAAGCTGCTAGAACGGACCAGAAACACTCACCTGCTTTAAGAAGAAGAAGAAAAAGCGGCTAGAACGGACCAGAAACACTCACCTGCTTTAAAGAAGAAAGATAAAGCTGCTAGAACGGACCAGAAACGCTCACCTGCTTTAAGAAGAAGAAGATAAAGCTGCTTGAACAGACCAGAAACACTCACCTGCTTTAAGAAGAAGAAGATAAAGCTCCCAGAACGGACCAGAAACGCTCACCAGCTTTAAGAAGAAGAAGATAAAGCTGCTGGAACGGGACCAGGAAACACTCACCTGCTTTAAGAAGAAGAAGATAAAGCTGCTAGAACGTGACTAGAAATGCTCACCTGCTTTAAGAAGAAGAGAGATAAAGCTTCTAGAACGGACCAGAAACGCTCACCTGCTTTAAGAAGAACTAGATAAAGCTGCTTTATGGACATAAATGTCACCTGCTTTAAGAAGAAGAAGATAAAGCTGCTGAGATCGGAAAATTTCAGGTCAATATCTCTACTTGTAATAAGTAGGAGTAGTCGGCAGGGAGACCCAATCTCATCAACGTTATTTATCTTATGGTTGGAGCCTTTGGCACAGTCTATTAGGCTATCTCCAAGTATTAAACCAGTCAGTCAGTCATTTTCTGTACCGCTTATCCAGTTCAGGGTCGCGGGGGTTGCTGGAGCCTATCCCAGCTATTATCAGGCGAGAGGCGGGGTACACCCTGGACAGGTCGCCAGTCTGTCGCAGGACCAACACAGAGAGACAGACAGCCATTGACGCTCACATTCATTTCATCCCTAGGGGCAATTTAGAGTGATCAATTAACCTAGCATGCATGTCTTTGGACTGTGGGAGGAAGCCGGAGTACCCGGAGATAACCCACGCATACACGGGGAGAACATGCAAACTCCACACAGGAAGGCCACGGTTGGAATTGTTCGAACCCCCTCCCCAGCCGGGAATCGAACCAGTGACCTTCTTACTGTGAGGCTGCGGTGCTAACCACCACGCCACCGTGCAGCCAATGAACCAATGAAAATAAAATGTACTCAGCATCATATATCTTTGTTTGCTGATGACGTTCTTCTATTTTTGTCTGATATAACGCATTCTCTCCCAAATATTAGATCATTTTGAGCAGTTTAGCCATCTCTCCAGTTATAAAATTAATTGGTTCAAATCTTCTTTGTTACCATTGAACGAAGTGAGCAAAGATCAGTGTACAGACTTTAATATTCCTGTTGTATCTCACATTAAATATCTAGGGATAAATGTGTATCCATCCCTAGACAAAACTATTTCTAAGAATTATAACGGTGTCTTTAGCACCATAAAAAGTGATCTGGAAAGATGGCATAGTTTGCCTTTTTTCTTATCTGCTAGAATTTCAATAATTAAAATGAATGTACCTCCTACAATCAACTTTTGCAGGTACATGTTACCTATTGCACTTCCTTTGAGATACTGGGAGAGACTATATAGTATAATCAATAAATTTCTATGGCGAGGGAGGCGCCCCAAAATGAAATTAGCTAACTTACAAAGAAAGAAAGAGTTAAAGAGTTTTTTAAAGGAAAGAGTTTTAAACCAACGATGTTGGTTTAAAAAGTTTTGAAGACTGATTTGCCGTTCAGCAGTTCAGCAGTCAGATCTCATAAATGCTTTAAAAGTATCAACATCTGCTCTACTCTGAAAGCATGGTATTCCTGAAATTAACCGAGTCTTTTCTCTATTTATTCTCCATGTGAACTCACACCCATCTGGAATAACCTGGGATATTGCTACAAAACAAGAAAATGATTAATTTTGTGCATTGGAAGGATAAAGGGGTAAAACAATTACAACATATCATTGAAAATAGAAATTTCCTGTCATTTAATACACTCACCTTACAATACGGGATAAGTAGTACTAAATTCTTAGAATACCATCAACTTAAATCTAATATTAAGCAAAAAATATCCAACTGTATATCCTCTAAAACCAACTGATCCTGCAGACTCCGGTCAGGGTAGCAGAATTCCTGAATCTCTATCCCCAAACTACTGTCGAAAATACATAGACTATTATTAAAACTGGATGATTCAATTTCCCTCCAACTTCGAAGTGGGAGGCTGACTTGTCCAGAACCCCTTAACCAAAACACATGGACAGATTTGTTTAAACACGTTCCTAATGACTAAAAACTCAAATATGCAGTTGGATACAATTCAAGGTTTTACACAGAGTACATTACACAGGACAGAGGATGTTCAAGATGGGTCTGTCACCTTCAAATATTTGTTTACACTGCAATGAGAATACAACAGACCAATTATCTTCACGCCTTGTGGTCTTGTCCACCTGTCCAGAGGTTTTGGCTTCAGGTATGTGATGACCTGTCAACGTGGCCTCAGGTGTAACTTTCCTGGAAGCCCCACACTCTACAGGGGTTACTGGGGGACTTTGGATGAGATTCAAACATGGTAACCAACTATGCAACATATGATACTTACTGTATTATGTATTGCAAGAAGAAACTATCCTGGTAAACTGGATAATTTCCAAAAAATAATCTGAGCATTAGCCAGTTCTTTTAGGAATTTCTGTGAAGGACCATATCAGTATTGAGACGATGTCTGCCTCCCTGAGGCAAAAGAACCAGTTAGATGAATTCCACTCCCTCTGGTCCCCTGTGATTAGCTCCATCACTTAACGTTGGTGGTGGAGAGCGCCTCGGCGATGTGGGGGTTGGGTGCTGGCGAGTGCTTGATGGCTATGGATCCCTGGCGGTTGACTTGGGGGGGCCTGGGCTGCCCCCGCCGCTGGGGCGGGGCTGTATCCAGCCCGGATGGGGGGCATGGGGGTCAGCAGTTGGGGCTGCTCTGCGGTGGTGGGCGGGTCGCTGGTGGGGCCCTGGGCTTCGGTTGCTGTCGGCCGGCGACTCGGTGGCCGGGGGCCGGGGGGTCCTGGGCCCCGGTGCTCGGGGTGGCCCCTGCCTCCGGTGCTTGGCGCTGGGGGGGGGCGGGCCGGCGGGACGTGCCTCCTCTGGTTTTGGCCGGTCCCCACGACCTGGTGTCTGGTCCCGGTGGGACGTGCCTGGAACACCTCACCAGGGAGGCGTCCAGGAGGCATCCTGACCAGATGCCCGCAGCCTCCTCATCTGGCTCCTCTCTATACGGAGGAGCAGCAGCTCTACTTTGAGTCCTCCCGGATGACCGAGCTCCTCACCCTATCTCTAAGGGAGAGCCCGGCCCCCCTGCGGAGGAAACTCATTTCGGCCGCTTGTACCCGCGATCTCGGTTTCGGTCATGACCCACAGCTCATGGCCATAGGTGAGGGGGACGAGATGGACCAGTAAATCGAGAGCTTCTCCTTCTTCAGCTCCTTCTTCACCACGACGGACCGATGCAGAGTCTCTATCACTGCAGACCCCACCGATCCGTCTGTCCATCTCCCGCTCCATTTTTCCCTCACTCGTGAACAAGACCCCGAGATACTTAAACTCCTCCACCTGGGGCAGGACCTCACCCCGACCCGAGAGGACACTCCACCCTTTTCCGGCGAGGACCATGGTCTCGGATTTGGAGGTACTGATTCTCATCCCGGCCAAGGCCACACTCGGCTGCAAATCGCCCCAGCGAGAGCTGGAGATCACGGCCCGATGACGCCAACAGAACCACGTCATCTGCAAACAGCAGAGACCCGGGATCCTGAGGCCACCAAACCGCATCCCCTCAACACCTCGGCTGCGCTAGAAATCCTGTCCATAAAGGTTATGAACAGGATCGGCGATAAAGGGCAGCCTTGGGCGGAGTCCAACTCACCGGGGAATGGATCCGACCTACAGCCGGGAAATGCGGACCAAGCTCTGGTACCGGTAAAACAGGGACCAGACAGCTCGGACAAGGGGGTCCGGCACCCCGTACCCACTCCCCACAGGAATCCCCGGGGGACACGATCGAACGCCTCCAAGTCCACAAAGCACATGTAGACTTGCTGGGCGAACTCCCATGCCCTCCAGGATCCCGAAGAGGTAGAGTCATCCACTGTTGCACGACCAGGACGAAACCACACTGCTCCTCCTCAATCCGAGGTTCGACTTTCCGACGGACCCTCCTCTCCAGTACCCCTGAATAGACTTTAGGAGGTGGAGCTAAAGTTCTCCCCGGGACAGGGGACTCAGCCAGACGTTCCCAGCAGACCCTCACGACACGCTTGGGCCTGCCAGGTCTGACCGGCAACCTCCCCACCATCTGAGCCCACTCACCACCAGGTGGTGATCAGTGGACAGCTCCGCCCCTCTCTTCACCCGAGTGTCCAGGGATAAGGGGCCGCAAGTCCGATGACACGACTACGAAGTCGATCATGGAACTGCGGCCTATGGTGTCCTGATGCCAGGTGTAAATGTGGACACTCTTGTGCCTGAACATGGTGTTTGTTATTGACAATCCATGACGAGCACAGAAGTCCAACAACAAAACACCACTCGGGTTCAGATCAGGGGGGCCGTTCCCCCCAATCACGCCCCTCCAGGTCTCACTGTCGTTGCCCACGTGAGCATTGAAGTCCCCCAGCAGAACAATGGAGTCCCCGGAGGGCGCGCTTTCCAACACGCCGTCCAAGGACTCCAGAAAGGGTGGGTACTCTGAACTGCCGTTCGGTGCATAGGCACAAACAACAGTCAGGACCCGTCCCCCCACCCGGAGGCGGAGGAGGCTACCCTTTCGTCCACCGGGGTGAACCCCACGACAGGCGGCGGCCGGGGGCAAATGAGTATGCCCACACCCGCCGCCGCCTCTCACCCGGAGCAACTCCAGAGTGGAACCGAGGTCCAGCCCCTCTCGAGGATGGTGTTCCCAGAGCCCGAGCCGTGCGTCGAGGTGAGTCCAAAACTATATCTAGTCGGAACTGCTCGACCTCGCGCACCAGCTCAGGCTCCTTCAACCAGAGAGGTGACATTCCACGTCCCTAGAGCTAGCTTCTGCAGCCGGGGGTCGGACCGCCAGGGTCTCCACCCTCGGCCGCCGCCCAACTCACATTGCACCCGACCCCTATGGCCCCTCTCGCGGGTGGTGGGTCCACAAGACGGGGGGCCCATGTCGTCCTTTTGGGCTGAGCCCGACCGGGCCCCATGAGTAAAAGCCTGGCCACCAGGCGCTCGCCTCCGTGCCCCACCCCGGGCCTGGCTCCAGAGGGGGCCCCGGTGACCCGCGTCCGGGCGAGGGACACGGGCTCCATTGCTGTCTGCGAAGGGGTGTTTGGGCTGCGCTTGTCTGGTCCCTCCCCTAGTAACCTGTTTGCCATGGGTGATCCTGCCAGGGGCATAATTTAGCCCCAGACAACATAGCCCCTAGGATCCTCAGAACACGCAAACCCCTTCACCACGATAAGGTTGCAGCCCAAGGAGGGGTTGATTGCTGATTGCTAGTTATTCCTTTTCCCATTAATTTTTTTTTATTATTATTATTTATTTATTTATTGTTGTTGTTGTTTGTTTTTACCTTATTCTATTTTATTAAGACATATCATTTTTTTCTCTCATTTTATTTACCTGTTAACTTATTTGTTCATGTCACTATTCAATTATATTGAACACAAGATTTGAAATATTTAGCATGATATTTACAGTTGTGGTACTGGGAAAGTATTCAGACCCCCTTTAAACTTTTCACTTTTTGTTTCATTGCAGCCATTTGCCAAAATCAAAAAGTTAATTCTAATTCTCATTAATGTACACTGAGCACCCCATCTTGACGGAAAAAAACTAAAAACGTAGAAATTTTTGCAAATTCATTAAAAAACCCAAAAACTGAAATATCACATGGTCATAAGTATTCAGACCCTTTGCTCAGTACTGAGTAGAAATACCCTTTTGAGCTACTACAGCCATGAGTCTTCCTGGGAATGATGCAAACAAGTGTTTCACACCTGGATTTGGGAATCTTCTGCCATTCTTCCTTGCAAATCCATCTCCAGTTTCTGTTTCAGGTTGGATGATGAATGGTTGGTGGACAGCCATTTTCAGGTCTTGAGATGCTCATGAAGTGGGGTTTAAGTCAGAGCTCTGGCTGGGCCAGTCAAGAATGGTCACAGAGTTTTGTTGTGAAAAAGCCACTCCTTTGTTATTTTAGCTGTGTGCTGAATCATTGTCTTATTGGAAGGCAATCTTCGGCCCAGACTGAGGTCCTCAGCACTCTGGAAGAGCTTTTCTTCCAGGATCTCTCTCTTTAATTGGTCGCATTCATCTTTCCTTCAATTGCAACCAGTCTTCCTGTCCCTGCAGCTGAAAAAAAAAAACATAGCATGATGCTGCCACCACCATGTTTCACTGTTGGGATGGTATTAATGTGATGAGCAGTGCCTGGTTTCCTTTTCTCCACACATACCGCTTAGAATTAACTCCAAAAGTTCAGTCTTGGTCTCATCAAACCAGAGAATCTTATTTCTCACAGTCTGGGAGTCCTTCATGTGTTTTTGGCAAACTGTATGCAGGCTTTCATGTCTGCACAGAGGAGAGGCTTCCATCAGGCCACTCTGCCAGAAAGCCCGGACTGGTGGAGGCTGCAGTGATAGCTGACTTTGTGGAACTTTCTCCATCTCCCTGCTGCATCTCTGGAGCTCAGCCACAGTGATCTTTGGCTTCTTCTTTACTCTCTCACCAAGGCTTTTCTCCCATGATTGCTCAGTTTGGTTGGACGGCCGGGTCTAGGAAGAGTTCTGGTCGTCCCAAACTTCTTCCATTTAAGGACTATGGAGGCCACCGTGCTCTTAGGAACCTTTAGTGCTGCAGAAACTCTTTTGTAACCTTGTCCAGATCTGTGCCTCGCCACAATTCTGTCTCTGAGCTCCTTGGACAGTTCCTTCCACCTCATGATCCTCATTTGCTCTGACATGCACTGTGAGCTGGAAGCTCTTATATAGACAGGTGTGTGTCTTTCCTAATCACGTCCAATCAGTTTAATTAAACACAGCTGGACTCCAATGAAGGAGTAGAACCATCTCAAAGAGGATCAGAAGAATGGACAGTCTATGAGTTTCATATGAGTGTCACTGCAAAGGTTGTCTGAATACTTATGATCATGTAATTTTTCAGTTTTTCTTTTTTAATAAATTTGCAAAAATATCTACATTTATAGTTTTTTCTGTCATGATGGTGTGCTGAGTGTACATTAATGAGAATTAGAATTAACTTTTTTTGATTTTGGCAAATGGTTGCAATGAAACAAAAGTGAAAAGTTTTAAAGGGTCTGAATACTATACCAACTGTACATACAAACGGATGTTGTAGGTTGGTTATGTAGGTTTTTTGCATTATAGATATTATTTCTATTAAATTAAAAATTTCCTTTTTTTTTTTTTTTCTTTCTTCAATTTTTATATTATTTATCTATTTATTTTACCTTAGTTATTGCCCTATGTATATGTGTGCGTAGGTGTATGTATGGATTATCTGTATGTATATGTGGGTAGATATATGTGTATGTGGGAGTTTATATATGTGATTTTCATTTTTTGTTACTTATCTTTTGATAAATGTTTGAGTATATATGAGAGAAGGTATGAGTAGATGTTTATCTCTGCTAGACACAATGTGTAAAATGCAACACTACTAAATGTTCACCTGCATCTTTTGTGGAATAAAAAAAATATATATACATATATAATATCTCTACTAGAAATATATTTCTGAGGAAAATGTGTTCAATACTTTTTCCCGCTGTATACGTACATCACCGTGGGTCGGTTGCATGAAGCAGGTTTAAAGGTAGAGTCCGAAGTTTTCCCCCGTGAAAATAAACGTAAGACTTGTGCAAGTGAAATCTAGTGCGCCTCAAACGGCGCCTTTGGGCCTCTGCTCGCGTGCCGTGGTGCGTTTGAATGCAACTCTCTCCTCCTGCCTGTAATTCGCTCTTTAGCTTTGGTTTCTTGTGTTCGGGACGTTTCTGGGGGGAGATTTCTGTTTATATCGGCAGCCAATGACAGAGCTAAGAGCATGACGCTGTGGGGGATTGGGGTTGTGATTGGAGCAGACGCTCAGCCACCCCAACTCTAGAAGGAAAAAAGAAAAGTCAGAAAGAAAAATGGCGGATGCACGGAAGAAAAGGTAAGAGCTTTAGATAGCACGTTATAAAACCGGGTTAATGTTGGTTTGGCTTTTACCGCGGAGCTCTGAAGGAGTCGCTGAAGCTGAATATGCTGAAAATGAGGCGGCCATTAGCCTGAGAGGGAGGGGTCAGTTTTGATACTGTTGTTTGCAAACAGAAACGGTGTGGGGGGCTTCAGACTCTACCTTTCATGACACCCCTGAGTTGTTTAGCCTGAGATCAGGTTTTCCGTTTCACAAAGGTAGGTAACTAATCCCAGGAAGGGGGGCTCTAGCCTGTTTCACACAGAGGAAACAGGAAAGTTTACTTGCGTTCTATCACATCATGTTGATTACATGATGAATACATGGAGGACAAATTACTTGGTAATTTTCAGTTATAGTTTCCATTTAAAATCAACTTAAAAATATAGAAACAAATGTCACGTGCTGCAGATTTTCATGAAATGTAAAAACAGGGTAAAATAAAACTTACGTCAATCTTATAAAATCATGTCCAAGTGATTTTTCCAAGGCGGAGAAAAATCCTTTTTTTCAGTGTAGAACAGGAAACACACTTGCTGCTTGGACGGACGGACGTTTATTCCTCCTGCTGTCCCCCATAGACTGAACATGTTACAGGACTCGTCCCATCCAGCACAGCCAGAGGAACCGGTGTCCGGTCACTTCTGAGCCGGTTCTATCCGGAAGCCTCCGCACCAAACGCTAATGTGAAGCATCAAACTGTGACAGCGTGCAGCTACTGACCACATGCACGGTCAGTATTATGCAATCCACCGGACACAGCGTGCAACACCTCTGGAATCTTTTAAGGTTAAACTCTGGCGACTCGTGCAGCTTGTTTCATGCTCAGTGTGGGTGGTGTGTGTGAGTCGATCTGAATGCATGTTTAACGTTTGCATTTAATGTAAAAGTCAAAAGCAGCCAGTGGAAGCAGAGACTGCACCACATTATGTCTTGTTTCTGGTGTTGCTGCGGTCTCTGACGTCCATGTGCAGCTCTGCAACGGTCCATCTCACCCAGTTACGCTCGAAATTCAGCCAAAAAGCACAAGTGTGACATCATTTATCATGTCTTTTATATTTCATGAGGTTACTCAATCTTTAAATTGGTTATTTTACACGCATATCAAGTTAAATCATCTCACTGAGACTCTGAGACCACATTATAACATTCACACCAAATTTTAGATGTGAAAACTTGTTTCTTGACCTCTTCGTGCTACTTCACACACGGCAACATTGAAGTGTTTAAGTAGAGGAAGAAATATGTGGCAAGATTCCCAGAAATGAGAAACAGAAGCATCTCCGATGTGAGAAACAGTTCTGACACCTTTTCTGGTCCTTTAGCAACCTAAAACCAGCCTGTTAAGCTGGTTTTAATGTCATTTCTCTCCCTCCTCTGTATGTAGCACTTCTGACTACGTTAGCTGTTATCTCTGAAAGGTCAGCGGAAACTAGGTCAAAGTTCAAATATTTGAAATATAAAGTTCAAAGACAGTCTAAAAAAAAAGTGTTTTTGAGGAATCTGCCTGGATATGGAGAACTGATCACTGATGCAGATGTAGCAGTGCAGCATTGATCCATTCAGAGCTTAAAAATATTTTGTTGCTACATCAGCTGTTACTAAATGCAAACGCAAGAACTCTGTTATGTGAAATGCTGTTTTTCATTTTTCCCTATGCAAACTTGAGATGATGCCCGTGTTCGTTCTGTATTCATCCTGATGCAGACACCATTTTCAGGATTCTTTCTACTTGGATTCATATTATGTTTGAATCTCTATTCTTTGATGGATACGGCCTCAAAATGCACTGATGTGAATGAACTTATGTAGAATAGATTTCATACGGGGTGGGCATATATAAGCTTTCTTGCTTCAGCTCACTCCTCATGAGCATGGATATTGTTCAACAATGTGAATTCTTATAATGTGGAAATGTGAACTAACTGCTCAAACAAACAAACTGAACTCAAAGGGGTAACTATTTCATGTATAGTCCTCAGAATTATTCATCCCCTCCCATTAAAGAAGGGAAAAAAATCAGCGGTCAGTGAAATAAGTTGAAATTGACAAAAGTTATAATAGAAATTTGATGAAAATCATGACGATTCTGAATTGTGGTTCAACAAAAATATTAAAAACAAACACAAAAAATAAAGCAAGTAAACAAACATGATGAGACAATCACTGCAATCTGGTGTTTTCTGTGACGTCCAATCAGACGTCTGCACCTGTCGACAGGTATGTTGGTCCATGTTCATGGGGAAGATGCTCTTCTGGGACAGTTTTGTTTGTTTGTTTCAAAAGCAGCATATTATTTCACTAAATCATATTTTGTAAAAGTTTTTATTCATCATCAGTTTCTTTTTATTGGAATAACTGTTAGGAATTCGCCTTTTCTTTGGAGGGTATGAATCACTGAGAGGACGACTGGGGCTGATATTTCTGAATATGCCGATTCCCAAAGAAAAATGTCCTTTTTTACAGCGGGGGTTGGTTTGGCTCGCCGGATTTCCCTCTTCAGTGAAAGGGTTTGATGCGGTGATGATTACGCAGGTCTACCCAGTGCGACCTAGTTACTTCACTCTGATTGGCTACAACCTTATTTTGAAAAGTAGGTCAACCTGTGTAACTAGCGTCTGAGTTTGCTAAAGTCTATCTGTTAGCATCACAGCTGTTTGCTTGATAACCTACGTAGAATGATGAGCTGCTGTCTGGTTCAACCGTTTCTGAACAGACTCGAAGCTGACCATCCACGAACAAAGACTCTGATTGTCACCCTGACATTCACACGGCCTCATCGGTGCACAACAGATCTGATTAGACCCCCAAACCCCAGAGAAGTGGCGTGTTCTTTCTTACCAGCAAGTCGCTGGAGCCCGGGCAGGTGCAGCGACTAGCCAGCTCTGTCTGAAACGATGACCTCCATCTGCTGGCGTGGGAGTTCCAGGTCATGTCGTCGGGTCGGAGAGTCGGACGCTGCAAAAGCAGCTTTGTTCCTGTAGCTGTGTCCTGGTGCATCATGGTTCACTTCCTGTGGTTTGACTTTATCTTGTTCTTAAGTCAACTTATGACTTATGTTTATATTCAGGCATTTTACATTCCATTGTTGTTTTGATCATTAAAGCTATGGTCTACGGTTTCAGAATCAGCTGAGAAATTTTGAAAAAAAGCAACGTGCCCCCCCACACAGCCCGCCCCTCTCTGCTCATTGATCCCTCCCACCGAGTACGTATGGCCCTCCTCCTCAGCCACAGCCAGCCTCATCACAGCAGCTCCTCAGTGTGATATTCATCCCACATTTAGAACAACATCTGCTCACATCTATAAAATCTGCCTTTTTCAACCACCGGGAAGTTTACGGTGTTCTAGCTGGAGTTTCTGCATCAGGAAGAGACGCCACGTTCCAGCAACTTCACCAGTTCCTGAGCGCATTCAGGACATCACCGATGACAACGATGCTAGCTTACTATGCTGCAAATAAGCAGCAGACGTTCCGACGGCGTCTGTCCAGCAGCAGCGTTTCCAGTCATCAGCAGCATCGTCACAGACTTACACGTTTATGTACAACTCACACATGAGAGGAAACACAAACTGCCTACCTGCTCAGCTAAAAGTCTGCTGTATCAGCATCAGTTTCACTCCCAGATCCTCCTTCCTTCCTCCAGCCGGTGACCCGATGTTTATTCTCCGCTTTCACTCCGTCTGTCTCTGCTGCTGCAGATTTTCCCTCTGGTTTTCGTCCGCATCCTTCCGTCCTGCTTTGGTCCAGTTTCGTCTTCGTCTGTGTTTCTATCAGAGACGTTATCCACCTGTAGTTTCCTCCTGCAGCGAACATGACACCCAACCGCGTCCTTCCTTCCCTCCTGCTGCTCACGTCCCGTCTGCCTTTCTGTCCCAGCCGAGGCGGAACGCAGGCAGTCAGCTGTCGGGGAAGTGTCGGCCTGAGCAGGGATTGAATAGAGCAGAGAGAAGCGAGACGAACAGCTACCTTGACCAATGAAAGCCATGCGGCCGGATGGCTCCTATTGGTCAACGTTTTTGCAGCCCAGCAGCCTCTAGAGTGGATGGATTTTTTTCATTTTTTCTGCTCTTCACATTGTGTAGATTGTACTATAGGACCAATACCACCATCTAAATAAGCTTATTAATAATGATCAAACTTCCAAATCGTAGACCATAGCTTTAGTGGGTATTTGTGCATTTATTCGAGTTTTTATCCAAGATTAGTACTGTTTTTATACTGTTTTTGGTGTTTGTTGTTCGTACTTGTGTTTTTTACTGTTCACTGCTTTGTACTGGAGCAGGCCTTCCTTCTTGATGACTACCTTCTTTTCTTTCTTTCTCTCACTGCATGGACAGATCATTTCATTTTATTATAGTCTTCATCTTCTTAGTTCAAGCATTAAGACGGCTCATTTTGACGCTCTAGTCAGTCAAATGATCCAGACTGAACAATGACGAGTGGAAAAATACCTCAAATACCTGTTTTCATTTATAAATGACTTTCTCGTTAGCTATGATGGACAATGTTTTCATGGGCTATTGATACTCTGGAGTCTATCCTTCGATATCTATCAGGTTAGATACTTCTTTACTATTAGATACCAGATACCACTGAGATGATACACATTACATGTGAAAACCAGCCATGGTGTTTTCAAGCCGTGTCTTCCATGTCATTCAGTAATGGTTTTAGATGTTGATGATGATGATGATGCGAGTGTTAGTGACGATGATGTTGTGCTTTAAAATTTTGCAGGTTTAATGTTGATTCTTGAGTATTTGGCACTATATGTACATTTTTACTATGTTCAGTTTGAGGAATGTAATTAATCGTATTTCTGTTTCCAGTCTACTCATTTGTTTATCTTAAAATTTGATTTGATCTAATTTTTATTTAATTCACTTCTTATCTCTTTTATTATGATTTAATAAGTGTGTCTTTCAAATATTTGTCAATTAATTTAATCCATATATCAGATTGTCCTTCCATTAAAGATATGAATGCTCAATGTCATGTGACTGTCCATAACAGGGGATTTATAACAGAGAATCTCACTTTTGACTGAGCCAACTCCGGTCTACGTAGACAGCAGGGACCAATGTGGGTCTACGTAGGGAGCAGGGACCAACGTGGGTCTATGTAGGAAGCAGGGACCAACGTGGGTCTACGTAGAGAGCAGGGACCAATGTGGGTCTACGTAGGAAGCAGGGACCAACATGGGTCTATGTAGGAAACAGGGACCAACGTGGGTCTACGTAGAGAGCAGAAACCAACGTGGGTCTACGTAGACAGCAGGGACCAACGTGGGTCTACGTAAGAAGCAGGGACCAACGTGGGTCTACGTTGGAAGCAGGGACCAACGTGGGTCTATGTAGGAAGCAGGGACCAACGTGGGTCTACGTAGGAAGCAGGGACCAACATGGGTCTATGTAGACAGCAGGGACCAACGTGGGTCTATGTAGACAGCAGGGACCAACGTGGGTCTACGTAGACAGCAGGGACCAATGTGGGTCTATGTAGAGAGCAGGGACCAACGTGGGTCTATGTAGACAGCAGGGACCAACGTGGGTCTATGTAGAACGCAGGGACCAACGTGGGTCTATGTAGAACGCAGGCACCAACGTGGGTCTACGTAGACAGCAGGAACCAACGTCATCTATGTAAAGAGCAGGGACCAACGTGGGACTATGTAGAATGCAGGGACCAACGTGGGTCTATGTAGAACGCAGGGACCAACGTGGGTCTACGTAGACAGCAGGGACCAACGTGGATCTACGTAGGAAGCAGGGACCAACGTGGGTCTACGTAGAGAGCATGGACCAACGTGGGTCTATGGAGGACGCATGGACCAACGTGGGTCTACGTAGAACGCAGGGACCAACGTGGGTCTACGTAGAACGCAGGGACCAACGTGGGTCTACGTAGACAGCAGGGACCAATGTGGGTCTATGTAGAGAGCAGGGACCAACGTAGGTCTAGGTTGAACGCAGGGACCACAGGGGTCTACCTAGACAGCAGGGACCGACGTGGGTCTATATAGAATGCAGGGACCAACGTGGGTCTCTGTAGAGTGCAGGGACCAACGTGGGTCTCTGTAGAGAGCAGGGACCAACGTGGGTCTATGTAGACAGCAGGGACCAACGTGGGTCTATGTAGAACGCAGGGACCAACATGGGTCTACGTAGAATGCAGGGACAAACGTGGGTCGATGACAAGAGCAGATACCAACGTGGGATTATGTAGAACGCAGGGACCAATGTGGGTCTACGTAGACAGCAGGGACCAACGTGGGTCTATGTGGAATGCAGGGACCAACGTGGGTCTATGTAGAACGCAGGGACCACAGGGGTCTAAGTAGACAGCGGGGACCAACGTGGGTCTACGTAGAATGCAGGGACCAACGTGGGTCTTCGTAGACAGCAGGGACCAACGTGGGTCTACGTAGAGAGCAGGGACCAACGTGGGTCTATGTAGAACGCAGGGACCAACGTGGGTCTACATAGACAGCAGGGACCAACGTGGGTCTATGTAGAGAGCAGGGACCAACGTGGGTCTATGTAGAACGCAGGGACCAACGTGGGTCTATGTAGAACGCAGGCACCAACGTGGGTCTACGTAGACAGCAGGGACCAATGTGGGTCTATGTAAAGAGCAGGGACCAACGTGGGACTATGTAGAACGCAGGGACCAACGTGGGTCTATGAAGGACGCATGGACCAACGTGAGTCTACGTAGACAGCAGGGACCAACGTGGGTCTTTGTAAAGAGGAGGGACCAGCATGGGACTATGTAGAATGCAGGGACCAACATGGATCTATGTAGAACGCAGGGACCAACGTGGGTCTATATAGAATGCAGGGACCAGCGTGGGTCTATGTAGACAGCAGGGACCAACGTGGGTCTCTGTAGAACGCAGGGACCAACATGGGTCTACGTAGACAGCAGGGACCAACGTGGGTCGCTGTAGACAGCAGGGACCAACGTGGGACTATGTAGAATGCAGGGACCAACGTGGGTCTACGTAGACAGCAGGGACCAACGTGGGTCTCTGTAGAACGCAGGCCCCAACGTGGGTCTACGTAGACAGCAGGGACCAACGTGGGTCTATGTAAAGAGCAGGGACCAACGTGGGACTATGTAGAATGCAGGGACCAACGTGGGTCTATGTAGAACGCAGGGACCAACGTGGGTCTATATAGGATGCAGGGACAAACGTGGGTCTATGTAGACAGTAGGGACCAACGTGGGTCTATGTAGACAGCAGGGACCAACGTGGGTCTATGTAGAACGCAGGGACCAACATTTGTCTACGTAGACAGCAGGGACCAACGGGGGTCGAGATAGAGAGCAGGGACGGACGTGGGTCTATGTAGGAACCAGGGACCAGCGTGGGTCGATATAGAATGCAGGGACCAACCTGGGTCTACAGTAGAAGTAGGGACCAACATGGGTCTACGTAGAACGCAGGGACCAACGTGGGTCTACGTAGACAGCAGGGACCAACGCGGGTCTATGTAGGAAGCAGGGACCAACATGGATTTATAGAGGAAGCAGGGACCACGGGGGTGCTATGTAGACAGCAGGGACCAACGTTGGTCTGTGTAGAACGCAGGGACCAACATGGGTCTATGTAGACAGCAGGGACCAACGTGGGTCTGGGCAGAAAGCAGGGACCACCCTGGGACTATGTAGAATGCAGGGACCAACGTGGGTCTATGTAGGAAGCAGGGACCAATGTGGGTCTATATAGAAGCAGGGACCAACGTGGGTCTACGTAGAGAGCAGGGACCAACGTGGGTTTATGTAGAGAGCAGGGACCAACGTGGGTCAACGTAGGAGCAGGGACAACGTGGGTCTACGTAGGAAGCAGGGACCAACGTGGGTCTATATAAGAAGCAGGGACCAACGTGGGTCCATGTAGGGAATGGAGGGATCAACGTGTGTCTATGTAGAAAGCAGGGACCAACGTGGGTCTATGTAGAACGCAGGGACCAACATGGGTCTACGTAGAGAGCAGGGACCAATGTGGGTCTATGTAGAGAGCAGGGACCAACATAGGTCTAGGTTGAACGCGGGACCTACATGGGTCTATCTAGACAGCAGGGACCGACATGGGTCTATATAGAACGCGTGGACCAACGTGGGTCTATGGAGACGCGAGACCAACGTGGGTCTATGTAGACAGCAGGGACCAACGTGGGTCTATGTAGAACGCAGGGACCAAACATAGGTCTACGTAGACAGCAGGGACCACCGTGGGTCGATGACGAGAGCAGATACCAACGTGGGACTATGTAGAACGCAGGGAACCAACGTGGGTCTACGTAGAAGCAGGGACCAACGTGGGTCTTGTGGAGTGCAGGGACCAACGTGGGTCTAAGGGGAACGAGGGACCACAGGGGTCTAAGTAGACAGCAGGGGACCAATGTGGGTCTACGAGAATGCAGGGACCAACGTGGGTCTTCGTAGACAGCAGGGACCAACGTGGGTCTACGAAGAGAGTAGGGACCAACGTGGGTCTATGTAGAACGCAGGACCAACGGGGTCTACATAGACAGCAGGACCAACGTGGGTCTATGTAGAGAGCAGGGACCAACGTGGGTCTATGTAAAACGCAGACCAACGTGGGTCTATGTAGAACGCAGGCACCAACGTGGGTTTACGTAACAGGTGGGACCAATGTGGGTCTATGTAAAGAGAAGGGACCAACGTGGGACTATGCAGAACCCTAGGGACCAACGTGGGTCTATGAAGGACGCATGGGCCAACGTGAGTCTACGTAGGCAGCAGGGACCACTGGGTCTATGTAAAGAGGAGGGAGCAGGTAGGTCTATGTGAGGGCAGGGACCAATGTGGGTCTATGTAGAACGCAGGGACCAACATGGGTCTACGTAGACAGCAGGGACCAACGTGGGTCATTGTGGATAGCAGGGACCAACGTGGGTCTATGTAGAAAGAGGGACCAACATGGGTTTATGTAGAATGCAGGGACCAACGTGGGTCTATGTAAAGAGCAGGGACCAACGTGGGACTATATAGAATGCAGGGACCAACGTGGGTCTACGTAGACAGCAGGGACCAACGCGGGTCTATGTAGAACGCATGGGACCAACGTGGGTCTATGTAGACAGCATGGACCAACGTGGGTCTATGTAAAGAGCAGGACCAACGTGGGTCTATGAAGAATTTAGGGACCAACGTGGGTCTATGTAGAACGCAGGGACCAACGTGGGTCTATATGGACAGCAGGGACCAACGTGGGTCTACTAGACAGCAGGGACCAACGTGGGTCTACATAGAACACAGGGACCAACATGGGTCTATGTAGACAGCAGGGACCAACGTGGGTCTATGTAGAGAGCAGGGACCAACGTGGGTCTATGTAGAACGCAGGGACCAACGTGGGTCTATGTAGACAGTAGGGACCAACGTGGGTCTATGTAGGAAACATGAGCACTAACGTGGGTCTATGTAAAGAGGAGGGACCAACGTGGGACTATGTAAAACGCAGGGACCAACATGGGTCTATGTAGGACGCAGGGACCAACGTGGGTCTATATAGAATGCAGGGACCAAAGTGGGTCTATGTAGAAAGCAGGGACCAACGTGGGTCTATGTAGACAGCAGGGACCAACGTGGGTCTATGTAGACATTAGGGACCAACGTGGGTCTATGTAAGAACGCAGGGACCAACGTGGGTCTATGTAAAGAGGAGGGACCAACTTGGGACTATAGTAAGAACGCAGGGACCAACGTGAGTCTATGCATAACGCAGGGACCAACGTGGGTCTATATAGAATGCAGGGACCAAAGTGGGTCTATGTAGAGAGCAGGGACCAACGTGGGTCTATGTAGAGAGCAGGGACCAACATGGGTCAATATAGAAAGCAGGGACAGACGTGGGTCAATGTAAAGAAGCAGGGACCAACGTGGGTCTATGTAGAAAGCAGGGACCAACGTGGGTCTATATAGAAAGCAGGGACCAACGTGGGTCTACGTAGAGAGCAGGGACCAACGGGGGTGGTTGTAGAGAAGCAGGGACCAACGTGGGACTATGTAGAAAGCAGGGACCAACGTGGGTCTACATAGAAAGCAGGGACAAACTGAGTCTATATAGGAAGCAGGAACCAAGTGGGTCTACGGAGGATAGGCAGGGACCCACTGGGTCTACGTAGGAGGCAGGTACCAAGGTGGATCTATGTAGGAAACAGGGACTCAACGTGGGTCTGTGTAGGAACCAGGGACCAACGTGGGTCTATGTAGAAAGCAGGGACCAACGTGGGTCTACATAGGAAGAGGGACCAACGTGGGTCTATGTAGAAAGCAGGGACCAACATGGGTCCATGTAAGAAACAGGGGACCAACATGGGTCTATGTAGAAAGCAGGGACCAACGTGGGTCTATGTAGAGAGCAGGACCAACGTGGGACTATGTAGAGAGCAGGGACCAAGGTGGGTTCATGTAGAGAGCAGGGACCAACGTGAGTCTCATAGAACGCAGGGACCAACGTGGGTCTATGTACACAGCAGGGACCAACGTGGGTCTATGTAGAACGCAGGGACCAACGTGGGTCTACTTAGACAGCGGGGACCAACGTCGGTTTATGTAGAGAGCAGGGACTAACGTGGGTCTATGTAGACACCAGGCACCAACGTAGGTCTACGTAGAAAGCAGGGCCCCTTGGGTCGATGGCAGAGAGCAGGAACCAACATGGGTCTATATAGAGAGCAGGGACCAACGTGGGTTTATGTAGAGAGCAGGGACCAACGTGGGTCTATGTAGAATGAGGGACCAACGTGGGTCTAAGTAGAAAAGCAGGGACCACGTGGGTCTACGTAGAGAGCAGAGACCAACGTGGGTCTACGTAGAGATGCAGGGACCAACGTGGGTCTACGTAGGAAGCAGGGACCAACGTGGGTCTATAAAGGAAGCAGGGACCAACGTGGGTCTATGTAGAACGCAGGACCAACATTGGTCTACGTAGAGAGCAGGGACCAACGTGGGTCTATGTAAGAACGCAGGCACCAACGTGGGTCTACGTAGACAGCAGGGACCAATGTGGGTCTATGTAAGAAACAGGGGCCAACGTGGGACTATGTAGAACGCAGGGACCAACATGGGTCAATGAAAGACGCATGGACTAACGTTGGTCTACGCAGAACGAGGACCAACGTGGGGCTATGTAAGGAAGCAGGGATCAACGTGGGGCTATGTAGGAAGCAGGGACCAACGTGGGGCTATGTAAAGAGCAGGGACCAATGTGGGTCTATGAATAGGAAGCAGGGACCACGTGGGTCTACATAGAGAGCAGGGACCAGCATGGGTCTATACAGGAAGCAGGGACCAGCGTGGGTCTATGTAGGAAGCAGGGACCAGCGTGGGTTTATGTAGGAAGCAGGGACCAGGGTTGGTCTACGTAGAGAGAAGGGGACCAGCGTTGGTCTACCATAGGACGCAGGAACCAGGGTTGGTCTACGTAGGAAGCAGGGCCCAGCGCCGGTTATCTATGTAGGAAGCAGGGACCAACATGGCTCTATGTAGGAAGCAGGGACCAACGTGGGTCTATGTAGACAGCAGGGACCAACGTGGGTCTATGTGACATGTGGGAGGGACCAACGTGGGTCTGTAGACAGCAGGTAGCATATTGAGTCTATGTAGAAAGCATGAGCACTAACGTGGGTCTATGTAAGAGGAGGGACCCAACGTGGGACACCGCAGAACGCAGGGACCAACGTGAGTCTATGTACAACGCAGGGACCAACGTGGGTCTATATAGAATGCAGGGACCAAAGTGGGTCTATGTAGAGAGCAGGGACCAACGTGGGTCTATGTAGACAGCAGGGACCAACGTGGGTCTATGTAGACAGCAGGGACCAACATGGGTCTATGCTAGAAGACGCAGGCACCAACGTGGGTCTATGTAAAGAGGAGGGACCAACGTGGGACTATGTAGAACGCAGGGACCAACGTGAGTCTATGTACAACGCAGGGACCAACGTGGGTCTATATAGAATGCAGGGGACCAAAGTGGGTCTGTGTTAAGAGAGCAGGGACCAACGTGGGTCTATGTAGACAGCAGGAGCAACGTGGGTCTATGTAGAAGGCAGGGACCAGCATGGGTCTATGTAGACAGCAGGGACCAACGTGGGTCTATGTAAAGAGCAGGGACCAACGTGGGTCTATGTAGAACGCAGGGACCAGCGTGGGTCTATGTGAGAGCAGGGACCAACGTGGGTCTATGTAGAACGCAGGGACCAACATGGGTCCTCGTAGCCAGCAGGGACCAACGTGGGTCGATGCAGAGAGCAGGGACCAGCGTGGGTCTATGTAGAACGCAGGGACCAACATGGGTCTACGTAGAGTGCAGGGACCAACGTGGGTCTACGTAGAGAGCAGGGACCAACGTGGGTCTACGTAGACAGCAGGGACCAACGTGGGTCGGTGTAGCGAGCAGGGACCAACGTGGGACTATGTAGAACGCAGGGACCAACATGGGTCTACGTAGACAGCAGGGACCAACGTGGGTCGATGCAGAGAGCAGGGACCAACGTGGGTCTATGTAGAACGCAGGGACCAACATGGGTCTACGTAGAATGCAGGGACCAACGTGGGTCTACGTAGAGAGCAGGGACCAACGTGGGTCTACGTAGACAGCAGGGACCAACGTGGGTCTACGTAGACAGCAGGGACCAACGCGGGTCTATGTAGAACGCAGGGACCAACATGGGTCTATGTGGGAAGCAGGGACCAACGTGGGTCTATGTAGACAGCCGGGACCAACGTGGGTCTATGTATGAACGCAGGGACCAACGTGGGTCTATGTAGAACGCAGGGACCAACGTGGGTCTATATAGAATGCAGGGACCAACGTTGGTCTATGTAGAGAGCAGGGACCAACGTGGGTTGATGTAGAGAGCAGGGACCAACGTGGGACTATGTAGAACGCAGGGACCAACGTGGGTCTACATAGACAGCAGGGACCAACGTGGGTCTATGTAGAATGCAGGGACCAACGTGGGTCTACGTAGACATTAGGGACCAACGTGGGTCTATGTAGAACGCAGGGACCATAGGGGTCTATGTAGACAGCAGGGACCAACGTTGGTTTATGTAGAGAGCAGGCACCTACGTGGGTCTATGTAGAACACAGGGACCAACGTGGGTCTATGTAGAACGCAGTGACCAACGTGGGTCCATGTAGAACGCAAGGACCAACGTGGGTCTTCGTAGAGAGCGGGGACCAACGTGGGTCTATGTGGAGCACAGGGACCAACGTGGGTCTATGTAGAACACAGGGACCAACGTGGGTCTATGTAGAACACAGGCACCTACGTGGGTCTATGTAGAACACAGGGACCAACGTGGGTCTATGTAGAACGCAAGGACCAACGTGGGTCTACGTAGAGAGCAGGGACCAATGTGGGTCTACGTAGAACGCAGGGACCAACATGGGTCTATTTAGAATGCAGGGACCAACATGGGTCTACGTAGACAGCAGGGACCAACGTGGGTCTATGTAGACAGCCGGGACCAACGTGGGTCTATGTAGAACGCAGGGACCAGCGTGGGTCTATGTAGAACGCTGGGACCAACGTTGGTCTATGTATGAGAGCAGGGACCAACGTGGGTTGATGTAGAGCGCGGGGACCAACGTGGGACTATGTAGAACGCAGGGACCAACGTGGGTCTACATGGACAGCAGGGACCAACGTGGGTCTATGTAGAATGCAGGGACCAACGTGGGTCTGCGTAGACCTTGGGGACCAGCGTGGGTCTATGCTGAGCCTATTGGGGACCACAGGGGTCTATGTAGGTAGCAGGGACCAACGTAGGTTTATGTAGAGAGCAGGCACCTACGTGGGTCTATGTAGAACACAGGGACCAACGTGGGTCTATGTAGAACGCAGGGACCAACGTGGGGTCCATGTTGAACGCAAGGACCAACGTGGGTCTACGTAGAGAGCAGGGGCCAACGTGGGTCTACGTAGAACGCAGGGACCAACATGGGTCTATGTAGAATGCAGGGACCAACATGGGTCTACGTAGACAGCAGGGACCAACGTGGGTCTATGTAGAGAGCAGGGACCAACGTGGGTCTATGTAGAGAGCAGGGACCAACGTGGGACTATGTAGACAGCAGGGACCAAGGTGGGTCTATGTAGAGAGCAGGGACCAACGTGAGTCTATGTAGAACGCAGGGACCAACGTTGGTCTATGTACACAGCAGGGACCAACGTGGGTCTACGTAGACAGCGGGGACCAACGTGGGTTTATGTAGAGAGTAGGGACCAACGTGGCTCTATGTAGAACGCAGGGACCAACATGGGTCTACATAGAGAGCAGGGACCAACGTGGGTCTACGTAGGAAGCAGGGACCAACGTGGGTCGATGTAGAGCGCAGGGACCAACTTGGCTCTATGTAGAAAGCAGGGACAAACGTGGGTCTTAGTAGAGAGCAGGGACCAACGTGGGTCTACGTAGAGAGCAGGGACCAACGTGGGTCTACGTAGGAAGCAGCGGCCAACGTGGGTCTACGTAGGATACAGGGACCAACGTGGGTCTTTGTAGGAAGCAGGGATCAACGTGGGTCTATGTAGAACGCAGGGACCAACATGGGTCTATGTAGAGCAGGGACCAACGTGGGTCTACGTAGACAGCAGGGACCAACGTGGGTCTATGTAGAACGCAGGGACCAACGTGGGTCTACGTAAAACGCAGGGACCAACGTGGGTCTACGTAGAACGCAGGGACCAACGTGGGGCTACGTAGGAAGCAGGGACCAACGTGGGGCAACGTTGGAAGCAGGGACCAACGTGGGGCTACGTAGAAAGCAGGGACCAACGTGGGGCTACGTAGAGAGCAGGGACCAACGTTGGTCTCTGTAGGAAGCAGGGACCAGTGCCGGTCTATGTAGGAAGCAGGGACCATCGTGGGTTGATGTAGAGAGCAGGACCAACGTGGGACTATGTAGAACGCAGGGACCAACGTGGGTCTACATAGACAGCAGGGACCAACGTGGGTCTATGTAGAATGCGGGACCAACGTGGGTCTACGTAGACAGCAGGGACCAACGTGGGTCTATGTAGAACGCAGGGACCACAGGGGTCTATGTAGACAGCAGCAGGGACCAGCGTTGGTTTATGTAGAGGGCAGGCAGCCTACGTGGGTCTATGTAGAACTTGGGGACCAGCGTGGGTCTATGTAGAACGCAGTGACCAACGTGGGTCCATGTAGACGCAAGGACCAACGTGGGTCTACGTAGAGAGCAGGGACCAACGTGGGTCTATGTAGAACACAGGGACCAACGTGGGTCTATGTAGAACACAGGGACCAACGTGGGTCTATGTAGAACACAGGCACCTACGTGGGTCTATGTAGAACACAGGGACCAACGTGGGTCTATGTAGAACGCAAGGACCTAGTGGGTCTACGTAGAGAGCAGGGACCAATGTGGGTCTACGTAGAACGCAGGGACCAACATGGGTCCAGTTAGAGATGCAGGGACCAACATGGGTCTGCGTAGACAGCAGGGACCAACGTGGGTCTATGTAGACAGCCGGGACCAACGTGGGTCTATGTAGAACGCAGGGACCAACGTGGGTCTATGTAGAAAGCATGGGACCAACGTTGGTCTATGTAGCGAGCAGGGACCAACGTGGGTTGATGTAGAGCGCAGGGACCAACGTGGGACTATGTAGAACGCAGGGACCAACGTGGGTCTACATAGACAACAGGGACCAACGTGGGTCTATGTAGGGAATGCAGGGACCAACGTGGGTCTACGTAGACAGCAGGGACCAACGTGGGTCTATGTAGAACGCAGGGACCACAGGGGTCTATGTAGACAGCAGGGACCAACGTAGGTTTATGTAGAGAGCAGGCACCTACGTGGGTCTATGTAGAACACAGGGACTTGCGTGGGTCTATGTAGAACGCAGGGACCAACGTGGGTCCATGTAGAACGTAAGGACCAACGTGGGTCTACGTAGAGAGCAGGGACCAACGTGGGTCTACGTAGAGCAGGGACCAACATGGGTCTATGTAGAATGCAGGGACCAGCATGGGTCTACGTAGACAGCAGGGACCAACGTGGGTCTATGTAGAGAGCAGGGACCAACGTGGGTCTATGTAGAGAGCAGGGACCAACGGTGGGACTATGTAGACAGCCGGGACCAAGGTGGGTCTATGTAGAGAGCAGGGACCAACGTGAGTCTATGTAGAACGCAGGGACCAACGTTGGTCTATGTACACAGCAGGGACCAACGTGGGTCTACGTAGACAGCGGGGACCAACGTGGGTTTATGTAGAGAGTAGGGACCAACGTGGCTCTATGTAGAACGCAGGGACCAACATGGGTCTACATAGAGAGCAGGGACCAACGGGGTCTACGTAGGAAGCAGGGACCAACGTGGGTCGATGTAGAGCGCAGGGACCAACTTGGCTCTATGTAGAAAGCAGGGACAAACGTGGGTCTTAGTAGAGAGCAGGGACCAACGTGGGTCTACGTAGAGAGCAGGGACCAACGTGGGTCTACGTAGGAAGCAGCGGCCAACGTGGGTCTACGTAGGATACAGGGACCAACGTGGGTCTTTGTAGGAAGCAGGGATCAACGTGGGTCTATGTAGAACGCAGGGACCAACATGGGTCTATGTAGAGAGCAGGGACCAACGTGGGTCTACGTAGACAGTAGGGACCAACGTGGGTCTATGTAGAACGCAGGGACCAACGTGGGTCTACGTAAAACGCAGGGACCAATGTGGGGCTACATAGAACGCAGGGACCAACGTGGGGCTACGTAGAACGCAGGGACCAACGTGGGGCTACGTAGGAAGTAGGGACCAACGTGGGGCTACGTAGGAAGCAGGTACCAACGTGGGGCTACGTAGAGAGCAGGGTCCGCCGTTGGTCTCTGTAGGAAGCAGGGACCAGTGCCGGTCGCATGTAGGAAGCAGGGACCAGCACAGTGTTGTTTTCGTTAACGATGACGATGGCGAAATCATTTCGTTGAGGCCCCTTTTTCATGACGATGACGACACGATGGCGAGCTAAACATGTCTCTTTGATGACTAAAACATGACGGGACGTGTGTAAATTTTCATTGAGGAGACGAGACTGGACGAAAATGTGAATCTCTGGTCTGTCAAACGTTCATAATGCAGGAAATGTCTACGCATTCTGCATTAATCTGTCTGTCAAAAGTTAAAAAGTAGTTGTATCCTTACTCGCATCCGCCGAACCGACCCGCGAACCGCGGCTCTTCCCTGTCAAACATGACCCGCATGTCACACATTAATATCTTAAATTCACAGCAGTCTCTGTCATTTTGCCACGTAGGGGCTTTATCTATGTGATTCAGAGATTCCAGCATAAAAGATCATCATCCCTGGTTGTAACAGTGTTCGCTGTTCCCATTACCAGCAGTGCCTCTGTCTCTGCCTGATCTGGAAACGATCCCAACGTTAGATGTTTAAAACAGCGTCTTGTCCAACGAAAAAGAAACCACCGCCACCCGCCCGGGCTTACATAAATATCCGCCCACACCTTAACCATGATATTAATCTTTGTCATTTCTATCTGCGAAACAGCGTTTTTGCGGGTTACCGTCGAAGGTATCTGAACTGCTGAGGGACTCTGGTGAACACCTGCGGTCAGACGCGCAGCTGCTTGGCTGCGCTGTTCAAACGGTGGGAAGTTCGTCTCTTTCAGAGAGCCGGCCTTTTTGATTCGGTTCCCAAAGAGTCGGCTCTTTTTGAGTCAGTTTCTAAAGGAGTCGGCTCTTTTGAGTCGGTTCCTAAAGAGCCGGCTGTTTCGACTCCCAAATGGTTTGTAATTTAAGATATTTGCAGCCCTATATTTAACCTTAATTTTGCAATAAATTGACGGTTTGTGTGTCAAAAACGTTTTTGCATTCAGTATTTTTATGAGAAGCTTTAAAATTTATTCTATCTTCAAACTTTTTATTTGACAGGGACAGTAGGTATATATTAATGAACATAATGAACACATGTTGAATTGTCATTAGTAAGCTAATTAGCAGTCCCTTGGCAGGTAAAGAAAAGATACACAATATAATAAAACAACAAAATTAAACTTTCAGGTGCCACATGATTATAATGCAAGACAATCAGTCTCCCCTCACCATTAACTTCTGTCTTCACTTGCAATGGAACATAGTCTTTCTTTCTGTTTTCATATACAAACCTATATGCTCAAATGTATCCGGCAGCATGGTCTCCTTAGTGGCAGTTATTCTTTTTTTTTTTTAAATATAGCCTACACAGCAAAACTAGACTAAAACGTTTTTAATTTCGTGGACCAGCACCGGGCTACGTAGGAAGCAGGGACCAGCGCCGGTCTACGTAGGAAGCAGGGACCAGCGCTGGGCTACGTAGGAAGCAGGGACCAGCGCTGGGCTACGTAGGAAGCAGGGACCAGGGCTGGTCTACGTAGGAAGCAGGGACCAGCGCCGGTCTACTAATCTACGTAGGAAGCAGGGACCAGCGCTGGGCTACGTAGGAAGCAGGGACCAGCGCCAGGCAACGTAGGAATCAGGGACCAGCGCCGGTCTATGTAGGAAGCAGGGACCAGCGCTGGTCTATGTAGGAAGCAGGGTCCAGTGCCGGTCTACCTGTCTACGTAGGAAGCAGGGACCATCGCCGGGCTACGTAGGAAGCAGGGACCAGTGCCGGTCTACTGGTCTACGTAGGAAGCAGGGACCAGTGCTGGGCTACGTAGGAAGCAGGGAACAGCGCTGGGCTACGTAGGAAGCAGGGACCAGCCCTGGGCTACGTAGGAAGCAGGGACCAGTGCTGGGCTACGTAGGAAGCAGGGACCAGTGCCGGTCTACGTAGGAAGCAGGGACCAGCGCTGGGCTACGTAGGAAGCAGGGACCAGTGCCGGTCTACGTAGGATGCAGGGACCAGCGCTGGGCTACGTAGGAAGCAGGGACCAGCGCTGGGCTACGTAGGAAGCAGGGACCAGCGCTGGGCTACGTAGGAAGCAGAGACCAGTGCCGGTCTACGTAGGAAGCAGGGACCAGTGCCGGGCTACGTAGGAAGCAGGGCTCAGTGCCGGTCTACTGGTCTACGTAGGAAGCAGGGACCAGCGCTGGGCTTTGTAGGAAGCAGGGACCAGTGCTGGGCTACGTAGGAAGCAGGGACCAGCCCTGGGCTACGTAGGAAGCAGGGACCAGCGCTGGGCTACGTAGGAAGCAGGGACCAGTGCCGGTCTACGTAGGATGCAGGGACCAGCGCTGGGCTACGTAGGAAGCAGGGACCAGTGCCGGTCTACGTAGGATGCAGGGACCAGCGCTGGGCTACGTAGGAAGCAGGGACCAGCGCTGGGCTACGTAGGAAGCAGGGACCAGCGCTGGGCTACGTAGGGAGCAGGGACCAGTGCCGGTCTACGTAGGAAGCAGGGACCAGCGCCAGGCTACGTAGGAAGCAGGGACCAGCGCTGGGCTACGTAGGGAGCAGGGACCAGCGCTGGGCTACGTAGGAAGCAGGGACCAGCGTCGGGCTACGTAGGAAGCAGGGACCAGCGCTGGGCTATGTATCTATGGGACTGAGGAACTGTTATTGTAGAACATCACCTCCAGACTCCTGAAATGAAAATGATAGTTCGGGTCAGAGGAAGCCAGCCGGCATGCATGCGGAGAGAAACAGCTCTCTGGTGTCGTAAAGATACGATCTGCAGCTGCTTTACTGCCTCGGAGTAAAACTATAAAGCTAAATGAGCTGATAAAGTGAGCAGACAGCATCCATCTGCCTGCAGAGCAGAACCGAAAGTGCTCGATTAAATTAACTGCTGCGACGTGTGTGCTTGAAGCCGGCATGTCAGGGAGAGTGTGCATGGAGCCGAGGATGGGAGCTGACACCAACAAACAACCGGTGATTAAAGCTGCTCCTGCGTCTGCTTTCTGTCTGCACAGACGACAGAAAACATCTGAAGCAGAAAGTTTCAGAAGAGTTCGACTTTGACGCCAAAGAAGTTTGCACAGTCTCCATCTACAAGGCACGAAAAGGTCTCCGAACAACGTAAATATGAAATACAAGATGTAAATCTCAATAATTGATGAGATCAATTACCTCTCACACACAAGTTAACAAGAGTGTCATTCATAGAATAGTAGATAGTAGTATAATCACGTAGTATGATCAAAACAGAATAGTAGTAATTAGTGATGTGCAAATACCTCTGAGTTTCCTTCGGATCCGATACCAAGTAAAATTCAAGCCAGTTTCGGCAATACCAATCCGATACCGATACTCTGGGCTTCACTCAGGGAAGAGGAATTAAAAAAAGCGATAACGCTTCAGATCACATGACTGCTCTGGGCTGAGTGAGGGATCATTACGGTGCTGCGCCGTGGCTGCTCATTGCACATATAACGGCAGGCGGAAGAAAAACTAGTTCCTACCAGTGGGTAAAATTTAGACTAGATTCTGATATTATCGTTACTCTAGTTTGGGAACCACTTATGTACAAAAAAGTACTAAAATATCGATATTCTGAAATATAAGTCTATTCTGGAACATTAAAAGCTGGTATCAGAAGTATCGATGTTTCTGTATCGATCCGCACGTCACTGGTAGTGACAGTTTTTCCCTCCTCATGAACACGGTGCCTACGGATAATGGTGCTCCCAGAACGGACCAGTGAGACCCTGATCTGCTCAGCCTCCCGGTCCTGCTCCCGGTCCTGCTCCCAGAACGGACCAGTGAGACCCGGATCTGCTCAGCCTCCCGGTTCTGCTCCCAGAACGGACCAGTGAGACCCGGATCTGCTCAGCCTTCCGGTCCTGCTCCCAGAACGGACCAGTGAGACCCGGATCTGCTCAGCCTCCCGGTCCTGCTCCCGGTCCTGCTCCCAGAACGAACCAGTGAGACCCGGATCTGCTCAGCCTCCCGGTCCTGCTCCCAGAACGGACCAGTGAGACCCGGATCTGCTCAGCCTCCCGGTCCTGCTCCCAGAACGGACCAGTGAGACCCGGATCTGCTCAGCCTCCCAGTCCTGCTCCCGGTCCTGTTCCCAGAACGGACCAGTGAGACTCGGATCTGCTCAGCCACCCGGTCCTGCTCCCAGAACGAACCAGTGAGACCCGGATCTGCTCAGCCTCCCGGTCCTGCTCCCGGTCCTGTTCCCAGAACGGACCAGTGAGACCCGGATCTGCTCAGCCTCCCGGTCTTGCTCCCAGAACGGACCAGTGAGACCCGGATCTGCTCAGCCTCCCGGTCTTGCTCCCAGAACGGACCAGTGAGACCCGGATCTGCTCAGCCTCCCGGTCCTGCACCCGGTCCTGTTCCCAGAACGGACCAGTGAGACCTGGATCTGCTCAGCCTCCTGGTCCTGCTCCCAGAACGGACCAGTGAGACCCGGATCTGCTCCGCCTCCCGGTCCTGCTCCCGGTCCTGCTCCCAGAACGGACCAGTGAGACCCGGATCTGCTCAGCCTCCCGGTCCTTTTATCTCCAGACCTCATCAGGACAGCAGGACAAAATCATTTTATTGGCCTTGGGTGATCTGGCCCTGTACGTGATGCAGTTCCTCAGAGGAGACTGGACCTGAGGGAGGTTTTTCTTCCTGGTTCTGGTCCTGATGGAGGTTTTGCTGGTGGAGCAGCAGGTCAGCAGCATGGAGACCGGATCAGACCGTTTCCAGTCACATTTATGGCGTTTTGAGCTCATTCTGCTACACAACAGCGGTGGTGGAACAGAAAGTGTTTACTCAGCAGACTGAGTGCTGACGGCATCCTGTTCCAGGATGTTTGTGGGACAAACAACAACCGAAGCATCAGACAGCAGAACGGTCTGCAGGTCTGACACACACCTGGAACAACATGAATGAGAGCGTATGGTAGACCCAGACCGAGGCAGAGTCCGGGATCAGGGTCCGGGATCAGGGTCTGGGTCCGGGTCAGAGCGGGGGTCTAGCACCGTGTTCTGGTTCTGCTCGTTCATATGCAGGGATCAGGGTCTGGGTCCGGGTCAGAGCGGGGGTCTAGCACCGTGTTCTGGTTCTGCTCGTTCCCATGCAGGGGTCAGGGTCCGGGATCAGGGTCTGGGTCCGGGATCAGGGTCTGGGTCCGGGTCAGTGCGGGGGTCTAGCACCGTGTTCTGGCTCTGCTCGTTCCCATGCAGGGGTCAGGGTCCGGGTCCGGGATCAGGCCCGGGCTCGGAGGCCCCGGCAGAAACACGTGTAATTGGAAGCGTCTGGCCCCGCGTGTCGGCCGTGGCCTCGGCGCTTCTGTCTTCACGTACACAGAGATTCCGACCTGAACACACACTTACAGTCAGTCCCCGTATATCAGGAGCCGCCGTGGCAGCTCGGCTCTCACGCTGATCTATCGGCTGTGAGCGACCGTGGGAGAGGGGAGTGCACGCTGTCGGCCCTCACTCATCCACGTTTGCAGACAAAAATGTTCAGAAAAACACAATCAGTTTTAGAAAACAAGGAAACCAGCGCGTTTGTGTCGGTGATGGTTTAGGTTCAGGTTCAGGTTCAGGTGAGGTCTGCTAGAGTCCATGCAGGACGGCAGACAGGACAGACGGGAGCAGGTCCTGGTGGACTGGCTCGGGTCAGGTCTGTCCACCCGACCACCTTCCTCCCACTGCCGTTCACACACCTTAATCCCGGTTCCAATAACTCATCCAGGCGCGTTTGCTCACCAGCAGGCACGTCATCCTGATCCAGGTGGAAACATCACCGCATGTCCGCTTACGGAGGACTCGCCGCTGCCTCTCAGAAATGTTCTACAGAACCGGCCCGGCTTCAACGGTCCATTTAAAGTTAGAAGATGTAGCACAAACACGACGCAGGGATGCACCACAGATGATGATCAGCTTTCTGCTGAGTCACCTCCAAGGAGCAAAGTCCGCTGGAGAACAGTGACAACACTTACACGTTACACAAAAATGGCAGCTCACTCTTCATCCACGAGGGGCTGCAAAGCAGAGCAAATCCCCACAGAAGGAAATAAATGTTTGCAGCAGAAACAAACATGTTTACAGCTGAAATAAACATGTTTACAGCTGAAGTAGACATGTTTACAGCTGAAATAAACATGTTTACAGCAGAAGTAAACATGTTTACAGCTGAAATAAACATGTTTACAGCAGAAATTAACACGTTTACAGCTGAAATAAACATGTTAACAGCTGAAATAAACATGTTTACAGCAGAAACAAACATGTTTACAGCTGAAGTAAACATGTTTACAGCTGAAAAAAAACATTTACAGCAGAAGTAAACATGTTTACAGCTGAAATAAACATGTTTACAGCAGAAAAACATTTACAGCGGAAGGAAACATGTTTACAGCTGAAACAAACATGTTTACAGCAGAAACAAACATGTTTACAGCAGAAATAAACATATTTGCAGCAGAAATTAACATATTTGCAGCAGAAATAAACACGTTAACAGCAGAAATAAACACGTTAACAGCAGAAATAAACATATTTACAGCAGAAATTAACATATTTGCAGCAGAAATAAAAACATTTATAGCAGAAATACACATATTTACAGGAGAAATAAACATATTTGCAGCAGAAATAAACACGTTAACAGCATAAATAAACATATTTGCAGCAGAAATAAACATGTTAACAGCAGAAAAAAACATATTTATAGCAGAAATAAATGTTTACAGCAGAAACAAACACATTAACAGCAGAAATAAACATATTTACAGCAGAAATCAACATATTTGCAGCAGAAATAAACATGTTAACAGCAGAAATAAACATATTTACAGAAGAAGTAAACATGTTAACAGCAGAAAAAACATTTATTGCAGAAATAAACATATTTGCAGCAGAAAAAAACATGTTTACAGCTTAAACAAACATATTCACAGCAGAAATAAACATGTTTACAGCTGAAATAAATATAATTACAGCAGAAATAAACATGGTTACAGCAGAAACAAACATGTTTACAGCAGAAATAAACATGTGTACAGTCTGGTTCAAAATTTATTTTAGGTGTAATAGGTCAAGTTTACCATTATATCAACTGTGGGGGTGAATTTTTAGATGAATCCATTTAGATGTTATTTAATCTTGAAATCAACATAATTAGGGGTGTGTCCTTTTGATTGACATGCAGCAGACCGGATGCCAGCTCCTTGTTTGCTCTCGGTAAGGTCTCAGTCTGCAGCAGAGCAGCATTATGGTGGCTTTTAGTCAGATAATAGCAAGTGTTAGCATGTCTTACCTTTACCCCGCTGCTTAGGCGAGGTAAAATCAGACTTTTAGCTCAGCAGAAAGCTCTCGTGTGCGGCAGGCATTACTGACCATTTTTATGTGGCAGCTTAAAGATCATTTAGAATCTAGAAAACGCCAAGATATTTGTACTCTGTAACAACCTGAAGCTGTTCTCCTGACGCACGAACACCAGGCTCGTCACTGAGACGACAGTGAGACTTCGTCAAGAACGTTGCAGCTGTCTTCAAAGTATTTAACTGTAGAATGCTGCAACCAAGCTGAGATGTAAACCATGGCCTTCGTGAGCTTTTCAGCCACTTCAGGAGCACTGCTGCCATGATCATAGATCACAGTGTCATCCGCATACATCTGGACACGCAGAGGGAACAAGACAATAATAATGGTGCTAGGACTGACCCTTGAGGCACACCGGTGGAGAGACGGAGGGCGGAGGATCGGCAGGTTTTTATTCCAACATGCTGATGACGATCAGATAGATATGACTGAATCCATTTGATTGCATTTGTAGAAAAATTGAAAGAATGTAACTTGGTGAGCAAGATGCGATGATTGACAGTGTCAGATGCTACTGGAGGGTCGAGAAAAACTGCAGCAAGACCAAGAAAGAAAAACATTCTGTCAGGCAAATATCAATGACTACGTTTACTACCATCAAACCTGGGTTCAGGTCAATATTGCCGTTCCAGAGAGATCAAGATAAGCCGTTTCCATGCGTGCAATCAGCTGGAATGTCCCGACCCAAACCGCGACGCACGGAAACCGTCATGATGATGGAGGTTAATGAACCATCCGGAGCCACTGAGGTCAGGCCAGCCAAGTTTCAGAGTTACAGCCGAAATAACGCCGGTTGGTCTGACCGTGGATCCACGTGGAGCCGGCAGCAGTTCCTGGTCCTGGTTCTGACCCACCAGCAGTACTTGACACGATTGTGGGTCATAGAAGGAGAGAAGGTGTGGTGGAAATGAGGAATGGAGCGGAACTAGGGCTGTACCGGTACGTGTATTTGTGTGGAACTGATCGGTACGCTGCTCTCGGTTCGGCACGACGCTGTACCAAACCGTTGGGTGCAGGATTAGTTTATTTAGCTCTTTTTTGTTTTAAGTTTTTTGTGCGCCATCGGACATAAATGAGGTTAATTCATTAACATAGGTTCAGGAGCAGGACCACGCCTCAACCACACCTGCCTCCAATCTCACTAATCACCAAGCAGCCTTAAATACTCGCTCACCTCATCAACTCAGTTTCTCGTTCTCTCGACGACCTACCAACGTTCCAGCCGTTGCTGCGTTCGCTGCTTCTCATCATCTTCTTTGCCCGCCGGTGGCCCTCGTTCCCTCATTGCTGATCGTCCATTGCAACCATTGTGGGCGGCTGCTCTCCTCGGACGACTAGTTTCCCAGCGCTCCAACCGCAGCCCGACACCCCGCCTGTACTCCACGCATTTCGTGTCTTCACCTTTCGGTTCACGGATCGTCTCTCCTCCTCGCACGGTTGGGCCTCGTGGCCGCCGGCTTCGCCGCTCTTTTCGCCGCTCTTTTCGCTCCTCGGACCCGCTGTCCTGCAGCCTCCACGCCGTTCGAGCGGCGCACCGCAGTCGGACCAGCTTCCCGGCCCGCGGCCGCCTTCTCCTGCCCAAACAGTTCCTGCCAGCGGTGCCAGGTCTTCGGCACTTCCTGCTCCTCCGGTCGGCTTCCTCCTGGCCGGTTTCTCACAACGTTGCAGCCCCGCCTCTGCCGCCTGCAACACTCTGGGTTGTCTCTCCCGCACCTGCTCCGCCCGTCCTGGAGCTCTCTCGGCTCGTTTCCTTCTCTTTTCCTGTCGTTCATCTCTTGCCGTCCCGGCGCTGTCAGACCGCTTCCGCCTTTTCTCGGCCTCGTTTCCTTTCTGCTGGTACTGGTTACACCGCGGCTCCTTACTCTCGTCCACACGTATCAGCGCCGCCACAGCCGGTCCTCACTTGTCCTCTAGTGATGTGTCGTTCACAAACGATTCGTTCAATATGAACTAATCTTTTATATGACTCGGAGGTAATGAGTCCCCTCGAAGAGCGATTCGTTCATTTTCATGCACTGCGCTCTCTTGCCACATGGCAGCGGCTGTAAGCTCAGCCAGCCAGCAGGACGACAGGAAACAGAAATGATTAGTTCATGACTCAACCAACTGTGTCGGTCCACAGGTATCGTTCTTTTGTGACAGTCAGGCTGCTCAGGCTGTGTGGTGAGGAGGAGCAAGCACTTTAGTTCGTTCATAATCTTTCATACGGATCTTTCATTCGTTCATTTGTCACGTGAGGGGTGCGCTGCGGTTACGGGGCTGTGGAGAGGAGACCAACAAGGAATGATGTCTGGTATCTTATGTTCATTCATCCGGCCCATAGCCGCTTCAGCTGTGGCTCTCATCAGTCCATCAGGGCCTCCACCCGCTCCAACCGCTGCTCAGCTTCTCACCGCATTCTCACACTGGGCCACGTGCTGCCCTCTACCACGGACACGGCCTCCGCCACAGACACGGCCTCCGCCACGGACACGGCCTCTACACGCTCCAACCGCTGCTCAGCTTCTCGCCACGTTCTCTCGCACTGGGCCACGTGCTGCTCTCTACCACAGACACGGCCTCCGCCCGCTCCAACCGCTGCTCAGCTTCTCGCCACATGCTGCCCTCTGCCACGGACACGGCCTCTACACGCTCCAACCGCTGCTCAGCTTCTCGCCACGTTCTCTCGCACTGGGCCACGTGCTTCCCTTTACCATGGACACGGCCTCCACCCGCTCCAACCGCTGCTCAGCTTCTCGCCACGTTCTCTCGCACTGGGCCACGTGCTCTCGCACTGGGCCACGTGCTTCCCTTTACCATGGACACGGCCTCCACCCGCTCCAACCGCTGCTCAGCTTCTCGCCACGTTCTCACACTGGGCCACGTGCTGCCCTCTGCCACGGACACGGCCTCCGCCTCAGACACAGCCTCCGCCCGCTCCAACCGCTGCTCAGCTTCTCGCCACGTTCTCTCGCACTGGGCCTCATGCTGCCCTCTACCACGGACACGGCCTCCGCCTCAGACACAGCCTCCGCCCGCTCCAACCGCTGCTCAGCTTCTCGCCATGTTCTCTCACACTGGGCCACGTGCTGCCCTTTACCGTGGACATGGCCTCGGCCCGCTCCAACCGCCGCTCAGCTTCTCGCCACGTTCTCTCACACTGGGCCACATGCTGCCCTCTACCACGGACACGGCCGGCACAGCCCTCAGATCACCACCTTCCCAATTCTATCTGGGTCCCATGCCATCTCTCCGCCATCTTAAGTCCAGGATTGGTGGCTGCTCGCTCCATCGCTCTCCCCGGCCCTCTGACGGCCTTTTGGCCATGCTCGCCGCTCAGCTTCTCGCCACATGCTGCCCTCTGCCACGGACATGGCCTCTACACGCTCCAAACGCTGCTCAGCTTCTCGCCACGTTCTCTCGCACTGGGCCTCGTGCGGCCCTCGACCACGGACACGGCCTCCGCCCGCTCCAACCGCTGCTCTGCTTCTCGCCACGTTCTCTCGCACTGGGCCACGTGCTCCCCTTTACCATGGACACGGCCTCCACCCGCTCCAACCGCTGCTCAGCTTCTCGCCACGTTCTCACACTGGGCCACGTGCTGCCCTCTGCCACGGACACGGCCTCCGCCTCAGACACAGCCTCCGCCCGCTCCAACCGCTGCTCAGCTTCTCGCCACGTTCTCTCGCACTGGGCCTCGTGCTGCCCTCTACCACGGACACGGCCTCCGCCCGCTCCAACCGCTGCTCAGCTTCTCGCCATGTTCTCTCACACTGGGCCACGTGCTGCCCTTTACCATGGACCCGGCCTCCACCTGCTCCAACCGCCGCTCAGCTTCTCGCCACGTTCTCTCACACTGGGCCACGTGCTGCCCTCTGCCACGGACACGGCCGGCACAGCCCTCAGATCACCACCTTCCCAATTCTATCTGGGTCCCATGCCATCTCTCCGCCATCTTAAGTCCAGGATTGGTGGCTGCTCGCTCCATCGCTCTCCCCGGCCCTCTGACGGCCTTTTGGCCATGCTCGCCGCCTCAGCGGCACTTCTGTCAGCTGGTCTCCTCTGGCCCTCCACCGGTTCTGCGATGGCTCTTGCTAGCCTAGTGGGTCTTTGCCTGCTCCAACCAGAGCACGCCTCCACCCAGAAGTCTCTCACGGTCTGCCATGCACGACCCTTGGCGCGGTCTCCCACCACGGTCTCCTGGACTCTGGATCTCACTGCCTCGATTCACAGTGCATCTGTTGAGCCAGCCTCTCCACCTCTCAGCCGCTTCAACGGTCGCTCTCCCCGGTCTATTCACGCCCCCGTCACGGCGGTCGCTCGCACTCTCCGCTGCACATCCCTCAGCCACACGCCTGACCGGGCTGCCACGGGTACCAGCCCTGCCTTTCTCCCCAGCTCCACCGTTCTCCCCTGCCATCGCCTGGGGCACCCTCCCACAATTTGCCTCCGCCTGTCCCGTCTGGCACACGCCAATGTGTCGCTTCCACCTCTGCTCAGTCTTTCACGGAGCCTTCTCTGCTCATTTCTTCCTTCCTTACCTCCCTTCCGTCTCTGGCCGTCCCGGCACCGCCGACGGCCGCTCTCGCTTCTTCTCAGCTTCCGATTCCTCGTGTTTTCTTGGCTGCCGGCTCCGCCGCAGCCTCTTCCTTTCCTTCTTGCGTTCTGGTGCGGTCACAGCCGTGCCCCTCCTGCCCTCTTCAGGGGCCCCAGCCCTTTCTGCCTTTTCTGGCTTTTCTGCCCTCTCCTCCTTTCGTTCTGGCTTATTTCTTCCTCGTTCCCTCTCTGCCCCTCTCCCTGCTTCTGCCCCTTTTTTTGTGCAAATTGCTTCTGGATGTCCTGGGTCTCACAGCCGGCTACCGCCATGCCACCCATCCAGCCGCCTGTCTCTGCCCTGCATCCCGGTGGCTCCTGTCTCCTGGTTTTGGCGGTTCACTATGTTGACTTGGTGCTGTTATTGTACCCTTCTTTCGCTTTTGCTCAGCTGTTGGGGTCTCGCATGCCGCTCCCGGGACCGTCGCCTGACTTCGTGGCCCGGCATCTTACTTTTCTTTTTGGGGATCACCCTCAACTCCTTTTCCTTTCAGACCTCCTTGCCTCTGGAAAAGGTCAAGCACATCTCGAGTCTCCTCTCCAACTACGTGCTGGTGGATGAATGCACACAACGGCAGCCCTCATGGGTCATCTCACTTATGCCATGCGCATTGGCTCCGACTTCAAACTTCTCGATTCAGCTTCGGTGTTGTGCTCTGTACCTGCAGTACCCCATCATTATAGCCGCCATTCTCTGGGGTCATAAATGGTCCCGTAGGTCAATCCTAATTCATTCTGACGATTCCACTGCAGTCAATGTCACCTACAAGGCCATTCCCGTTCCCTTACGATCATACAGCCCATTCGCATACTCGTCTTGATCTCAGCACAGCATCAGTTCCTCCTCAGAGCTGCCTACATTCCGAGCCTCTTAACAAGTATTCGCTCCGAATCAGACCAACACCAGACTCCAGTCCCTCCATTCACCAACCATCTTCAGTAAGATCACAATTCACTGTCTGTTGCCTCAAGTGAAGCCATCCTTGACAGTCTCGCTCCATGCATACTCTCAGCCTACCCTCACCGGCTGGAACAGTTTCAAAACGTATCATTCTGTCTATTAACTCACTTCCCTCAGTTTGACATTACCACACTTTACAGTTACATCGCCTGTATTTCCTCTTTCCAAAGAATTCTCTGTTCCACTATCCACACTTACCTTTCCGGTATATTCTTCTGTCGGCTCTTGCTTGGCTCTTAGTGTCCATCTTTCACTCATTGTCATGTCACCAGGCTCTTAAACAGACTTCGAAAATGAGAGTCAGCTCCGACAACGATACACCTTCCTCTCACGTTGGACTTTCTCCACCTCTGCATAAACACGTTAAGACCAGGAAACTGTTCTACCATTGATCAGACCTTGGAAGCAGTCATTTTGGCATCCTATGATCCTCTGAATTTTGCACCTACAACATCCATTTTCAACTCCTTTTCACCCCTGCCTCTCAGACATCTGCTACTCACCTGACTGTCTCGTATTCACGCTTAAAAGAAAAACCGATCAACTCGGAATCTCTTCCCCATTTATCTGTTTGAATTGTATTCACACCTCAGCCCTTAAGAACCAGTTCCAGACTACTTCCAACTTGGACTGCAATCAACTGCCTCACCTCTGGATCCGCTCTTCACTGAGAAAAGGAAATTGGCTACTAGATTCTGGTTCAGCAACCATTTCTGTCAAGTCCGTCTGTCCGGCTTAGAATCAGAACACTATTCCATCCATTCATTCCGCATCGGCGCAGCCACCACCGCCTCCAGATTCGATGTATCAGACCAAAATATTTAGTTGCTCAGACGCTGGTCTTAGCAAGCCTATCGTTCAAACGTTTGCAATAACTTTTCAGATATACGTAGAGCTCATTCACTTCTTGGTTCTGGCCAGTCATTTTGGGGGTTCCCTAAGCCGGACTCACTATCGAAAGACTACACCCCCACACTAGGTCTTCCTCCGGCTCATCATATCTCATTCTTTCTTTCAATCAATCAATCAATCCTTCATCATCGTCATCATCACTCCTTTTGTTGTGGCGTGGTCCTTGCTAGTGAAATGAGGTTAATTCATTAACATAGGTTCAGGAGCAGGACCACGCCTCAACCACACCTGCCTCCAATCTCACTAATCACCAAGCAGCCTTAAATACTCGCTCACCTCATCAACTCAGTTTCTCGTTCTCTCGACGACCCTCCCTTCCCCTCCCTTTCCTCTCGTTGCATCTCCTCTACCTTCCCTTTTGCCTCGTCAGCCTGCTTCGTTCGGCCTTTCTCCATCTGCTGCCCCTCCCTGGCCTTTGCCCCCCTCTTCTCTGCCTCCCTTCTCCTTCCTGCTGCCCTACTTCTTTCCCATCATCTGACCGTCTCCTCCATTCTTGTTCCTTGTCTGCTTCCTTCTCTTCCGGGTTCCATCTGAGGGGGGGTTCCCTAAGCCAGACTCACTATCAAAAGACTACACCCCCACACTAGGTCTTCCTCCGGCTCATCATATCTCATTCTTTCTTTCAATCAATCAATCAATCAATCCTTCATCATCATCATCGTCATCATCACTCCTTTTGTTGCGGCGTGGTCCTTGCTAGTGAACTGAGTGACGGACCAGTTAAACTTCAGCTCCAGTTGGTGCAATACTCTTACCATCCTGTTTCTAACAACTTAGAACAGCACGGCATGTTCGCACGGACAAGCCCGACCTCTCCCGTCCGGAGGCAGCTGGGTGTTGATGAAGAGGGAGGAGGGAAAAAAGCCCACTCGGTCGGGTACGTACGTCTTCCAACATGTTATAACGCATGTAAAGCGACTCCACACCAGTCTGAATGTTACTGGTACTGTGAGACTTGTGCAGCGCAGACGAGTGTAAAACAGCTTTATGTTACTGATTTGGTTTTTATGCGGGCGGTCTGACCTCAGTGAGCTGCTGTGGTGTTTACTTCTGTGATGAGGATGAGTGAAACTACAGTGCAGCTGTTTCTGTTACAAATGCTGCTTTTAAAACTCAGACGGTGTCACAGATGTGAAAGCACGTTTTTTTTCTTCACTTTTTTTATTTAAGAGTGTACAAAGAAACAGCAGGACTTTATTTAAAATATTTTATTTATTTATGGTTCATCTTTGCATTCAAGCAATGAGCAAAAAAAACAAAACAAACAGCTGTGATGTTAAATTTCAGTGAACTTCTTCATAAAATATATACAGTATATACATACATACATATATATATATATATATATATATATATATATATATATATATATATATATATATGTATTTTTCATTTCCATACCGGAGAGAACCGAAACCGTGATATTTGCACCGTTACAGTCCAAAGCTGCACACATCCACGCTTCCCGTTTCCAGCAGAGTCCCCCGGAGACCAGGATGAAGGTCTCAGCCGGGTGTGATGATGATGATGATCATGATGATGATGATGATGATGATGATGAAGGTCTTTGTGATGGAGCCCTGTGAACTGTTTGCACACTCGCTCCTCTCGGGATGCGTGTTGCCATGGTGACATATAAACTAGCGTACTTCTACTGGGACCGACTGAACTCCGTTTGTACTACCAAGTACCGATTGAGGTAAAATCAAACGGCGCCATGTTTGGGTCCCTGAACGCATCATTTACTGTAAGGGAGCGGTAGAGTTGATGATTTCTATACGTAACATGACATCAGTGCTGCACCTGCGGGTTCAGTCAGAACCAGCAGCTGATCAACAGAACTAACTGCAGCTACGATGACCGACAGGGACATCAGGGACGCCACACCTCCGATCCATACAGGAAGTCTCATGCAGAAGTTAAACACCACGTAGAGTATCTGCGGCTGGCACACACATGGTGTGGTGTAGTCGCTGTTCGGGTTAAGGGTTAGGGTTAGGGTTAGGTTTTAGTAAGCTACATGAAACAGGAACCTCCCATGGGGACTTCCGGCGTGGGTTGGACATATGGCGACGCACCGTGACTGCAGTGGGTCCCTTTCCAGCTGACTGAAGCTTTTCTGGCTCCACTTCTCTGAAACATCACGCTCGCTGCAATGTTTGAGACCAGCGTCGGGAACGCGTCTGATCTGAGGAAGCAGCTGATTAAACACAGTATTCTCCTCAAAACGCCGTCCCGACGCTTCGTCTGCAGCCCGCAGAGAGAAGACGTCAGTCAGCGCTGAGCAGTCTAATGATAACCAGCGGGTTAAACCACCGTTCAAGCTCAGTATGAAGCAAATGAGTTTACCATCAACCAGCACAGTAAACCAGATCAGGGCCGACGTGCAGGTCACGTCCCTCCCTCCCGCCTTCACATCCACATCTGTGAGGAGTTTCCGCACGCTTGCTGCTGGATCAGTCGCAGTTTAAATGTGACGTGGAGTCTGCGTCTCTGAGGACGCAAGTCTGCTTTAACCAGGTTTGCACCAAGTTAGTGAGCTGGGCTTGATCCTGCAGCAGGAGGCTCTCAGCCTCCATCCTACCTGCGCGAAACGCCGCCATGCTCAGGTCATTCATCTCATTCAACTTATTTCATCACCAAGTTTCCCTCTGTTACCAGACGCTCCGACACCACAGAGAATAAAAACAGCTGCGTTTTGCTTTCATGTATGAGTTAAGGATTATATGTTGAGAGTGAGAAATTAATCTGTTATTGCCACATAAACACACACAAAGGTACCAAAAACTGGTACCGACGGGTACCGGGACCGACGCGCAGGCACCAGAAGGGTACCCATCCCTGGTGCAGAGTACCGTCTGATCGCTGGTACAAATATCACTGTAGTTTTCTCAAAATACTAAGAATCCTTGCCAATAGAACATGTGCAGAACACAATAAATGTTCCTTTCAATGGAGACGTTCCGATACGCGTCTACATGACCAAACATTCAGGTTAGAAAAGGAGGAACCCGGGGTAATGTTGGCTTTTTAAAAACATGAATAAGAGTAAATATGGGGTGTTTTGCGGTGTTTACATGGCCGTGTGCAGCCGGGTTACTGCTAATGTTCCGGTTATGAAAGGGTTAATGGCTGCATGGAAACGGGGAAATAACTACTGCCTGTTTGAAGAATGAACTCAAAATACCAAGAGGATTTTTCTCCTTTCTACACAAAATATCTCATCACCCCCAAATAAGAGAAGATGACTTCCAGAGAAACATTTCAGTGAGATATGAGATCTCGTTTTAAGATGATGCATCTTAGTTCAAGAAATCTTATCAAGAAAACTTTGATGTTTTATTGGCAGATGTTTTGCCTATTACAAAAAAAAAATCATTTTTTTACTTATTCTAAGAGTGGCCAAGATTTTTTTTTTTTTTTGCTTGTTATAAGCAAAAAAAATCTTTTCTTCTTTTAATAACGACTGATTATTTATCTTCAGTCATTTATCTTGTTGTGCCAAAGCCTTTTTGTGTGTTTGGTTTTCTTGGTTGTAATCCATCTGCGTTCTACAGTAATACTCTTATTTACTTCCTCACCATGAACTTGTATTTGTCATTTTTGTGAATCGGTAGAAAAGCTGAGCCCCTGGTCATCTCCAGGACAGAAGCCGTTTCACAGGAAACACTCAGCGCTTGGCTGCGATCCCAAACGTGAGCTGGGATGGTAGCATGAGCGTTGTGATGGGGAAGCATGACCCAACAGCATGTGACGAAGCGGAGCGAAGCATAAATCCCACGCCGAGCTCAGTGAGAATGAGAAAGCATGAGTGGCTGGAGCGAGCGCCAGATGTGCGGCGGTGCTGCTGAGGAGCCAGACAGATTTATGGCCTCTTCTTTAATGAGGTAACATCCTTTTCATTCATAAGAATTTGAAGAACTATTTCTTTTGGCTCCCACATGCAAGAAAGGCAATTCTGCTGGAGGTGAAGGGAAGATGAAGAAGGAGAAGAGGAGAAGGGGGAAACCGAAAAGTCCTGAGACATAAACTGCAGCTTGTTGTCTTCCTGACGTCAGCGAAGCAGCCGGTGCAGAGAGGAGTTCTGGGAGTGGAAGGGAGGCTGAAAACCCGAGAAACGCTCACATAAACACGGCACAATCAGCTCTAATACGTTCCTACTTGTCAATGCAGTGATTTGTTTTTATCCGCGGAAGCGATGGGAAAGTTAGAGGTGCACGTTTTACTTGCATAAAAAGTTTCTGAATGAAAGTTTCAGCATCGGTCTCTGGACGGTCGGAGGGAGCGAGGTTGTTGCAGATATCTGAGAGTTCATGTTAATTTCCCCTCTGTACAGAGATTCCTCGCTAACGTTACATGTCATGAATCGCAGATCCCGTTCACTTGCCTGCACGTTTATCATGAAAATCCGGTGCTTACCAACACGTTACAGAAATATAAATGCTGCAGATGCACGGAGGTATTCCACACAAAACTGGACATTTCCTTCCAAAACACATGAAAAACAAAATACACTAAAAAAAATGAGACAAATAAAGCATCAACAAAAAACAATGAAAAAGTTAAACAACAAAACAAACACAAAAAGCAGCTGAAGGACTAAAATCTGGTAAAAGAAATCACAGGCTGAAGTACCGAAACCATCATTTCCATATTTATTTATTCCAGTTATGTTCCGTGTGTTTGGACATGTAGATGTCTAAAGTCTGCGATCTTTTCAATCGTTGCTCGCAGCTCCGACTCAAACTGTGTGAATCAGTCGCAGAGTTCAAAAGTTCACAGCTGCGATGTTTGTCGTCATCCTGTACGAACCGACGCTCGGATGCGATCTGACTGCTCACACGGTACGTCCTCAAAGACAGGTCGGGTCTGGAACAATCCCCACATGCAACGCGATAAATACAGCTAGTAGAAGAAGAAGATGATGACGGAGAAGAAGAAGACAACAATAACAACAGCAGCAGCAACATTTTGCTGTCATCCAAAAAACGCGCTGCCTTTGGCAACTTGCTTTCTTCTTTGTGAAGAATTCACCAACAAGAAAAGACGAGGACGTCGTGAGTGGACGAGGAATCGTCTGAGCAGACGTGGGCTGGACGGTCTGTCGGTTCTACAACCAGAACTCCATCACATGACACGCCGGGTCTCCATGCTGCCTCTGGTTTACGTCCGTTTCTGTTTCACGCATGTGAAACGTGAAAATCTCCGAGGAAAGAGTTCTCAGTCTGGTCGAGGCTCCGCTTCAACTTAAGATTCACCCACGAGCCACGACCAGAATATCACAGGTTTGATTTTCTTACGACTCACGATTTCTGATCGGGAGCTCGTCGTGAGGAGCCCATCACCTCTCGTGACCCCCTCATATACTGCACGAAGCACGATTTGGCCAAAAGTCGGGATGATCACCAAAATTGTTGCACGACTGGAAAATCGGCTCAAAAACTGCACCGTGTATGTCGGGATTACGTAGGAGCTCCCTTTCTACAAACGCCTTCAATCACCGGACCTGGTTGGTTAGTAAGCTAAGCAAGTCTCTAAATCGTCAGTTAATTTTAATAAACTTACGTTTGATTCATGTGTAAAACGAGAGCATTTAAAAAAAAAACTTTATTGACACGTGAGCATAGTACAGACAAAAATGAAGATGAAAACAAGTAATCAGGTGGGATGATAATAAAATAAAGTAATACATGAGCGAGAGCATTATTACACGAGTTAGCATGGAGTTTACAGCATAGAGCTAACGTACCATTAGCAATCTAAGAAAAAAAGTAGCTAAATGAATGCCAATAAATCTTTAGAGAAACCATGATTAGGTCATGTCAGTAAGTAGATTATTTTACAGCGTGTCACTGTATAACTTTTGTGTTGTCTTTATTGTATCAGAATCTGATATTAATAACAGCGACTAGCTTGTCTCAGAAGCAGCTAACGTCTTCGTGTCGTTGCTCCATCAGCAACACGGCTGTTTGTAGCTATCGGCTAAAGTTTGCATCTCTGATTCTGAGTCAGGACACCTGCAGCCAAAATGTTTCAGTTAAACAAATGACTTCTTTCACTTTTCAAGCAGAAATACTAGAAACAGCAACCACACACACGCACACACATGCACACACACGCACACACAAACATGCACATACGTGGCCCCCTGACCCTAACGTGTCCCAGGGACCGTGGCCTGCAGGGCCTCTTTTATTGATGCTGATTTGTATTTTCCTGACCCGACTGATGTTTTCACTTCTAAATAGATAAAAGCAAACACATCCTGTTCTAACGGGAAGATTTTTCTCGATTCTCCTGCAGCAGCTGCTTCTTGTTTTGTTTTTCCTGCAGCCATGAAGCTCCTCCTGCCTTCAGCATCGCCTCTCACTGCAGAAACTCAGACCTTACCAGGTAGATGTTTCTCATTTCCAGTCAAAGTATCTCATCCCATTCAAATTAAGACAAAATTACTTAAAGAGAAACATTTCAGTAGGACATGACAGGGTTCTCACGCATCCTGGAAAACCTGGAAAATGATTGAACATTTTTCCAGTCATGGAAAACACATGGAAAATGAGAAAAAGAGTAAAATGTCCTGGAAAATGATTTTTCCTCCCTCCGCTTCTCTTTGCATTGTAGTGGAACACAAACAGGTTAAACATTTAACACACGCATGTTTGTTTTCAGCTGCTTTTAAAAGGAAACACTGAAAAGTAGCGTCTGCTTCGTCGTTGCTTCGTCTCTGCTTCGTCGCTGCTTCGTCACTACTTCGTCGCTGCTTCGTCTCTGCTTCGTCGCTGCTTCATCTCTGCTTCGTCACTACTTCGTCGCTGCTTCGTCGCTGCTTCGTCACTACTTCGTCTCTGTTTCGTCGCTGCTTCGTCTCTGCTTCGTCGCTGCTTCGTTGCTACTTTGTCTCTGCTTTGTCTCTGTTTCGTCGCTGCTTCGTCTCTGCTTCGTCGCTGCTTCGTCTCTGCTTCGTCACTACTTCGTAGCTGCTTCGTCTGCTTCGTTGCTGCTTCATCTCTGCTAAGTCTCTGCTTCGTCACTACGTCGCTGCTTCGTCTCTGTTTCGTCGCTGCTTCGTCTCTGCTTCGTCTCTGTTTCGTCTCTGCTTCGTCTCTGCTTTGTCTCTGTTTCATCTCAGCTTCGTCTTCGTCTCAGCTTCGTCTCTTCTTTGACGCTGTCCCGTCGCTGCTTCGTCTCTGCTTCGTTGCTGTTACGTCGCTGTTTCGTCTCTGCTTCATCGCTGCTTCGTCTCTCCTTCGTTGCTGCTTCATCGCTGCTTCTTCTTGGCTTCGCCTCTGTTTCGTCTCAGCTTCATCTCTGCTTCGTCTTGGCTTCCTTTCTGCTTTGTCTCTGCTTCGTCGCTACTTTGTCGCTGCTTCAGCTCTGTTTCGTCTCTGTTTCTTCACTGCTTCGTCCCTGCTTTGTCTCTGATTTGTCGCGTCTTCATCTTGCTTTTGTCTGCTTCATCTCTGCTTAGTCGCGACATCGTCACTGCTTCATCGCTGCTTTGTCTCTATTTCGTCACACCTTCGTCTCTGCTTCGTCACTGCTTTGTCTCTGTTTCGTCACACCTTCATCTCTGCTTCATCGCTTCACAAAATATAAGGTACAATTGTAGAAACTAACTTCTCTAAAAGCTTGGTCTGGAAATGATAAGTCTTTATTTAAGACACACAACGTAACTTTTAGACCTTAAAAATCTGCGTTTCTGACTCGTTTTGATGGCACACCAACATTCATTTTGCGCATTTTCGAGCCGTCAGTGCCCAGAGGCGTCCCGGGGCTCAGAAACAGCACTATGTAAGATTCCCATCCGGGACGCGACTGTGACGTTGCAGCCAACTATTGGCTGCGGCACCGCGTCACTCACTAGCAACCGGATGTAAACCAGAGATCAACCCCGCGAGTGTTTTGAACGCACACCATGTCGGATTCGGTCATTTGGTAAGGAAACATTACAGGAGGAAGAGAGGAAAAGAAAGAGACGAAGGGACAGAACAAGAGTCAAGATGAGACTGTCTTTTACTGGCTGGAGTGAATCAGGGTGCAGGTATGATACAAGATGGTTGCTAGTTTAGTCGCCGATAGGGGGCGCGTCACTGAGAAAACTGCTAAAAGTTCCGTTGTGTGTCTTTAATCCTGAAAATATCCTGGTAAAGTCCTGGTAATTAATTTCAATAAAATACTGAGAACCCTGTATAAGATCTTGTTTTAAGGCAATGCATCTTATGTCAAGAAATGTTATCAAGAAAACTTGTTCTATGGGCAGAATTTTTTCTTAATACAAGCAAATGAGAAATTTTAAAAAAAAAATTTTATTTATTTTCAAAGTGGCCAAGAATTTTTTTTTTTGTGCTTATAACAAGCAAAAAAATTCTGCCAATACAAGTGAAATTTTCTTGATAAGATTTCTTGAAATAAGATCCATTACCTTAAAGAGAAACATTTCAGTGAGATATAGGAACTTGTTTTAAGTAATTCGGTCTTACTTTGAGTGTGATGAGATATTTTAACTAGAAACTGAAAAAATATATACTTGGTAAGATTTGAGTTTTTGCAGCGCTTATCGAACAGAAGTCTCTGTGATGGGGGGAACTGCAGCAGATGGGGGTCCCTGAGAAAACCGAAGGGCCTCAGCTTGTTTGCTCGGGACGGTGGGCGGCCATTTACGAGCTGCTAACCTGAACGAAACAAGGGTTGAGAACAGAGGAGCTAAGAGAGGAAACAGTGGTGCGGATTGTGTTGGGTCTGAATGGCCGGGTCCTCACCCTGTAACTCCTCTGCTCATTATCCGTCCTGCTGGAGCGGGACTGGAGGACCTGCGAGGACCAGAGCAGCCCTGCAGGTACAGGATTAATAAATCTGGGAGGAAAAACACGGTGGGCGAGTCATGTTGATCCCAGCCCTGACTGAGAGCGACATAAGCTGTAAGTGAATTTCCGCGCAGGTGATGTAATCCTTTGGCCCGGGTCACGCTGAGATGTTATTATCTTAATTTGGTCTTCATTAATCGCCGGTGCGGCGGGCTGATGACAAGCTTTCCACCTTGTCCCAGCTGCGCGGAGCTGCCAGCTGATTTAGGACGGCTCCCGGCCGTGGTATGTAAACCATTTGCAGCAGGAATGTATAAGCAAGCCGTAAAAATAGGATTTGGCCTGAGACATACAAGACAGATCACGCTGTAAAACAACACACCCCATCTCCACCGCAGCCTGGTGGGGGTCAGCGGCTCCTTCCAGGACCGGGTGGGGGTTGCTGGTTAGCTCGCGGGTTCAGGGTTTGGGCCTCGGTGACAGGCTGAAGATATGAGGAGGACCGGGGGCATGTTTAAAACTGAGAACGGATTAGGAGCTCCAGAACGATGTAATCCTCCTCACAAATAAACCATATATAATGTAGGACTCTCACGAGAGGGGGGGGACCTCGATAACGCTGCAGTCTCCTGCCTCCGCATCCATCAGCTGGAATCTGACACACCAAACACTGCAGTTAGACTTTATTTAAAACAGGGCAGTGCATTTTAACGAACACATGCATGTAAATATGCAAGATTGCAGCCAACGGCTCATTTCCACCGTTAGTCCCTTTGGCAGGTTGAGACAGCATCAGAAGATGAAATCAATGAAACAGCAGTAAAACAGTTAGCCGTCGTGGCGATGTGCAGTATAGTAGTAATTAATTATATAGAGAGAAAACATTTCCCCGAAAACACAGCAGGACAGAAAATCCAAAGAAAAGCAGGAACAATGAAAACTCTAGTGGATCAGAAAGCATCCAGGCCAGCGGGTCAGAGGACCAGACGCGTTTCAATAGTGTTAAAAAGCTGCAATTAAACATCAAAGGGCTGATTAAGGCGCAGAGTGCTAAAATGTTCAAGTGTTAGATGCATAATTATATTGCAGATTGCCCAGTTTCACTGTCAACATAAAGTACCACAAGTGAAATACTAACAATGGTAATCATTACCACTGGGAGTACTCATATTTGGTAAGATTTGAGTTTTTGCAGTGGACGCACTTTATATTCTTAAAATATTTTTTCTTATTTCTAGTCCAAATATCTCATCACACTTAAAATAAGACAAAATCACCTGAAGAGAAACATTTCAGTGAGATAAAGGAACTCGTTTTAAAGCAATGCATCTTATTTCAAGAAATCTGATCAAGAACATTTTGCTTGTTCCACTGGCAGAATGTTTTTACTTATTATAAAGCAAAAAAACTCTTTTTTTAAAACTTATTTTAAGAGTGGCCAAGATGTTTTTTCTTGTAATAAGCAAAAACATTCTGCCAGTGGAACAAGCAAATTTCTTGACATAAGATGCATTGTCTTAAAGCAGTATGGCGTAAGTTCCAGCTCTTTTCCAGAAGGTCGCCCCCTCTGGCTACAAGTGGAAGTGGCTAGAGGCTTTGTTCGGAAAACTCTGGCATTGAGCAGAAACAGTATGAGAGACACCGCAGTAGAGAAAGATCAGCTCATTCTACACGTCAGCAGCTGTTAGAGCAGGTGGAGGAAAGAAAAGATAGGAATTGATGTTTAAACTGATGCAATGCACCTTTAAAACAAGTTCTTTCATCTCACTGAAATGTTTCACTTCAGGTAATTTAGTCTCATTTTGAGTGTGATGAGATATTTTGACTAGAAATGAGAAAATAAGCTGTTAAGATTTGAGTTTCTGCAGTGTTCACGCAGCTCGAACTCCTAAAAAGTAAAAAACAACATAAAAATATTCATGGAGGAACAAGAGTAGCAGCACCCCAGTGAGGCCCCAAGCACAGGGTCCAGATAAGGTTGTGAACTCGCACAAACGTGCATCACGTAAGTGTGCTGTTCTACTGTTTAGTCTATAAAATCTAGTAAATGATGGTTCCCAGTAAATTCTGGACGCTACCCACTCAGGACACTTGGATTACATTGGACGAGCAGTTTGGAGGAATATTGACAAGTTTTTGTGGACTTTTATGGACCTTTTTGGTGCAGTCGCCGCTGAACTCATGATATGAAAGATGGGGGAAAACGTTAACCCCCCCGGATCTCCGGCTGCGTTTGAGATATTAAAACGTGCTCCAGAGTCTTGCTCAGCATGAGGATGAGCAGAGGATGAAGGAGCATCATTCTGTGGGTTTCGTATTGCTTTAAGAGGTCAGAGTGGGGGGGGGGGGGATTCATGTGTTTGGTGTTGAATTTCAAACGTGGCGTGGTTCTGAGAGGAACCCCCCACTCACCTGTACAACTTTCATCCCAGATTAGAGAGCTGGTTCCCAGCAGATGACGGGGGCTCTGCGGTCGCCGTGGTGACCGGGAGACACGGCTGAGTCCTGAACAGGAGAATGTTTAAGAAACGGGGACTTAACGCTAATCCTAAAGCAAACAAGCCGCCGCCAACTCTGGCCTTCTTCTACATTTATGGAGTAAAAGGCCGTCCCTGGAGCTTTCTCCTGCACGGGGATGAGTCAGAGGTGAGCAGATAATGTCCCCATGGTGGAGTCCCGATGGTGGAGTCCTCATGGTGGAATCCCTATGGTGGAGTCCCGATGGTGGAGTGCCGATAGTGGTGTCCCTATGGTGGAGTCCCTATGGTGGAGTCCCTATGGTGGAGTCCTCATGGTGGAGTCCCGATGGTGGAGTCCCGATGGTGGTGTCCCTATGGTGGAGTCCCGATGGTGGTGTCCCTATGGTGGAGTCCCGATGGTGGAGTCCCTATGGTGGAGTCCTGAAGGTGGTGTCCTGATGGTGGAGTCCCCATGGTGGTGTCCTGATGGTAAGTCCCGATGGTGGTGTCCCGATGGTGGAGTCCCAATGGTGGTGTCCCTATAGTGGAATCCCGAAGGTGGAGTCTTCATTGTGGAGTCCCCATGGTGGTGTCCCGATGGTGAAGTCCCAATGGTGGTGTCCCGATGGTGGAGTCCTCATGGTGGTGTCCCTCTGGTGATGTCCCTCTGCTGGTGTCCCCATGGTGGTGTCCCGATGGTGAAGTCCCGATGGTGGTGTCCCGATGGTGGAATCCCGATGGTGGAGTCCCGATGGTAGAGTCCTCATGGTGGAGTCCCCATGGTGGTGTCCCGATGGTGAAGTCCCGATGATGGTGTCCCGATGGTGGAGTCCTCATGGTGGTGTCCCTATGGTGGAGTCCCGATGGTGGTGTCCCTATGGTGGAGTCCCGATGGTGGAGTCCCTATGGTGGAGTCCTGAAGGTGGTGTCCTGATGGTGGAGTCCCCATGGTGGTGTCCTGATGGTGGAGTCCTCATGGTGGTGTCCCGATGGTGGAGTCCCAATGGTGGTGTCCCTATGGTGGAATTCCGAAGGTGGAGTCTTCATTGTGGAGTCCCCATGGTGGTGTCCCGATGGTGGTGTCCCTCTGGTGGTGTCCCTCTGCTGGTGTCCCCATGGTGGTGTCCCGATGGTGAAGTCCCGATGGTGGTGTCCCGATGGTGGAGTCCCGATGGTGGAGTCCCGATGGTAGAGTCCTCATGGTGGAGTCCCCATGGTGGTGTCCCGATGGTGAAGTCCCGATGATGGTGTCCCGATGGTGGAGTCCTCATGGTGGTGTCCCTATGGTGGAGTCCCGATGGTGGAGTCCTCATGGAAGAGTCTCGATGGTGGAGTCCCGATGGTGGTGTCCCTCTGGTGGTGTCCCTATGGTGGAGTCCCGATGGTGGTGTCCCTATGGTGATGTCCCGATGGTGGAGTCCCGATGGTGGTGTCCCTATGGTGGAGTCCCGATGGTGGAGTCCTGATGGTAGAGTCCCGTTGGTGGTGTCCCGATGGTGGAGTCCCTATGGTGGAGTCCCGATGGTGGAGTCCCGATGGTGAAGTCCCGATGGTGGAGTCCTCATGGTGGTGTCCCGATGGTGGAGTCCTCAGGGTGGAGTCCCGATGATGGTGTCCCTATGGGGGAATCCCAATGGTGGAGTCCCTATGGTGGAGTCCTGATGGTGGTGTCCCTATGATGGAGTCCTCATGGTGGAGTCCCGATGGTGGAGTGCCGATAGTGGTGTCCCTATGGTGGAGTACCGATGGTGGAGTCCCTATGGTGGAGTCCCAATGGTGGAGTCCTGATGGTGGTGTCCCTATGATGGAGTCCTCATGGTGGAGTCCCGATGGTGGAGTGCCGATAGTGGTGTCCCTATGGTGGAGTACCGATGGTGGAGTCCCTATGGTGGAGTCCCTATGGTGGTGTCCCTATGGTGGAGTCCCGATGGTGGTGTCCCGATAGTGGAGTCCTGATGGTGGAGTCCCGATGGTGGAGTGCCGATAGTGGTGTCCCTATGGTGGAGTACCGATGGTGGAGTCCCTATGGTGGAGTCCCTATGGTGGTGTCCCTATGGTGGAGTCCCGATGGTGGTGTCCCGATAGTGGAGTCCTGATGGTGGAGTCCCGATGGTGGAGTGCCGATAGTGGTGTCCGAGGCCGGCGCCAGGCAGGGGCAAGAGGGGGCACTGCCCCCCCAAACAAACGCTGTGCCCCCCTAAATCAAATCTGACGAAAAGGCAATCGATTCCTAAGCTCTTTTCCCTGCATCACTCCGCATCACTGTGTGCGCCCCCCCTGTGCGCGCCAGGTGTCGGCTGCAGGAGGATCTATTGTCTGCAGAGCTCTGCTCAGCCGCTAGTTCTGCTGGTTCGGCTCTGAGGACCATCAGCTGCATCCTCATGCCAAACGTGGAAATACCGCGGAGCTGCGCTGCACTTTCCATCAGTCAGAAGTTTTCAGAGCTGAATGTTTCTGTCACGGCTGGATTTTCCAGTTTACTTGATCATGCGAGCGTTTAAGATGAATAATAATCAAGCAAAGGGCTATTTAGCCAGTCCAACTATGTGGTTACTCTTTGTTTCATCACTTCTCCTGTTTTTTTTGCATCTACCATCGATAAGTGAATTAAAATATAGCCTATAAATATCACGTCGTCCATGTTGTTAAATGAGACTGGCGATCACCTGATGGCTTGGTGTCTGCAGAGGCAGTGTTTGTAATGTGCAGTGTTCAACTGCCCAAACCGCATTTTGTGACGGGCGCACCGTGCACGAGAGGAAAAAGAAAATATATTCAGTCATAATGTTGGCCTGTATGTGCAATCACGGACCAGCGCACGAGAGCAAAAGAAAAGGTTTAATTTCAGCTCATTTTCACGTGAAGTTATGGGGAGGTCGCTCCGTTTTCTGTGGAGGCCAAACGTAGCTGCTGAGAAAGTTGCTGTCACCAACAGTGTGGAGGAGAGAGGAGAGAGGCGGAGATAGAGGACGCGCGTGTGAATAAACGTCCTGACCCGTGCTGTAAGTTTTACTCTTTATTCACTCCTGCTGCTTTCAGCAGCTCAGATGGAGATTCATGTGGTCTTCTGCGTCTGTTTTAACCAAACTCAGACTGCAGACGACAGCTTAAGGCTGTCGTCTGCAGTCTGAGTTTGGTTTAATTTTTTATTAAAGCTTAGAATAAAAAATACATTGTTGATGATTATTAGAACTTTGATAAAGAATATTTCATTTTTCTTTATCTTTATTATTTCCCGTTTCCCCCTGAGGGACTGCAACTTTACTGTGGGCAGGGGTTTAATGGTCAGGTGGTCAGCTTATTTGGTTGCGTTTATTTGAGAAAACATACAGCCATGGAAAAAATGAAGAGACCACCATTGTCATAAAGAATAATGGTTATGCAATCAAGTACCAATGAATAGTGAATCATGTGACTAAAAGAGACAGAAAAATATATAATGCCTCAAAACTGTTTTTGGCAGTACAATGTCATAGCTATTGATGTAAGAACTTAACTAAAATAACGTATCAAGAAAAGCATCAAAATGGCTAATATCAGTAGTTAAATTAAACTCTGAGCTATTTTTGTTGTTATTATTATATTTGTCCAGACAAATGTACTTTTAGTACCAGGCATTAAAATTACCAAGAAATATGAGAAAACAAGGGTGGTCTCTTAATTTTTTCATCACAGTGTGTGTGTGTGTGTAGTTAAATTGATTTTGGATGCATAGATGTCTAATGGCTGTCCAATAAGACAATTCTGCTTTTAAATGCTAAACCTTCAGCAAAAGATATTTGATTCATTTCTTAGTTTTATTTATGAGAACTGATACTTTCTGTTTTCCCCATAAGGGATTTCAGGGTTTGCGTGCCTCAGTGACCCTAAGAGCTATACCAGCACTTTGGTTTCAGGTGGGACATCCATGCTGGACAGGTCTCAGTGGAGAGGCCTGACAAACTGCAATTCATTTCTTGGGAGTTAAACTCTGCTAACAACCCAGTCCCATTAAGAAAACACTTATTGATAACAAAAAGTGGGCTGAAGTGTGACGTGTACACACATGCCCCCTTCACATTTCTGCATGCCCCCTCATGTATGCGTTCCAGGAGCCGGCCCTGGTGGTGTCCCTATGGTGGAGTACCAATGGTGGAGTCCCTATGGTGGAGTCCCTATGGTGGTGTGCACGACAGCATGATGGAAATGCAGGACAGCGTGATGGAAGCGCAGGACATCGTGATGGAAATGCACGACAGCGTGATGGAAGTGCACGACAGCGTGATGGAAGCGCAGGACAGCGTGATGGAAATGCACGACAGCGTGATGGAAACGCACGACAGCGTGATGGATATGCACAACAGCGTGATGGAAAGCATGACAGCGTGATGGAAATGCACGCCAGCGTGATGGAAATGCAGGACAGCGTGATGGAAATGCAGGACAGCGTGATGGATATGCACGACAGCGTGATGGAAGCGCAGGACAGCGTGATGGAAATGCATGACAGCGTGATGGAAGTGCACAACAGCGTGATGGAAAGCATGACAGCGTGATGGATATGCACGCCAGCGTGATGGAAATGCACGCCAGCGTGATGGAAATGCAGGACAGCGTGATGGAAGTGCACGACAGCGTGATGGAAGCGCAGGACAGCGTGATGGAAATGCATGACAGCGTGATGGAAGTGCACAACAGCGTGATGGAAAGCATGACAGCGTGATGGATATGCACAACAGCGTGATGGAAGTGCACGACAGCGTGGTGGAAGTGCATTACTATGTGATGGAAGTGCATGACAGCGTGATGAATATGCACAAGAGAGTGATGGAAAGGCACGACACCGTGATGGATATGCACAACAGCGTGATGGAAAGGCATGACAGCGTGATGGAAGTGCACGACAGCGTGATGGAAGTGCACGACAGCGTGGTGGAAGTGCATTACTATGTGATGGAAGTGCATGACAGCGTGATGGAAATGCACGACAGCTTGATGGAAGTGCATGACAGCGTGATGGAAATGCAGGACAGCGTGATAGAAACGCAGGACAGCGTGATGGAAATGCACGACAGCGGGATGGAAACGCACGACAGCGTGATGGAAGTGCATGACAGCATGATGGAAATGCAGGACAGCGTAATGGAAGTGCACGACAGTGTGATGGAAGCGCAGGACAGCGTGATGGAAATGCATGACAGCGGGATGGAAGTGCACAACAGCATGATGGAAACGCACGACAGCGTGATGGATATGCACAACAGCATGATGAAAATGCACGACAGCGTGATGGAAACGCACGACAGCGGGATGGAAATGCACGACAGCGTAATGGAAGTGCATGACAGCGTGATGGGTTGCATGACAGCGTGATGGAAATGCAGGACAGCGTGATGGAAGTGCACAACAGCGTGATGGAAGCGCACGACAGCGTGATGGAAAGGCATGACAGCAGGATGGAAGTGCACAACAGCGTGATGGAAATGCATGACAGCGTGATGGATATGCACAACAGCGTGATGGAAGTGCACAACAGCGTGATGGAAAGCATGACAGCGTGATGGATATGCACAACAGCGTGATGGAAATGCACGACACCGTGATGGAAATGCAGGACAGCGTGATAGAAACGCATGACAGCGTGATGGAAACGCACGACACCGTGATGGAAATGCAGGACAGCGTGATAGAAACGCATGACAGCGTGATGGAAACGCACGACAGGTGATGGATATGCATGACAGCGTGATGGATATGCACAACAGCGTGATGGAAAGGCACAACAGCGTGATGGAAAAGCACGACAGCGTGATGGAAACGCATGACAGCGTGATGGATATGCACAACAGCGTGATGGAAATGCATGACAGCGTGATGGAAATGCACAACAGTGAGATGGAAATGCAGGACAGCGTGATGGAAACGCACGACAGCGTGATGGAAACGCACGACAGCGTGATGGAAACGCACGACAGCGTGATGGAAATGCATGACAGCGTGATTGAAATGCACGACAGCCATCACGCTGTCCTGCGTTGCTCCCATTTGGTGTTAGCGGCTGTAGTTCATGAACAGACTGTGTGCTGAGCGTGACAGCAGTGAGAGCTGTTGTCAGCCCAACGTCTGATCTGATTGACTCGAATGTCTCGGAGGCGGGACGTTAATGCAGGTCCATGTTTGTCAGTCATTTTTCCTTGTTGCACAGCGGGGAGTGACAGATTTCTGCTGAAGCCCAAACCACTTTTGATCCGACCGGTAACATCTGCTGTTGCGTGTTCACCAGCCACGCTGCAACGTTGCAGTCGTACAGGTCAGAATGTGGAATAAGCGTCGGTCATGATCCCAGACTCTGAGACAGCGCTGGTCCCAGAACGAGGCCATGACCGCTTATTCTGTTAGATCACACACAGATCTAACGTCTGGTAACTGGAAAGAAACTGTGAAATCGTACAAAAGCGTTTGCTGATGTCAGAGAACTTGATAAAGTTGGGCTCAAATGTGTGTAGCCTGTATATGCCTGCAGTCGTCCTCAGCATCGTTCATACCCCCCCAATAAAGAAAAGGCTAAATTTACAATAGTTATTCAAATAACAAGAAACAAAAGAAATGAATAATAATTAAAATTTTACAAAATGAAATTTTAGTGAAATAAAATAGCCTGTTGCTTTTAAATTGTGGTTGAAAATAAAAATTAAAAAACAAAACTGTACCAAACAAGTTAGAGCACCTAGCTCATGAACAGTGGAACATTTTAGCCCCATCATGCTTGTTTTCTTGTTTTATTTTTGTGTGTTTGTTTTTAATATTTCTGTTGAACCGCAATTCAAAATCAATGTCATGATTTTCATAGAATTTTTATTTATTACTTTTTTCAATTTGAAGTTATTTCACTGGCAACTGAGTTTCCCCTTCTGTAATGGAAGGGTATGAATAATTTTGAGGACGACTGTATATGTGTGTGTTAATATGTACATATATATATATATATATATATATATATATGGATCACCGCAAGCATCCGGGAATTTTCGCCAAATTCGTCACCTCGTTAGGTCGGAGGTGAAAACATGGCTTCGTTGCATAGGAGAGCCATTTGATTACCTGCTTCATTACTCGTCAATCTTCGTTTATTCTACTTTGGAAATACGGAGAAGTCCCGCTGTGTCTAGCTGCCATAAACATAACGACCACACAGACAAGAGAAGATGTTTTTCCAGTTCCCAACAACAGAAAAAAGTCCCGAAGAACATGCTAAGTAGCTAGCAGCTATCAAACCCATAAATGCTGACGGTTCACACTGGAAACCATGGAAACATCTAACAATAAGTACGGATCACTTTGTGACTGATAAAAAAGCATATTCTGGTCTCACTATTTAAACCCTGTAGCTGTTTTTGTACAGATGATGGAAAACAGCATTAAATCAGAATCACAGCGCTGCCCGCTGTTCCGTCTCCTCAGGACCACGGATCACGATCACGTTCCTGCAGATTACTGCCTTCAATGTTCCCACATACAAATAAAAGCATAAAAAAGTGGCAGAAAAGCATTTGCAGCGTTATAAACATGCACAGTCATAACCAGTAAAATACAGATGAGCTTCTAGCTGCCGGTAATTTATAGCTTTATCAATGAGAGGAAACTCCTGAGAAGGACATCACAGAAATACCACCATTTCTTTTTTTTTATTTATTTATTTATTTTTGTTACACTTGTATGATCCCCGAGGGGAAATTAGGGCTCTGCATTTCATCATCTCTGTACTGTGAGTATCAGAGAGCAGTGGGCTGCTACTTAAAGCGCCCGGGGAGCGGTTGGTGGGGGTTAAGGACCTTGCTCAGGGGTCCACAGTGGTTCACCTAGGAGTCGTGTCGGGACTCGAACCCGGGTCCTCCACGCCAAAGCCCACGACGCTACCACTAGGCTACCCACCTCCCACCAAAAAAAAAAAAATTTTTTAAATTTAAAATCTGGAGGGATATTAATATTCTATAAAGAATAAATGGTTTGAACACGGGGCTTACCTGATGAAACCAAATACATCATGAGATCAGGAAACTGATCATCAGGCCGTTATGTAGGTTCGTCTAACCAGGCTCCAGCAGCAGAAGATGGGCATCACTGAGTCCAACAGATACGAGTTTAGCTTCGTATCTTCTAACGTCGGCAGTGAGACTTTCAGTATATCTGGACGTCATTTCAACATTATTTCAAAGACAGACCGGCAGAGAAAAACATTATAAAGGTGCAAAAACAGTTTTTGAGGCTCATAGTCCATCAGACGCCGTTCAAATACGAAGCATGTTTTCACCGCTACCAGCTTCGTGGTCACGTGAATTTCGGGTTGTGACGTAGGCTCGCGCTGATCCCTCCAGGTACTACCCAAAAAATTTGAATATCCTGAAAAAGTTCTTGAATTTCTGTAATTCAACTTAAAAGTTGCAATTTACATATTGTTTAGATAAATAATATGCAAATCAATATATTTCAAGGTTTTCTTTGTTTGGATGTTGCTGATTAGAAGTTGCAGCTTAAGAAAACCTCAAATTCAAAAACTCCAAAAATGAGAATATTGTGAAAAGCTCCAGTATTGTAGGTTCAGAGTGTCACATTCTAAACAGGTCAGTAATCCAAACACCTCCATAAGTACCCTGAGCCTTTAAAAAGTCTCTGTGTTGGTTTAGAAGAATTCACAATCATGGGGAAGATGCTGATCTGAGTTGTGCAGAAAACCATCATTGACTTCCCTGCACAAGGTGGAAAGACACAAAAAGTGATAGAAAAGAAGCTGGATGTTCTCAGAGTGCTGTCTCAAAGCACATTAATAGACAGTTAAGTGGAAGGAAGAAGTGTGGAAGAAAACGGTGTAGAAGCCGGAGGGCTGACAGCAGCCTGGAGAAGATGGTCAGGAAAGGGCCTTTCAGATGTGTGGAGGACTTCATAAGGAATGGACCTGTGAGCTTCATCAAGTCCAGCATCAATGCAGCCGTCTACCAGGACATTTTGGAGACCTTCATGCTTGCTTCAGTGGAGCAGCTGTATGAGGATGCAGACTTCATCTGCCAGCAGGACTTGGCACCTGCCCACACTGCCAAAACTACAAAATCCTGCTTCAACAACCATGGATCACCATGCTGGATTGGCCCGCAAACCCACCTGACCTGAACCCCATTGAAAACATGTGGGACATCGTCAGAGAAAGCTGAACGGGAAGAGAGTAATCAATAAAGAAGAGCTCAAGGCTGTGATGGAGGCATGTTGGTCTCCATAACAGCTGAGAAATGCCACAAGCTGCTAGCATCCATGCCACGCGGGGTTAAAGCTGGTAGCATCCATGCCACACGGGGTTAAAGCTGCTAGCACCCATGCCATGCCGAGTTAAAGCTGCCAGCATCCAGCCACGCCGGGTTAAAGCTGCTAGCATCCATGCCATGCTGGGTTAAAGCTGCTAGCACCCATGCCACGCCGGGTTAAAGCTGCGAGCATCCATGCCACGCCGGATTAAAGCTGCGAGCATCCATGCCACGCCGGATTAAAGCTGCTAGCATCCATGCCACCGCCAGGTTAAAGCTCCTAGCATCCATGTCACGCCGGGTTAAAGCTGCTAGCATCCATGCCATGCCGGGTTAAAGCTCCTAGCATCCATGCCACACTGGGTTAAAGCTGCTAGCATCCATGCCACGCCGGGTTAAAGCTGGTAGCGTCCATGACACGCCGGTTTAAAGCTGCTAGCATCCATGCCACGCCGGGTTAAAGCTGCTAGCATCCATGCCACGCCGGGTTAAAGCTGCTAGCATCCATGCCACGCCGGGTTAAAGCTGCTAGCATCCATGCCACGCCGGGTTAAAGCTGCTAGCATCCATGCCACGCGGGTTAAAGCTGCTAGCATCCATGCCATGCTGGGTTAAAGCTGCTAGCATCCATGCCACGCCGGGTTAAAGCTGGTAGCGTCCATGCCATGCCGGGTTAAAGCTGCTAGCATCCATGCCACGCCGGGTTAAAGTTGCTAGCATCCATGCCACGCCGGATTAAAGCTGCTAGCATCCATGCCACCGCCAGGTTAAAGCTCCTAGCATCCATGTCACGCCGGGTTAAAGCTGCTAGCATCCATGCCATGCCGGGTTAAAGCTCCTAGCATCCATGCCACACTGGGTTAAAGCTGCTAGCATCCATGCCACGCCGGGTTAAAGCTGGTAGCGTCCATGACACGCCGGTTTAAAGCTGCTAGCATCCATGCCACGCCGGGTTAAAGCTGCTAGCATCCATGCCACGCCGGGTTAAAGCTGCTAGCATCCATGCCACGCCGGGTTAAAGCTGCTAGCATCCATGCCACGCCGGGTTAAAGCTGCTAGCATCCATGCCACGCGGGTTAAAGCTGCTAGCATCCATGCCATGCTGGGTTAAAGCTGCTAGCATCCATGCCACGCCGGGTAAAAGCTGGTAGCGTCCATGCCATGCCGGGTTAAAGCTGCTAGCATCCGTGCCACGCTGGGTTAAAGCTGCTAGCATCCGTGCCACGCCGGGTTAAAGCTGCTAGCATCCATGCCACGCTGGGTTAAAGCTGCTAGCATCCGTGCCACGCTGGGTTAAGGAGTCATTTATGCAAAAGGACCAAACCAAGTACTAAGTACAGATGCAATATTTTTCTGCAGTAGGACGCATATTTTTGGATTTAAAGTCCTTTTTAAATTGATTTCATGCAAAATTCAAATTTTTTGAGTTTTTGAATTTGAGGTTTTCCTTAGCTGCAACTTCTAATCAGCAACATCCAAACAAATAAAAGCTTGAAATATACTGATTTGCATATTATCTATATAATATGTAAATTGCAACTTTTAAGTTGAATTACAGAAATACATGAACTTTTTCACAATATTCAAATTTTTTGGGTAGTACCATCTTTCACAATCTGAGCCCGATAAATTCTGGCATTGTCATCTTGGAATATGGCCGTGCCATCAGGAAAGAAACATCCATTGATGGAATAACCTGCTCATTCAGTATATTCAGGTATCAGCTGACCTCATTATCTGAGCTCATACTGTTGCTGAACCTGGACCTGAGCAACTGCAGCAACCCCAGATCATCACACTGCCCCCACAGGCTCATACAGTAGCACTAGGCATGATGCTGCATCACTTCATCTGCCTTTCCGGCCACATTTCTTCCTGGAAGACGATGGTCCACTATCCTTCCAGTTTTTCATAATGCGTTGGACTGTTCTGAACCCAGTTTTAGTAGTTTCTGCATCTCCTTAGATGTTTTCACCTCTTGGTGCCAATGATTTGACCCTTCTCAGACAGACTAACATCGGATGTGTCTTTCCACATGGTTGTTTAGGAAATGAGAAGCCCCTCCACGACTTAAAAAGTGTGTTAAATTAACATCTGAACAGCTGAGCAGGACAACACGACCAACGGTCGGTGGACAGTTTAAAAGCTACTATAACATTTATGTTTTTGTGTGTAAAGTACTTTGTGTGTTTTTGGAACTGCAGATGGAAACTAGTCCTGAGAGCTACAAACTGATACAAAGCATGTTTTCCATTGTGACCAATGCTGCTGTACACTGCCCCTTTTTAAATAAACTAAATCTGAATCTGATTTTGGTGGATTATGTGAACAGCTGCGAAAAACCTGAAAGGCTGAAAATTATGAGAAACTTCATAAATAAGGAGGATCGATGTTTTCTGGTGGATTCGGTTCCCTGCTGCGACACCTACCTGCCCAAAATCAGCTTCTCTCAACGAGATGATGTGAAAGTGGGATTTTCAACATAATATTAGTAACAGTAGTTGTTTATGCACTTATTAAGAAATTAATTTGAATTTCACAGATTAATCTCTTTGCAATAATATGTTAATACTGATAACCCGAAAAGTCCCAAATTTCCAACAAAAATCCAAAAATCCAACAATGGTCTGGCCCCCCCAGTTTGAAAACCACTGCTTTAATCCACCACTGAGCAGAGCAACTTCCTCTGTGACTATAATAATTCTTAATTTTAAAAAATTGTGGAAATAAACCTGATTCATCTCTGCGACTTGGTTTTGTGGCATGTAACACCAAAGTAAGACGTTTTTCCATTACTGGTTACTATTGTGACTGTTCGTAACTGTCAACGCAGTTAACAGAAAACACTGATTTAGGTTTTTATCCAAGGAAAATAAAAAAATGCATTGTTATTTTTTAAAATGCAATCATTAAGTTCCCCATCCGTCTGATTGTCCTCTTCATCACCTTCATCATTCCTCTGTGTCACTGCATTTGGTTTTAAATTAAAAAGACTGAACAGAAAACATTGCGACAATGGACACCATTACCCAGAATGCATTACATTCACGACAGTGAACAAGTGAAATGCATTCCTTAAATGTATAAAACTGAAGAGAACGTATTTTAAAGAAATTCAGATGAAATCAGAAGTCTGCGACGATCCGTGTCCTCACTGCCAGGCATCACATGCGTGCTTAAGACTGAGGAGAAAACAAAAGCGTCTGTTTGACTAAACCAACAACGCAGTGACACAAACAGTTCTGGAGCTTTAAGTGCAGAAAACGTCATAGATGAGTGCAGGAAAGCTCCACGTTCTCCTCATGTTGGTGCTTTCACTCGTCAAACGGTCCCGCAGTCAAAATGGCAGCTGAAGCAAAACACTGACGTCACTCACCTGGGAGTCGTGGCCGGACAGACGGAGGACGCCGCAGCGTTAATGAGCGACTCCCCGCTTTCCCAGCAGCGTTGGTCATTCTGCCTCCGTTATTTAGACTGAGAGGAACCGCCGCTGTAATTGGTTCAGCTCGGTGGCAGGCAGCACCAAGGCTTCTCATGCAAATGAGGTAAATGTGTACACCAAATTACAGGTTGTCATTCTCCATAACACAGACCCGTCAGACGATCCACAGAGACCAGGCAGCGAGAGCTGAACCAAACCCTGCACACGGCCAACATGATTTCTTACTCTCTGCGGCTGCTGTGTGATTGGATTATTGTAGAGATCTGTTTTACAGGGGATAAATCACAACGCCGTTATCGCCGATGAGGATCGGGAGAGGCGGACTCACACCCGGATGGAGTGTCAAACATTCCTGCTCCACCGGCCTCCTCCGCTTTGATTCTGTTGTTTGGTTGTGTACATGAAGTCTAATGCATGCTGGGGTCACATGTTAGAAGCCCTGCTATAAAATAAAGCCCAAGGGGCAAAGGGGGGGATGGAGAAGAAAGCCGGCAGAGCAAAAAGAGGAGGAGGGGTGGTGGCGGCAGAGGGGGGATCTGTTTTTCTTCAGGTCCGGAGCTACAGAGCGAAGCCGACATGGAAAAGCCAGGGAATGGGAAAATGGTGCAGGATCGCGCCTCACTGCGGCCCGTTGCATTGCCTCCTGACCCAGTTCGTCCATCAGAACCCAAACTGCCGTGTTTACACCGGAGAAACTACCGATCTGACATGAAGGCATGTTACACTGGGAGCACAAAGCCTTTGCTCAAAACAAAAACAAAAAAAATACAAAAACACCATCTTTTATCTTTTGTTGTCAATTTTGTGTGTTTGGGGTCTTTTAAAGGAACATTCCACCCACAGAATGATGTAACTTTATCTTCCACTTCCGCTCATGGTGAGAAAGACTCTGGAGCACTTTTCTAATATCTCAAATGCAGCCGGCGATCAAGAAGCCCCCCCCCACCCCCCCCCCCCCCCACCCAAATCTCATATAATGGAGTTCACCGGGTCAGAGCCAAAAAAGGTTCATAAAAGTCCACAAAAACTTGTCAATATTCCTTCATACTGCTCGTCCAATGTAATCCAAGTGTCCTGAGTGGGTAGCATCCACAATTTACTGGAAACGACGTCATTTAGTAGATTTTTTGAGCCTAAACTGTACTACATCAGTACTACATCAGTACTACATCACATCTCCTGCAAGCATGGCGATGCACGTTCATGAAACTACTGAAGTCGCGGCAGACGAGATCGCGCGTTCTCTTTTTCTTTCTTTCTTTGTTTTAAATCAATATCAACCCCCTCTTGGACCCTCTTGTGTTTGTCTGCAGCTCTGTCGCTCTTAGCACAATGTAAACAGCTGATTTCTTCTTCTACGCTTGCATTAACGGCAGAGTAGGCTCTGAACGTTTCCAGTGGAAACCACATCACATTGAACATTTTTTTCATTCTTTAGATCAAAATGATGTGGTTTCGGAATAGATTCTGGACGTCAATCGGCAAGGATTTTACTGATGCTCTGGATGTTATTTGGGCTGTTTTGTAGTTTACCAGGCCCTGTCATTTTAAACTGAAAGAATTGATGAAAAGTGGATTGGTGTGGTCCCAATATTTAACTTTAAAAACAGTTCTAATAGCTCGCTTTTGCAAGGTGAGTAAAGGTGACAAATTAGTTTTATAATAATTTCCCTAAACTTCTATACAATAACTCAAATATGACACAATAAAGGAGTGATGTAAGATGAAAACGCTTCCTGATAGAGGACAGGATCGCAGTGTTTCATCACACCTACACACTGAGCTACTTTTACTGTATATAATTAATGCACGTATATAATAATTCTGGTGGGCAAACAGACTTGGGTGGTGGTCCCCATCTTCAGGAAGGGGAACTGGAGGGTGTGCTCCAACTACAGGGGGATCAGCCTCCCTGGTAAAGTCTATTCAGGGGTCCTGGAGGGTTTGAGGAGGGCATGCCAGTCATGGAACAGTGGACCAGATCTACAGCCTCTTCTTCTTCTTGTATGTCTTTAGATCGTCTGCTCTGATGAAGCGAGCCACTCCAGCGTCTCGTTGCCCAGGTTCATTAGGTCCAGGTGGCCATTTGGTGGTCGGTGTCTTGGGGAATTGGTGAAAACGGGATCAGCGGTCTGTCAGGGGTTTCCACATTCACAGTGGGCACAGTCCGCAAGGCCCCACCGCTGCATTGATTCTCCAAAACGGCCCACACCTGTCCTTAGGCAGTTGAGGGTTGTCCACTGCTTCCGGGGAAGGTGCTCGCGAGGGACGTCTGTGGGATCCTCAGTCAGGGTTCCCATTCGTCCTGGAAAACCTGGAAAATGATTGAACATTTTTCCAGTCATGAAAAACACGGAAAATGAGAGAAAGAGTAAAATGTCCAGGAAAACCTTGAATTGTCCTGGAAAAATATTTTTCCTCCCTCTGCTTTGTATCTGCTTCGTCTCCGATTTGTCTCTGCTTCATCGCTTCATTTCCACTTCGTCTTGGCTTCGTCTCCGATTTGTCTCCGATTTGTCTTCACTTTATCGCTTCATTTCTACTTCATCTTTGCTTTGTCTCCGCTTCATCTTCACTTCAGCTTCGCTTCGTCTCCGCGTCGCCGCTTCATCTCTAAGCAACAGTTGTAGAACACTTTTCCAAAACGGACTCATACTGCAGCTCCTGGAAAAATCCTGAAAATGTCCTGGAAAAGCCCTGGAAAACAACTTCAAGTAAAGAGTGGGAACCTTGTGGTAGCGGTGGAGCCTGGATGGTCCTGCTGCCCTCCACTGTTCCCTCCATCTGCCCTTGACCCAGGAAGCTCTGCTAATGTCAGCTGGTGTCGTGCTGAGCATTTCCTGGGTGTGTGTGGCAAATGGGCGCTGGGATTGGAGACACTTGCGCTGCGGTCTCTCCATAATGGTGTTGTGGAGGAGGTGGGATTCGTTCATCTGTGCCTTCCAAGCAAGAGCCAGCATAGCTCCTTCTCATCTGATCTTGGCTGGGATCCTCTGGGAGCCTCTTCAGGGTCTTGGAGCGAATGGGAGTTCACCCAACCAGTCTACAGGTACTTTGTGGACTTGGAAAAAGTGCTCAGTTGTGTTCGGGACTCCCGTTGGAGCCGTTCTGGGAATTTGAGGCACCGGACCTTCTTGGATGAGCTTTCCGGTCCCTGTTTGACTGATGCTAGAGCTCGGTCCGCATAGCCAGCAATGAGTTGGATTAGTTTCTAGCGAAGGCTGGACTCAACCAAGACTGCCCTTTGTCACAGCTTCTATTGCAAATGCAACGACCTGGGGGTGCCGCGGCAACCCTTGCTTGCCCAGGTTGTTGACCCAACTTCTGGGTTAACTTTGTAGTCAACATAACCCAACTTCTGGGTCAAATAATCAACCCCAAAGTTGAGTAAAAAAATAACCCAATTTTCTGGGTCGAAGTAACCCAGAAATGAGTTGGTCCCTTTTTAACCCAGCAGTGGGAGTTTTTAGTGTACAGGCAACCCTCGCTTGCCCAGGTTGCCAGGGAGCCTAGTCCTCCTGATGGCTCTTGGGCTCCTGGGGCCCTACACTCTGCCCACCTCTGAGGGGCCGGTGGATGGAGGCCTGTGCCTCATGGCCACTAGGCACTCTGATTCAGAATTTCACCTTTTATCTGAGCTCCTGGAATGTACAGTATGTCCTCCATCATAAACTGGCTGTCCTCAAATTATCTTCAAATTAATTCAAGTAAGACAGAAACGTTGATCATCGCTCCTGAAAAAAAGACCCCCCTGATCAAGAACCACCTTGGTGTTCTGGACTCGTCTGTCCAAGCGAGCCTTAGAAACCTTGGTGTTGTGTTTGACCAGGCTGTCTTTGGAGGCTCATTCCCAACAGCTGACCAAAAGTTGTTTTTATCATCTTAGAACTATCTCAAAAATCAGGAAAATGTTGTCAAAGGCAGATCTTGAAATGATCATTCATGCTTAAATCTCATCTCGCATCGATTGTAATTCTGTTTTTCCTTGTTTTAATAAGACGACCCTCAACAGACTCCAGTTAGTCCAGAATTCTGCCGCTAGATTATTATCAGGTTCACCCAGAATGGTCCACATAACCCCTATTTTATCAAATCTTCATTGATTCCCAGTCAAATTTAGAATTGATTTTAAAATCTTTTTTTTTTGTTTTTTTTTTTGTTTTTTTGTACTTCAACGACTTTACACCCGTCAACACTCCCCCATCCCATCCTCCTCCCACCCCTCCTGTATAGCCAGTTAGTCCCCGCACATCCGCCCCCCAGTGTCCATGCCCCCCCTCCAAACCCAAGCCTGCACCCCCACCCAGGCCGCGACACGCACAATCCCCCAACCCCGCCAGAGCCACCACCCACCCACCCACACACACACACCCCCCACCCACCCAGCGCCCCGCATCCGATCCCCCCACAGATCCATCCCCGCTCCCCCACCCAAGCCCCCCCAACCCGACACACACAAATCCCACCAATGCACCACCACCCCCACACCCATCATCCATGCACCCCCACCCACCCACCCATCTCCACACACCCCCACAGGCAACCACACACACACACAACCGCATTCACGCCCCCCTCCAGTCACACACCCACCCACACACACCAAGGACGGGGACCACGGGGCCACCAGCCCCCCCCCCCACGCCACAAGTCCACCGCCCCCAGCCCCCGGACCACGCGAGACCAACCCGCACGAGACCACCGGCGCAGGCCAGCCCCAACCGCCACAGCGGCCGGGCGGGACAGGCACCCGGCGTGGAAAAGACTCGGCCACCCCGCAACCCCCCACCTCCACACACTAGAGCTGAACGATATGGACAAAACTCCACACCCCGACAGCCACGCCAGACACCCCAACATCGATACGACACAACACGACTACGGGTCCGCCGAAAACCAAGCACCCCGGCGGAAAGCGCAGCTCCGTCTGCGACCCCCAGAGCCCCACACGCAGGACAAGCACAGGGGAAATCCACATCCCCCACATAGCCGCTCCCGCGACACCAACATCCTGACACAGACACGACAACGATACACCCCCCAGCCCCACCACACACACACTCCCACCAGCACACACACCCAGCGCAGTGACTAGACGTCACCAGGTCGTGAGGACCGGCCAAAACCAGAGGAGGCACGTCCCGCCGGCCCGCCCCCCCCCAGAGCCAAGCCGGGTCCCCCCGGCCCCGGAGGCAGGGGCCACCCCGGAGCACCGGGGCCCAGGACCCCCCGCCCCCCCCGCCCCGGGACGACCCCGGCCACCCGGCGCCAGCCGACAGTCACCGGCCAGGGCCCCCACCAGCGACCCGCCCACCGCCGCAGAGCAGCCCCAACCGCTGACCCCCATGCCCCCCATCGGGCTGGATACAGCCCCGCCCCAGCGGCGAGGCAGCCCAGACCCCCCCAAGTCAACCGCCAGGGATCCATAGCCATCAAGCACTCGCCAGCACCCAACCCCCACATCGCCGAGGCCGCTCTCCTACCCCAACGTTAAGTGATGGAGCTAATCACAGGGGACCAGAGGGAGTGGAATTCATCTAACTGGTTCTTAGAGGAGGCAGACATCGTCTCAATACTGATATGGTCTACTAAGAAATTCCTAAACTGGCTAATGCTCAGATTATTTTTGGATTTCCAGTTTACCAAGATAGTTTTCTTTGCAATACATAATACAGTAAGTATCATATGTGCATAGTTGGTTACCGTGTTGATCTCATCCAAGTCCCCCAGTAAACACAGTGTGGGGCTTGCAGGAAAGTTACACCTGAGCCACGTTGACAGGTCATCACATACCTGAAGCCAAAACCTCTGGACAGGTGGACAAGACCACAAGGCGTTAAGATAATTGTCTGTTGTATTCTCATTGCAGTGCAAACAAATATTTGAAGGTGATTTTAAAATCTTAATATTGACCTTCCAAGCACTGCATAGCCCCCCGGTATATTATTGATCTGCTGTGCCCCTGTACTTCAGGGCGCACCCTTCGTTCCTCAGGCCAGAGTCTCCAGAAGGTCCCAAAGACCTGTTTTAAAACCCGGGGGACCTGGCTTTTGAGACCGTAGCCCCTAGACTCTGAAATGACCTCCCCTGTAGCTTCGTCTGGTCGACTGTGTGGAATCTTTTAAAAAGCAGCTGAAGACGTTTTTATTTAGGAAAGCTTTTGGTTGATTAGACTGTGACTGACTGGGCTTTATCATGTTTTTTTTTATTATCTTTTCCTTTTAATATGTTAATTATGTCATTCTGTTGTACCAGTAACCCTTTTATGTGCAGCACTTTGTGATTTTTATCTGTGAAAAGCGCTTTGTAAATAAATTTTACTTACCTACTTTACTTGCTTGTAGGTTTGTGCCACAGCTGAAATCATCAGCCTGAGTGCACCGAAGGACCAAGCCTCTGAGATGGATGTAGTTACCTCGTTCCTTGGCTCTGAGCAGGTTGACAGTACTTGACCTTAGTCCGACATCAGCACCGTCTTGGGGTCTTTTGGGGGGAAATGGGGGTCCATCGGCACCAGCCAAGCTTAGCCTAGATTGACCCTGAGTCTCTCATCTCCTTTTTTCCCACAGGAGGACTGACCTGGGCGGCCACAAAGCAGTCATGGTCAGATTTATGTCCCAGCCACACAATTCTCAGGTCATCTGGCTGACATTTAAAGTCCATAATTATCTTTAGTCTGACTACTCTAACGGGATTTTCTCTGGAATATTATCAGCCCAAAACAGATTTAACAGAGTTTGCAGGAAGGGCTCAGTTTCTGGAAGCAACAGAAACATTTTGTAGGGAATAAATCAAAGTTAGTTAGCAGCAACATTAGCTACTCTGACCAGGAAGCCTCTCCCACAACCACATACCCACAGTTAAAGTCCAACAAAACGACACGTCAAAGCAGCTTTTAGATGTCAGCCCCCCCCCGACAGACAATCAGAATGATCAGAAAGCAGAGAATGGACTCATTTCTGTTTGGGGGTGTTGGGAGTGTAGTTGTAACATCGCAGGCTTTGGTGCAGCAGACCTGGACTCGAGTCCCCGATACGACACTCAGGTGGATCCCTGAGCAATGTCCTTAACCCCCCATCAACTGCTTCCCCAGGTGCATTAATTAGCAGCCCACTGCTCTCAGGTCAAACCTGAGATGGTTAAATGCAGACAATGAATTTCCTAATTGGGATTAATAAAGTAGTTTTTTTTTTATTTCATGTCATACGCGGTTTTCTGAGTCAAAAGATGAAATAAGAATTAAAGCTGCAAACAGCAATGAAGATCTCACACACACGGTCTTCCTCCCACAGAGATACAACTCACCACCTTCAGGCGTCAGACATGTTTCAGTCCATTCAGTGCTCACCAGTCTATACTGGGAAATATCTTCAGTTTACTGGTCAGGTGCAGGTTTGTCCACGACTCCATGTAACTCTCTGACTCTGTGTAGACCATGGTCACCTGATCAGTGGTGCTCCTGCACTGCCATTATTCAAGACGGAGCAAACTTTTAGAAATGACATTTAGAAGCCATAATTATGTCGTTCAGTTACTGAAATCGGCCGATTAGATGGAAGCCAGTGACTGAAACATGGAAACATGATTTCATGGTCAATGTTTTTCCAATTGCAGGTGTCTGAAATGATCATGGATAGTTTTATGCATAACACTGCAGCAAATTAATGTTACTGTCACAGGGTGAACTAACAGGTGCTGTCTGAAACTGGACTTCTGCCTCATAGCATGGTTTTTGTGTGTTTTTTACTTGTTTTTATCTTAAAGTGAGTGGGAGTTTTCATGAACTGATTGGCAGCACCTGGAGAGAAGGACTCCTCCTCTGACTTAATTGGAAACAGGTTTGAAAGCCGGTGTGTGGACAACAGAGGGGAGATGAGACGAGGGAGGACTGATGGGATGGTTGGAGGAGAAGGTGAAGCCGGGTGGGGGCCGGATCACCGGGCTCGGGGCTCACACACTAAAAACTCCTGGGTCAAACTGCTGGGTTAAAAATGGACTGGTTAATTTCTGGGGTATTTCAACCCAAACATTTGGGTTGCTGGATTGTTGACCCAACTTCTGGGTTAAAATAATGCTCCAGCAGTCTCCGGTAAGTAAAAGAGCCACCCGTGACATTATTTTACATTTATATTGTGTCTACGACATATCACTAACTCCTATTTTAATTTCTGTATTGTTTGGGTTTTAAAGTATATGAAGGTTTTCTGTAAAGGCAAAGAAAAGCAGCCGCGTGTGTTTATTGAAGGATTCCTCGTTAGCTGGCCATCTACCTGGCGGTACATGGACAGGAGGCGGGAAACTAGAAGAAATGGTTAGCAACTATAAGTTATGTTAGTTTCATATCCTGTTGGACATACTTCTTCTTTTATTCGACATTTTCTATGTTGATATTAGTATTCTTTGTTTTGGGGACACCTTTCATCTGAGTAATCTTCAGTAGTTTATCTCAATGTTTCCCACATTGTCTGTGAGGTTAGGGGGTATAAAAATGCAGAAATTTGTTTTTGAAAATTAAATTGTACCTCAAGACCCCCCCCCCCCCCCCCCCCCACACACACACACACACACACACACACACACACACACACACACACACACACACGTTTGCACCCATGCTGAGGACCTCACCATGCTCCCACTGACAGAGTAAGGAGACTCTAACTCTGCAGGGGGGGGGAGGGGTGGCTGGAACCAGGGCATCAGCAACCCTCAGCACCGCTGGTTCGAGACCAGGACCAGTCCTCAGAACCAGAACTCCAGGATCCATCATCAGCCTGCAAACTGACGTCTGATGCTAACGTTGCCTCAACACACACCCTACCCTGAACGAAGAAAAAGGTGGGGTTGGAGATGTTGCTGGCCTCCCTGCAGCTGGCCTGTCAGGACCGAGGTTTTACAAATGTGTGGTTGATGTGACCTCAGTCACTACATCATTAAAACAACAGTACTGGTTGACCTAATACGGCTGCAGTCGGAACGAACCAAAATCCTCCAAATAAGAAGAGAGGAGAAGTTTTATCTACCACTGGGCATGGGGGGGGGGGCTTTCACGGCGTTCGACCTTTATTCTGACTATAAAAGTGGATTATAAACTGGAATACATGTTAATGACTCATGTTCTTCTCAGGATAGAAACCTGTTGGTCACTTGTCTTACTCACTGCTTCCAGGTCAGTTTGGAGCATCTCTTATCAGACACGTCTGAGCCAGAAGCTGGAAACACTGGTGGGCGTCACATTTTCACAGAATGATGTCACTCCCTCTACAAATCATGATCCGGTCTGAGCTGACGAAGCAGCTGAAAGACCAGATGTCCCCCGTCCACCTAAACTGGACCACAATGTTCTGGCCTCTGCGCTTTTCTTTTACTTTTGTTTGTTTTTTTAGATGAAATTTAGAAAAACTAATCAACTCCAGAGATATCCACACTCAACAGGTTTGAACTGTCCTAATCAGTAAAACTTCCCCAAACCTGCCTCATCCGGACTGGTCAGTCCATTTAACGAATTTAAACCAAACATTTGAAATGTGGCTGAAAACAACGTCATTTGATCAGAGACTGGTAGACTGGATCAGACTGGATCAGGGGACTGGTAGACTAGATCAGACTGGATCAGGGGACTGGTAGACTGGATCAGAGGACTGGTAGACTGAATCAGGGGACTAGTAAACTGGATCACACTGGATCAGGGGACTGGTAGACTGGTTTAGGGGACTGGTAGACTGGATCACACTGGATCAGGGGACTGGTAAACTGTATCAGACTGGATCAGAGGACTGGTAGACTGGATCAGACTGGATCAGAGGACTGGTAGACTGGTTTAGGGGACTGGTAGACTGGATCAGAGGACTGGTAGACTGGTTTAGGGGACTGGTAGACTGGATCAGAGGACTGGTAAACTGGATCATTCTGGTTTTCATTTCCCGCCCGTCTCACTCTGGTCTCAGCATAGGTCAAACTAATGACTCAATCAGCCAATCAGGGCTCTCTCTCTCACACACACAGACACACATATCCTTGTACTTCTTTCTTTGTGAGGACATTCATTGAGATCAAGCATTCCCTAGTCCCTAACCCTAACCACCACAACTGATTTCCTGAACCTAATCCTTGTCCTAACCAAAACCTGATTGCAACCTAAACTCTGAAACCAAATCTTGACCCTCAAAAATGTGTTTTTCTTGTTTGCTCAAAATGTCCTCACTTTGTTGGTTAAACATGCTAAACGGTTCTCACAATGTAGCAAGTACAGGAGCACACACACACGCGTCGCCGTGGTTACCCAGTTCATCTCCGTGGCTCAACGCGAGGCGTGATGTCAGAGAGCAGCTCGGACTCTCAGCGTCATCACGTCCAACGTTTTATATTTCAGAGCAGAAACAGTTTGGACTTCCAGCCATGGAAATAAACCCGTCGTTGCTAACAGAAACGTTACAAAGAAAAATCATGAAGATTTTTTTTGCCAGTGAACGTCTGATGGAGTCATTTCCAGACTTTCCTCCATCTAAAGTCCGGCTCCAAAACCTTTTCATGTACTAATAACACTTCGTACTGTCCAGAGGTCTGGAGAGGGGCCTAAAGGTGTGAAAAACTATCAGGGAAAGTCCAGTCACCACCGCCTCGCCCTGAGATGGCATCCTAGGCCTGATACTGGAAAGGTCATTCCGTCAGCCAACAACAGCCTTTGCTTTTGATAAACATCCAATCAGAGCTCACGCTGAGGCGATAAGCATCCAATCTGAGTGTGAGAGCTTGTCATTGCATTCCACCGGCTGATCTGACACTATCACGAGGCCTGATGCCAGCCGGGACGCAGCCAGAGGCTATTCTGGGCTCCTCGCAGATAGGACGGAGTTTCAGCACAGCTTAGAAGGAGTGAGAGAAGCCAGGATGAATGACAGCAAGCCTCGATTCTGCCGTCGACTCCTGGCTCTGCAGGGAGCCGTGACAGAACAGGGACAACGGTGCGTTCCAGCTGCCTCGGGACTCCGAGCAGACGCCAGCTGGTGACGTCGTCACCAGGTATTCTGCGTTCCAGCTGCACGAACTCAGGAAAAAATAGAAATCTTCAAAACAGCCTTTGTGAGCTAGAACAGCTAGAAAATAACACATTTCTAGCTAGAAGAATAACACAGACATTATAACAATGCTACTAGGGATGGGCAATATGGACAAAAAAATGTATCACGACAATTTCTCTTATCACGGTAACGATAAGTGACGATAAAAACTCAGCATAGTGTTTTGTATTATAAATCTGTCACTAAATTCTGTCCAGAAAGCCCTACAAAATACTAGAAGCCACTAAACTATATCAATTTAGTTCAAGTAGTGCACCTGTATTGCAAAACTGTAGTGACACCAAGCAAACAAATCTGAAACATGAGACCAAATTCCACATTTATTCAAACGATGCAAACAGCAAAACTAACTGGGCTAATTTAAAAAACAAAGTAGTGCAACTGCAGACAACCCGATAAATTAAATTTGTTTTTATCGTGAGATGACAAACTGGTATTGTGGGGAATTTCTTTGACGATATGTCGCACATGATAAATTATCGCCCATCCCTAAATGTTACCATGACAACGTCTAATTTCAGTGTGTGTGTTTAATAAACAACACATACAGTTTTCACGCTGCGTTTTAAAGAAAAACAGACGCTGTGAGACCGTAAAATTCAATAACAACTTGGTTCTATTTACACTTGAAATTTATGATCAGAAAATATCTGACATAGAAGTTTGATAAACACAACAATGGTGCTGGACCGTAAACCGTTAACGGAGAGGGAGAAACTTCCGTTATGTCACCGCTGGTTTCTGAGGAGCTAAAAGTGAAGCCAGGTGGGCGTGTCCCACCGTTGCCATCTTGCCGTGTCACGTGTGTCGTCACTATTCAAAAATCCTAAAATGGGCAAAGACAAGGCCGCTCTAAGCCGCGGGGCAACTGATTGACAGCTGACGTACTCTGGGCTAAACACTAACCGAGCTAACTCGAAACTAACAGGAGCTAATGAAGATTAGCCTCCTAAGCGGCGGGTAAAGGTCAGACACGCTTAGACTGATATTATCTGGCTAAAAACCTCCGTTGTGCTGCTCTGCTACAAACTGAGACCTTACTGAGAGCTAACAAGGAGCTAACCGTTAGCCACAGGTCGGCAGGCCGACATCCGGTCTGCTGCATGTCAATCAAATGGACACGTCCCTAATTATGTGTAATTTCAAGATTAAATAACATCTAAACGGATGAGTTACGAAAAAATTCACAACCCTTACAGCTGATATAAAGGTAAACTTGACCTATTAAACTTGTTTATTTCTGCTGTAAACATGTTTATTCCTGCTGCAAACATGTTTTTTTCTGCTGTAAACAGGTTTATTTCTGCTGTAAACGGGTTTATTCCTGCCGTAAACGTGTTTATTTCTGCTGCAAACATGTTTATATCTGCTGTTAACATGTTTATTTCTGCTGAAAACATGTTCTGCTGAAAACATATTTATTCTACTAAAAGCATGTTTAATTCTGCTGTAAAGATGTTTATTTCTGCTGTAAACAGGTTTATCCCTGCTGTAAACATGTTTATTTCTGCTGTAAACATGTTTATTACTGCTGTAAAGGTGTTTATTTCTGCTGCAAACATGTTTATTTCTGTTGTAAAGGTGTTTATTTGCTGCAAACATGTTTATTTCTGCTGTAAACATGTTTTTTTCTGCTGTAAACGTGTTTATTCCTGCTGCAAACGCTGACATCATCAACATGCAACACAGCGGTGGGGACAGAGGCCACGCAGCTGCCAGCAGGTGATCAGACCCGGCTGTTTATTTGTCGATGGGAAAGGAGCGAAATGCTGAGTATGAGCAGGTCGATGCGCGTCTGAAAAACCCGCATGAACGCGTTAATTTCAGCGGGAAAGCGACTTAACATTTCTCAAATACATGTGGTCAATATGTTTATTGACCACATGTCACATGTTTATATGTTTAACATGTTTATTCCTGCTGCAAACATGTTTATTTCTGCTGTAAACAGGTTTATTTCTGCTGTAAACGGGTTTATTCCTGCCGTAAACGTGTTTATTTCTGCTGCAAACATGTTTATATCTGCTGTTAACATGTTTATTTCTGCTGAAAACATATTTATTCTACTAAAAGCATGTTTAATTCTGCTGTAAAGATGTTTATTTCTGCTGTAAACAGGTTTATCCCTGCTGTAAACATGTTTATTTCTGCTGTAAACGTTTTTATTCCTGCTGTAAACATGTTTATTTCTGCTGTAAACATGTTTATTTCTGCTGTAAAGGTGTTTATTTCTGCTGCAAACATGTTTATTTCTGTTGTAAAGGTGTTTATTTCTGCTGTAAACATGTTTATTTTTGCTGTAAAGGTGTTTATTTCTGCTGTAAACATGTTTATTCCTGCCGTAAACGTGTTTATTTCTGCTGCAAACATGTTTATATCTGCTGTTAACATGTTTATTTCTGCTGAAAACATATTTATTCTACTAAAAGCATGTTTAATTCTGCTGTAAAGATGTTTATTTCTGCTGTAAACAGGTTTATCCCTGCTGTAAACATGTTTATTTCTGCTGTAAACGTTTTTATTCCAGCTGTAAACATGTTTATTTCTGCTGTAAACATGTTTATTTCTGCTGTAAAGGTGTTTATTTCTGCTGCAAACATGTTTATTTCTGCTGTAAACATGTTTATTCCTGCTGCAAACATGTTTATTTCTGCTGTAAAGGTGTTTATTTCTGCTGCAAACATGTTTATTTCTGTTGTAAAGGTGTTTATTTCTGCTGTAAACATGATTATTTTTGCTGTAAAGGTGTTTATTTCTGCTGTAAACATGTTTATTTCTGCTGTAAAGGTGTTTATTTCTGCTGCAAACATGTTTATTTCTGCTGTTAACATGTTTATTCCTGCTGCAAACATGTTTATTTCTGCTGTAAACATGTTTTTTTCTGCTGTAAACGTGTTTATTCCTGCTGCAAACGCTGACATCATCAACATGCAACACAGCGGTGGGGACAGAGGCCACGCAGCTGCCAGCAGGTGATCAGACCCGGCTGTTTATTTGTCGATGGGAAAGGAGCGAAATGCTGAGTATGAGCAGGTCGATGCGCGTCTGAAAAACCCGCATGAACGCGGGAAAGCGACTTTACATTTCTCAAATACATGTGGTCAATAAACGAAGCAGGATGAGGGTGAAGGCAGAGGCTCAAAGGCCCAGCTGAGGGTGCTGCTTTCCTCCTGGATATTACGTTAAACATTTGCTTAAGTTAACTGAGTGAGTGTTAGTGCGCCACCTACTGGCGGGGAGGAATTAAACCTGTAGCTATCACCTGTAAGGCTGGGAAAGCACTAAACACAATACACAAAATGTTTGCTGTTGTCATGGTGATGTATCACATGACTGTGATGCCTCTGAGGTACCCTAAAGCCCCGTTTCCACCAGCGGGTCTGGGTCGGGTCGGGCCGGATCGGTCCACGTTTTTTTGTGTCTCCACAGATAAAAACTGGGACGGGTACCCTTATATCCGACCCGACCCGGCCTACTTTTTTGGCACCCTTCGGTAGGGGTACTGATCTAACCGATCCGGACCAAAGAGGTGGAGCTAACACAAAGCAATACATTGATTTGTTGAAAAATCTCACTTCCCGCATGACCAAGCGTAAAAACAAAGCCGGGGTGACTCCTTTTTTGTTTCTGTCATGTGTGGCGCGGTGTTTTGGTTAAACAGCGTTGCACAGCGATGATGTCACACGATCACGTAGCAGTGCTGTCCAGCGCCTCCAGTAAGGGTATGGTTGCTGTGAGGACGCAGCGTGAAATCAACACATCCGTACCAAAACCCACCCGATCCGGCCCGGCCCGACCTGACCCGCGGTTGGAAACGGGGCTTAAGTGTTTGTCAGTGAGGTTCTCCAGCACCAGCACTGGAACCATTTTAGACCCGTTCTTTCACACATGCTTCAACCAAGTTTGCTTCAAACTGTTTTCTGCACTTGTTTGCTCACCTGAGTTTGATGAAGGACTTCAAAACTGAACCAGGAGTTCCTGCAGATCTGTGGAGGTGAAGTACTTCACAGTGCTGAAAAAAATCCAACATCTGATGAACATATCACAGCAGCTCAGACGTGGGTAGCCTGTGTGGTCTCAGCGGGGAAACAAGCTCTCGCCCCGATGCTCAACTTCGCCTCCTGACGTTTCCTCTCCCTAAGCTGCTTCCAGGTAGGAACTAATGGGCGACTCCACATCTGCGGCCCATTCACGGTTTTAATGAGCAGGAGAGCAAGGCTGAATGGACAAGGGGGAGTTTAACTAGCTGCCTCAGCCATTAGGAGCCTGGAGAGCGCTGAAGCTGGCAGGAACAATGAGCTCAACACAGCTCGCATCAGCCTTCATACATGAGCCTTCATACATCAGCATTCATACATCAGCATTCATACATCAGCCTTCATATAGCAGCCTTCCTACAGCATCCTCCAAACAGCAGCCTTCATACAGCAGCCTTCATACATGAGCCTTCGTACAGCAGCCTTCATACAGCAGCCTTCATACATGAGCCTTTATACAGCAGTCTTCATACAGCATCCTCCAAACAGCAGCCTTCATACAGCAGCCTTCATACATGAGCCTTCATACAACAGCCTTCATACATTAGCCTTCATACAACAGCCTTCATACATTAGCCTTCATACAACAGCCTTCATACATCAACCTTCATACAGCAGCCCTCACACATCATCCTTCACACAGCAGCCTTCATACATCAGCCTTCATACATCAGCCTTCATACAGCAGCCTTCACACATCATCCTTCACACAGCAGCCTTCATACATCAGCCTTCATACATCAGCCTTCATACATGAGCCTTCATACATCAGCATTCATACATCATCCTTCATACAGCAGCCTTCATACATGAGCCTTCATACAGCAGCCTTCACACATCATCCTTCACACAGCAGCCTTCATACATCAGCCTTCATACATCAGCATTCATAAAGCAGCTTTCATACAGCAGCCTTCATATAGTAGCCTTTATACATGAGCCTTCATACAGCAGCCTTCATACAGCAGCCTTCACACAGCAGCATTCACACAGCAGCCTTCATACAGCAGCCTTCACACATCATCCTCCACATAGCAGCCTTCATACAGCAGCCTTCATACAGCAGCCTTCACACAGTTGCCTTCACACAGCAGCCTTCATACAGCAGCCTTCACACAGCAGCCTTCATACATGATCCTCCACCTCACAGCCTTCATACAGCAGCCTTCACACAGCAGCCTTCACACATCATCCTCCACATAGCAGCCTTCATACAGCAGCCTTCGTACATCAGCCTTCATACAGCAGCCTTCATACAGCAGCCTTCACACAGCAGCCTTCATACAGCAGCCTTCACACAACAGCCTTCATACAGCAGCCTTCACACAGCAGCCTTCATACATTAGCCTTCATACAGCAGCATTCATACAGCAGCCTTCACACAGCAGCCTTCATACATGATCCTCCACCTCACAGCCTTCATACAGCAGCCTTCACACATCATCCTCCACACAGCAGCCTTCATACAGCAGCCTTTATACAGCAGCCTTCACACACCAGCCTTCATACAGCAGCCTTCACACAGTAGCCTTCACACAGCAGCCTTCACACAGCAGCCTTAATACAGCAGTCTTCATACAGCAGCCTTCATACAGTAGCCTTTATACAGCAGCCTTCATACAGCAGCCTTCACACATCAGCCTTCATACAACAGCCTTCATACAGCAGCCTTCACACAGCAGCCTTCACACAGCAGCCTTTACACAGCAGCCTTCATACAGCAGCCTTCACACATCATCCTCCACACAGCAGCCTTCACACAGCAGCCTTTACATTAGCATACATCAGCCTTCATACAGCAGCCTTCATACAGCAGCCTTCACACAGCAGCCTTCATACAGCAGCCTTCACACATCATCCTCCACATAGCAGCCTTCATACAGCAGCCTTCATACAGCAGCCTTCACACAGTTGCCTTCACACAGCAGCCTTCATACAGCAGCCTTCATACATGAGCCTTCATACAGCAGCCTTCACACATCAGCCTTCATACAGCAGCCTTCACACATCATCCTTCACACAGCAGCCTTCATACATCAGCCTTCATACATCAGCCTATATACAGCAGCCTTCACACATCATCCTTCACACAGCAGCCCTCATACATCAGCCTTCATACATGAGCCTTCACACAGCAGCCTTCACACAGCAGCCTTCATACAGCAGCCTTCATACAGCAGCCTTCACACAGCAGCCTTCACACATCATCCTCCACACAGCAGCCTTCATACATCAGCCTTCTCCTATGTCTATGTCCTCTTTTCAAAAAGGAAAGGATGATGCTTATCCAGGTAAATATTGACCAATTGACTTACTTTTTTTTTTATTTAAAAAATAATTTTAAAGAATCTTAGCTACAAGATGAGGAAAATGTATAGATCCAATTATACACCCCGATCAAACAGCGTTCATACTTGTATGTTCATTTTTCTGTAATGTTAAAAAAAACTTGTAGCAGTGCTGCTGCTATAGGTTCTTTGGATGCACACAAGGCCTTTGACACCATAGAGGGCCGTACGTAAAGCTAGGGTTGGCAATGTTGGAAAAACAGTTTGAGCAAGCGACATTTAAATAAAACACACCACCTGAAACCACGCCTTCAGAGCACAGGGACGTGTGCGCCCATGTTTTACGGGCAGGTTAATGATAACAGCCAAGTGGATAGCTCGTTAGCTTGATTGTAAACAGCTGACAAACCACGTTTCTAAAAGCTTTAATCCACTCACCTCCAGCTCCTTCTGCAGTGTAAAACGTCCACACTGCAAACATCAACGCCTCCATGACTTGATCCTTATCTGTTGTTTTGTTTTGTTTTTTTGGCTCAGCAGCAGTTTGCAGTCTGTTAGCTATATTTGTTTACAGGGAGCGCGCACGGGGGGGGTCACGGGGGTCACGAGGGGGACGGAGAGCAGGGAGGGACAGAGACGAGACATAAAGGCATCAGTTCATTCTTTCTATAAGTTGTGCAAGTTTTACAGACCTGCAGCTCACACAGAGGTCTGACTTTTTTACTTCCTTTTATGAACACATGATGTGTTGATTCTACCAGGATGGAAGGAACATTTCACCCTGTAGAACAAAAAGTGTTTCTGAGCAGGATTACCAACTCTGGCTTTAATCAGAACACTTGAAAAACTTTGGTTTCAGTGATACTTTCACTGAGTGGGTCCAAATTCCGTAAAAGAAAAAATCCCAGATACTCAGTTCTTACAATGGAAATAAGTCGAAACAATTTCCTTTGAGTAGAGGGGTCAGGAAGGGGATCCCTAGTCCCCTCGGCTCTTCAATATTGCATTGGAACCACAAGCTACAGGGATTCACGAGCATCTGGGCACCAAGGGTATCAAACTGGAGTAGATTGAGAGCTGTGTGAAGCTCTATGCGGACGATTTGCTCATTTATCTGAACCCAAGACCTCCGTTCATATTCTCTCGGATTTTGTCAACTCATTTATTCGAATATCTGGATATACTATAAACTGGGGAAAGAGTGAGCTTTTGCCTCTGGGGGATAGGTTATCTCAAAAATGTTTGGCCTTTCACTGTCATGATCAACCATTTTCACTATCTAGGACTAAACCTGACAAAAGATCCCAATCATCTTTTTAAAACAAATTATGTTTAATCAATTGAGAAACCTAACCTTCATGTCGAGGCCTGGGGAATGCTAACGATGATAGGACGAGTCAATGCAATCAAAATGGGTAGCCTAAAAAGATTTTCATACTTATTTTAGAATTTGCCTATTTACCAAAGTCCAGCATTTTTAATAAAGAAAATGAAAAATGGACTAAATTATTTTGCATTTTGTCCCGGAGTTTAAATCTCATAGGATATCTAAAGCCAATTTTCAACGTCTTTGATTTCTGATTTCCAAGCACTATTATTGGGCTGCCAACTCCAGGATCTTCACCTATTGGATGAAGACTCTTACAAACAGTGAAGCACAAGGCAGTGTCCCCTGCACAACCATCTCTAGGTTTTACAGAGAATGGTCCCAGAAAGAGAAAATATCCAGTGAGCAGCAGTTCTGTGGGTGCAAATGCCTTGTTGATGCCAGAGGTCAGAAGAGAATGGCCAGACTGGTTCCAGCTGATAGAAAGGCAACAGGAACTCAAATAAGCACTTGTTCTAACCGAAGTCTGCAGAAGAGCATCTCTGAATGCACAACACATCCAACCTGGAAGCAGATGGGCTACAGCAGCAGAAGACCACACCGGGTGCCGCTCCTGTCAGCTAAGAACAGGAAACTGAGGCTACAATTCACACAGACTCACCAACATTGGACAATAGAAGATGGAGAAATGTTGCCTTGTCTGATGAGTCTCCATTTCTGCTACCAGATTCAGATGTGGGCTCAGAATTTGGTGTCAACAACATGAAAGCATGGATCCATCCTGCCTTGTATCAACGGTTCAGCTTGGTGGTGGTGGTGTAATGGTGTGGGAGAGGTTTTCTTGGCCCACTTTGGGCCCCTTAGTACCAACGTGGCGGTTTGACCACCACAGCCTACCTGAGTATTGTTGCTGACCATGTCCATCCCTTTATGACCACAGTGGAGCATCCTCTGATGCTGCTTCCAGCAGGATAACGCACCATGTCATAAAGATGACATCATCCAGCAGGAGAACGTGCCATGTCTTAAAGATGACATCATCCAGCAGGAGAACGCGCCATGTCATAAAGATGACATCATCTCTGACTGGTTTCTGGAACATGACAATGAGTTCATTGTTCTCAAATGTTCTCCACAGTCACCAGATCTCAATCCAACAGAGCAGCTTTGGGATGTGGTGGAACAGGAGGTTCTCATCATGGATGTGGTGGAACAGGAGGTTCTCATCATGGTTGTGGTGGAACGGGAGGTTCTCATCATGGATGTGGTGGAACGAGAGGTTCTCATCATGGTTGTGGTGGAACAGGAGGTTCTCATCATGGTTGTGGTGGAACGGGAGGTTCTCATCATGGATGTGGTGGAACAGGAGGTTCTCATCATGGTTGTGGTGGAACAGGAGGTTCTCATCATGGTTGTGGTGGAACAGGAGGTTCTCATCATTGACGTGGTGGAACGAGAGGTTCTCATCATGGTTGTGGTGGAACAGGAGGTTCTCATCATGGTTGTGGTGGAACAGGAGGTTCTCATCATGGATGTGGTGGAACAGGAGGTTCTCATCATGGTTGTGGTGGAACGGGAGGTTCTCATCATTGACGTGGTGGAACGAGAGGTTCTCATCATGGTTGTGGTGGAACAGGAGGTTCTCATCATGGTTGTGGTGGAACGGGAGGTTCTCATCATGGATGTGGTGGAACGAGAGGTTCTCATCATGGTTGTGGTGGAATGAGAGGTTCTCCTCATGGATGTGGTGGAACGGGAGGTTCTCATCATGGTTGTGGTGGAATGAGAGGTTCTCATCATGGATGTGGTGGAACGGGAGATTCTTATCATGGATGTGGTGGAACGGGAGGTTCTCATCATGGATGTGGTGAAACGGGAGGTTCTCATCATGGGTGTGGTGGAACGGGAGGTTCTCATCATGGATGTGCAGCCGACAAATCTGCAGCAACTGCATGGTGCTGTCATGTCAATATGGAGCAAAATCTCTGAGGAATATTTCCAGAACCTTGTTGAATCTATGCCACCAAGGATAAAAGCAGTTCTAAAGGTGAACGGGGTCCAACCCGGTACGAGCAAGGTGTACCTAATAAAGTGGCCAGTAAGCGTACATTCCCATCTGTTGAAGCCTTCTGCTCACACCTGGCAAATGGACGCAGCATTTGTTATCTGGAAAGAGAAGGGCATCACATCACTGGTGGATCTACACATTGATGGTCATTTTACCTCATTTGCACAACTACATGGAAAATATAACATTCCACATCCACACTTGCTTCACACATCTGCAAATGAGGCGGTTTATGGAGCAAATATCTTTATTTTCAGTCTATCCCAACTGCTCACACACTTAGGCTACATTCACACGATCAGACGAGACGACGCAAAAGTGGCGGCTTGTCTTCATCTTTTTTCCGCATTTACACGAATGTCGTCATGAAGAAATCTGCGTGCATACGAGGACGCGGGAGTGTGGAACTGGATTGGATCTGCACGGCAGCCGTTAGTGGTGCTGTGATCGAACTCTGCCACGTCTGCGCGCATGCGTGAAACCTGCCGTAGATCCGTTGGTTTACGTGAGGTACGTCCCATTTCAGGGTCTGCACCAAAGACTGTAGATAAACACGACGTAGTCCGCGCACTTCCAAGCCGTGTTATTGTTTCTGAAATGAGACGGCCTAGTCCGATGTTGTTTTTGCTATTTGTGTGTGACGTCACGTGCATGTGACGTGAGCATGTCCACCACCATTTCTGCATTTTGGGCCGCGCAGACGAGAACGCAACAGCGTCGCATTTTCAGGAATTCAGTCTTCAGAGTCTTCAACCCAGAATAACGGCGTTGCCGTGTGAACGAAAGGCACCTCCACCTGCAATCGTCCTCGTGTGAACGGCCCCTCAAAGAGAATCTGCAGCTTGCTCCTAATTCTAAACACTTGATTTCCAGGTTTGTAGGTTGTTTTAGTGGTGTCTCTAAAATGTCTTTAATGTCTCTAAAATTGCCATTTTAGAGACATTAAACCAGACCTTATGCCAGACCTGGATGCTCTATGACGACTTGAGATTGAGTCTGATCTGTGATTGGCACTACAGCTTGGATTGGTGGTTGCTAAAAAGCTCATATTGCTGACCTGGAAATCCACCAATCCTCCAGATTTTGAACACTGGCTACGAGAAACGATCTCAGTGATTCAGACAGAGCGTCTTGATAGCATGGACAAATGCCAGCAACATCTGGCAACATGGGGACCCTTTCTGGCTCAAAGCCAGATCACTGCTGCTAATTTCCTCTCCTCTGTTTTGCTTGTTATTCTGGAAGCTTGTTTGTTTTTGTTTGCTTGTTTTGTTTGTTATAAAAATGGAAACTTAATTATATAATTTTTAAAAAATGATGCTGTCCAGACACCAGGAATCATTGTAAGCCGGGTGAAGAAGCAGGAGAAATCACCTTCAGAAGCAACAGTGGTGTAAAACGCATCATTCTGGGCACTGCAGGTGACGCTGGGGTCCGTCTGAGTCCGGGATTGTCAGGGTCAAGCCTGTTCGCTCATGTTTTGACTGTGGGCCTCGTTAAAGCCTGCGGGGCCGTCTGACACAGAGCAGCCGCCCTCTGTTAAACCTGCTGCTGAGAAACCATTAGAGTCCGGCCTGCCGGTGGTCCGCCCGACAGCCCCCCGCACCAGTCGTCTGAAACAAACACGGATTCAGATCCAGTCACATAACCAAGAAGATCAGAAACATGCAAAGAGTTCCTGAAACACGAGCAAACATCAGGACCGGATTAAACCAAGATGCATTTACGTCCAGAGTTCAGTGATTTAGCCAGATCTGAATGATTGTGTGGAAATACGCTTTGCTAACGCCTTTGCTACCATTATACATGCAACAACACACGGGCAATAAGAAGCCTTTGCTAGATGGGATATGGGGACCATAAAGACAGACTCTTCCTGAAGTTAAGACGCTTTGTGATGTGGTGCAACTACAAACATCAACATCAATGTTTCCAGTCACAATTTACCACCGGACAATTCACAACAGACGTTATGTCATCCAGATGGGGAATATGATGTTTGGGGAAAATATGATTTGAAAAGTTTAAAAGTAAGAACGAGAACATGAAAACATGCATCAGTGTACGGTGTTAAACTACGGAATAAACTTCAAGATGAAATCACGCCATGTCCGAACATCAGACGGCTTATAAATAATTCAAAGAAATGTTTTTCAAAAACATAAAGAACGCCAACACATGTGAACTTATGTACGGAAGAGGATTAGGGCCACTGAAGAAAGACAAGTAAAACTCTGAGAAAAAGCCAGAAATCTGACTTTTATCAGAATTCTTTCATTTTTCAGATATAAAAAGAAAAAAAATCTTCAGAAATGTTTTTTTTTTTTTTTTTTTTTTTAAGGATTCTGAGTTTTGGGGGAAATTGATAAAAAAAAATGTCTTGGGGGGGGGGGGGGGGGCTGATAATGTTCTGGAAAATTCTGACTTTTTTCCGGAACATTTTTTTCTTCAGTGGCCCTAATCCTCTTCCGTACTTATCAATGTCAATGTATATGTATACAGTCATCCACAAAATGACTCATAACCTCCAAGTAAAGAAAAGTCTAAATTCACCAAAGTAATTTAAATAAAAAGAAACTAAAAATAAATAAAAATGTACTAAATTATAATTTATTGAAATAACATATTGCTTTTGAATTGTGGCTGAAAATTATCATTTTAAAAAACAAACAAAACTCTCCCAGACACATCAGAGCATGTTTCCCATGAACATGGACCAACATACCTGTCAGCAGGTGCAGACGTCTGATTGGACGTTACAGAAACACCTGATTGCAGTGATTGTCTCAAAGTGTTGATCAATAACATTTTAGTTCAGGAGCCCCATCATGCTTGTTTACTTGTTTTATTTTTTGTATGTTTGTTTGTAATATTTCTTTCAAACCACAATTCAAAATCAATGTCATGATTTTCATAGAATTTTTATTTATTATTACTTTTGTCAATTTGATCTTGTTTCACTGAAAGCTGATTTTTTTTTCTTTTAATTGGAGTGTGTGAATAATTTTGAGGACGACTGTGGGTGTATATGACTGTCTGGGTGGTTGCTTGCAAAAATATGTGTGTGTATGTAGAATATGTATAGTGCAATAGTGCACAGAAGTATGAGTAAATATGTAAATAAGTATCTTTGGGTAGGGTGGTAGGTGTGTAAGATTTTGCGTTATATTTATGTATATTTCTTTCTCTTTTTTCTTTGTACTTATTTTGATGTCTTGAAGACAAATGTGGTGTCATACAAGGTTTAATTAGAATAACTGCAGCGACTAAAGGGGACAGGACGATATAAGTGGTTACTTCACCGTGCTCCTTTTTCTAGCGAGATAAACTGTTAATGGTCTTTTTTAATCAACCTTTTTCTTACATATATTATATTTTTAAATTATATATATTGTATCTTTGTTGATACATCTAACTTTGTTTTTGCTAAGACCAATAAATGTTAGCACATATTTCACTCTCTGTAACTTACAAGAGAAAAACAAGTTTATTTATTATTTATTGAATGATAACAATAAACCTCAAATTTAAGAATATGCATGTTTTATTTGTTTTTTTATATTAAACTAGAAACTGTTTTTCTTTTAAAAACTTTCTTGGAGAGCATCATATTCATGTGTAATTAGTTACTAGCAGCATTAACTGTAGTTTATCATCTTTGGAAAGCTGAGTTCAGCTTCTTTATCCACATCCAGGCCTGATTACTGCCACACCTGTTCTCCATCAGAAATCCCTTAAATAGGACCTGCCTGACAAAGTGAAGTTGACCAAAAGATCCTCAAAAGCTAGACATCATGCTGCCATCCAAAGAAATTCAGGAACAAATGAGAAACAAAGTCATTGAGATCTATCAGTCTGGAAAAGGTTCCAAAGCCATTTCTAAAGCTTTGGGACTCCAGAGAACCACAGTGAGAACCATTATCCACAAATGGTGAAAACATGGAACAGTGGTGAACCTTCCCAGGAGGGGCCGGCCGACCAAAATGACCCCAAGAGCACAGCGACGACTCATCCAAGGGGTCACAAAAGACCCCAGAACAACATCCAAAGAACTGCAGGCCTCACTTGCCTCAATGAAGGTCAGTGTTCATGACTCCCCCATCAGAAAGAGACTGGGGGGGCAAAAATGGCTGCATGGCAGAGTTCCAAGACCAAAACCACTGCTGAGCAAAAAGAACATAAAGGCTCGTCTCAGTTTAGCCAGAAAGCATCTTGATGATCCCCAAGACTTTTGGGAAAATACTCTGTGGACTGACGAGACAAAAGTGGAACTTTCTGGAAGGTGGAGGTCCCATTACATCTGGCGTAAAAGTAACACTGCATTTCAGAAAAGGAACATCATAGCAACAGTAAAATATGGTGGTGGTAGTGTGATGGTCTGGGGCTGTTTTGCTGCTTCAGGACCTGGAAGACTTGCTGTGGTAAATGGAACCATGAATTCTGCTTCTACCAAAAAATCCTGAAGGAGAATGTCCGGCCATCTGTTGGTGACCTCAAGCTGAAGCACACTTGGGTTCTGCAGCAGAACAATGATCCAGAACACACCAGCAAGTCCACCTCTGAATGGCTTAAGAACAACAACATGAAGACTTTGGAGTGGCCTAGTCAAAGCCCCCACCTGGATCCCATTGAGATGCTGTGGCATGACCTTAAAAAGGCGGTTCATGCTGGAAAAGCCTCCAATGTGGCTGAATTACAACAATTCTGCAAAGATGAGTGGAACAAAATTCCTCCACAGCGCTGTAGAAGACTCACTGCCAGTTATCACAAACGCTTGATGCAGTTGTTGCTGCTAAGGTGGAACAACCAGTTATTAGGTTTAGGGGAAGATTACTTTTTCACACAGGGACATGGAGGTTTGGATTTTTCTCCCCTTACTAATAAAAATCTTCATTTAAAAACTGCATTTTCTGTTTACTTGTGTTATCTTTGTCTGATATTTAAATTTGTTTGATGATCTGAAACATTTAAGTGTGACAAACATGCAAAAAAAGAAAAAGAAATCAGGAAGGAGGAAACACTTTTTCACACAGCTGTGTATGGATGTCCGGATGTCGGTAAAAGTCCCAGCGGGTTGAAGATGACTGCTTCAGCAGGGAGAAGGTAAACATGTGGGACTGGCTGTCAGTTTACGTCCCTTCAGCTCGTCACCATCACCTCCGCTCCACATTCCAGCCGTCCTGCTCTTATCTTTATTGGCTGAGGACGGGCAGAATTACCCCAGTTAGAGGACCGTTTCTGGAGCTTTGAGACATAAATGACCAGAGAACAGACGTTCAGAGACGACAGTCACTTATCAATGGATGGATGCCACGGGAGAATAAAATAAGGGATCAAGAGAGCAGCTTAGACATGTGAAGAATGTCCCCCTGATAGGGAGGATGCTGGAGATGTGGCCACGGGGAACAGAGAGCCCTAAAATCAGCCAGCATGGAGGAACCAGGCTTATTCAGGTTCAGACACAGAGATGTGTTTCACTGAGCTGTGATGTCACCCTGAAATATAGTAAACCAGCATGGAGGTCGTCAACACAAGGACACCCCCGGGGGGGGGGGGGGGCCCCCCCCCCCCCCCCCCCGAAAAAAAAAGCTGACCACCCCTACACAAATGATGTTTTTTCATTTACAGTCGTCCTCACAATTATTTATACCCTCCAATTAAAGAAAAAGGCTAAATTAACAATCGCAATTCAAATCATAACAAACTAAAGAAACGAGTAATAAATAAAAATTTACAAAATTATAATTTAGTGAAATTAAATATTGCTTTTAAATTGTGGTTGAAAATGATCATTTAAAAAAACGAACAAACAAACTGTCCCAGACACATGAAGGCATCTTTCCCATGAACATGGACCAACATACCTGTCAGCAGGTGCAGACGTCTGATTGGACGTTACAGAAACACCTGATTGCAGTGATTGGCTCAAAGTGTTGCTCAACAACATTTTAGCTTCGTAGCCCCATCAAGCTTGTTTACTCGTATTTTTTGTCTGTTTTTAATACTTGTTTTCAGTATGAGTGAGGTCGTCATAGTGAAGTCATTTGTTAGCGACACACAAACTGAACTGCTCATTACAAGCAAAAACATCGTCTCCACGCTTGAAATGAGTTTTTTAAAAGTTTTTTTTTCTTGTAATAGGCAAAAAACTTCTGCCGATAGAACAGGCAAAAATTTCTTATAGGATCTGTTGATATAAAATGCATCACCTTTAAACAAGTTCCTATATCACTGAAATGTTTTTCTTTAGGTACTTTTGTCTTATTTTAGTGTGATGAGATATTTAGACTGGAAATGAGAAAAGTATACAATGCAGATGCTTCCTTAGTAGGGATGTTCGATATACTGATAGTGTCCAACTCTTAAATTCTGATATCTGAAATCAACCGATACCGATGTACGCAGAGAACTGTGAGGTTGTATCTGTCATATTCCGAGAGTATCTAATAACTGCTAGTACCTGCTAATACCATATATCAGAGACTAGCAGGTATTAGATACTAACATATATCAGATACTAGCAGGTATTAGATACTACTATTTATCAGATACTAGCAGGTATTAGATACTACCAAATACCAGATACTAGCAGGTTTTTAGATACTAGCATGTATCAGAGACTAGCAAGAACTAGATACTAACGAATATCAGATACTAGCAGGTATTAGATACTACCATATATCAGATACTAGCAGGTATTAGATACTACCATATATCAGATACTAGCAGGTTTTAGATACTAGCATATATCAGAGACTAGCAAGAACTAGATACTAACAAATATCAGATACTAGCAGGTATTAGATACTACCATATATCAGATACTAGCAGGTATAAGATACTAGCAGGTATTAGATACTACCATATATCAGATACTAGCAGGTATTAGATACTACCATATATTAGATACTAGCAGGTATTAGATACTTCCATATATCAGATACTAGCAGGTATTAGATACTAACATATACCAGATGCTAGCAGGTATTAGATACTACCTCATCTCAGATACTAGCAGGTATTAGATACTACCATTTATCAGATACTAGCAGGTATTAGATACTACCATATATCAGATACTAGCAGGTATTAGATACTACCTGTGCCAGATACTAGCAGGTATTATATAATACCATATATCAGATACTAGCAGGTATTAGATACTACCATATATCAGATACTAGCAGGTATTAGATACTACCATATACCAGATACTAGCAGGTATTAGATATTAGCATATATCAGAGACTAGCAAGTATTAGATACTACCATATATCAGATACTAGCAGGTATAAGATACTAGCAGGTATTAGATACTACCATATATCAGATACTAGCAGGTATTAGATACTACCATGTATCAGATACTAGCAGGTATTAGATACTACCATATACCAGATAATAGCAGGTATTAGATACTACCATATATCAGATACTAGCAGGTATTAGACACTACCACATCTCAGATACTAGCAGGTATTAGACACTACCATATATCAGATACTAGCAGGTATTAGATACTACCATATATCAGATACTAGCAGGTATAAGATACTAGCAGGTATTAGATACTACCATATATCAGATACTAGCAGGTATTAGATACTACCACATACCAGATACTAGCAGGTATTAGATACTACCATATACCAGATACTAGCAGGTATTAGACACTACCACATCTCAGATACTTTCAGGTATTAGACACTACCATATGCCAGATACTAGCAGGTATTAGATACTAGCATATATCAGAGACTAGCAAGTATTAGATACCACGATATATCAGATACTAGCAGGTATTAGATACTACTTTTATACAAGCTGGTCTAATTGAACAGGATCTTGCGAGATTTTATTGTTTCGTAACAAAATCTCTTGAGATATTACCAATTAAATCTCGCGAGATTGTGTGGGGCAGGGACGTCGGGGTGGGGCCTGTCCTGTCCTGGGGGGGGGGGGGGTCGTGTAGGTCTGGTCCTCCTGGGTTTCCATTAGGCTGTCTGGGTCAGGTGGGAGGGGGGCTTCTGCTCGGCTGTGCGGGCTTCCTCCTCCTTGCAGAGACGAGGCTGCATCTGCATGACTGTATCACCATGGAGACCCTTTATTATGCATGTTGATGCTGTGACGCTGCTTTCCATCGCGATGACTAGGTTGTACCTCTTCTCTGCGTAGTTCTGCGTGTGTTTGTATGATCTGAGGATATTTAAGCCACCTGCAGGTCCTCCTGTAGGGGATTGTTAGTTTTGTTTTCCAACAGAGACCTTGGAATGTTGTTTATGGATTTCTGTACAGATGCACCAGTGAACTGTGGATGTGGATTCATGTTTTCTTTCCTCTCTCTCTCTGGACAGGACAAGAAGAAGAAAAAAAATCCAAAAAACCAATACCAATATTATCCGATATCATATTTTAATTCCAATATCAGACGATATTATTGGACATCCCTAATATACAGTACACACAGGTACTACCCAAAAATTAGAATATCCTGAAAAAGTTCCTGTATTTCTGTAATTCAACTTAAAAGTTGCAATTTACATATTGTTATTGAAAAATGTGAATTACACTACAGCAGCTTCCCCCTACATCTGTATAATCTAATACTACGTGTACGACTGATTTAATACAGCAAAATATTAGTAAGAAGTATAAATAAATGTAACATTACAGGAGCTACTAAAACTGCTAACACTGAGCGCGGCCATCTTTAAATCTAAACTCGGAGCTGCGAGAGTTGTCCGACTTTCCGAGTGGGAAATCCGACTTCAGGGGGCCGTTCCAGTTGAAACTTCCTACTTGGAACTGGGAATTTCCGACTTCCGAGTTCAACTGGAACGCATTAGTACTTGGTTTGGTCCTTTTGCATGAATGACTCCTTTACCCGGCGTGGCATGGATGCTAACAGCTTTAACCCGGCGTGGCACGGATGCTAGCAGCTTTAACCCGTCATGGCATGGATGCTAGCAGCTTTAACCCGGCGTGGCACGGATGCTACCAGCTTTAACCCTGCGTAGCATGGATGCTAGCAGCTTTGACCCAGCGTGGCACGGATGCTAGCAGCTTTAACCCGTCGTGGCACGGATGCTAGCAGCTTTAACCCGCCGTGGCATGGATGCTAGCAGCTTTAACCCGCCGTGGCACGGATGCTAGCAGCTTTAATCCGCCGTGGCACGGATGCTAGCAGCTTTAATCCGGAGTGGCATGGATGCTACCAGCTTTAATCCGGAGTGGCATGGATGCTAACAGCTTTAAGCCGCCGTGGCATGGATGCTAGCAGCTTTAACCCGCCGTGGCATGGATGCTAACAGCTTTAAGCCGCCGTGGCATGGATGCTAGCAGCTTTAACCCGCCGTGGCATGGATGCTAGCAGCTTTAACCCGCTGTGGCATGGATGCTAGCAGCTTTAACCCGCCGTGGCATGGATGCTAGCAGCTTTAACCCGCCATGGCATGGATGCTAGCAGCTTTAACCTGCCGTGGCATGGATGCTAGCAGCTTTAACCCGCCGTGGCATGGATGCTAGCAGCTTTAACCCGGCGTGGCATAGATGCTAGCAGCTTTAACCCGGCGTGGCATGGATGCAAGCAGCTTTAACCCGTCGTAGCATGGATGCTAGCAGCTTGTGGCATATCTCAGCTGTTATGGAGACCAACATGCTTCCGTCACAGCCTCGAGCTCTTCTTTATTGTTTGCTCTCTTCCCGTTCAGCTTTCTCTGACGATGTCCCACATGTTTTCAATGGGGTTCAGGTCAGGTGGGTTTGAGGGCCAATCCAGCATGGTGATCCATGGTTGTTGAAGCAGGATTTGGTAGTTTTGGCAGTGTGGGCAGGTGCCAAGTCCTGCTGGAAGATGAAGTCTGCATCCCCATACAGCTGGTCCACTGAAGCAAGCATGAAGGTCTCCAAAATGTCCTGGTAGACGGCTGCGTTTATGCTGGACTTGATGAAGCTCACAGGTCCATTCCTTATGAAGTCCTCCACACGTCTGAAAGGCCCTTTCCTGACCATCTTCTCCAGGCTGCTGTCAGCCCTCCGGCTTCTACACCGTTTTCTTCCACACTTCTTCCTTCCACTTAACTGCCCATTAATGTGCTTTGAGACAGCACTCTGAGAACATCCAGCTTCTTTTCTATCACTTTTTGTGTCTTTCCACCTTGTGCAGGGAGTCAATGATGGTTTTCTGCACAACTGTCAGATCAGCATCTTCCCCATGATTGTGAATTTATCTATACAATATCTAAATTGCACCTTTTTAAGTTGAATTACAGAAATACAGTAACTTTTTTAGGATATTCAAATTTTTTGGGTAGTACCTGTATATATATATATATATATATAGAGAGAGAGAGAGAGAGAGAGATAGATAGATAGATAGATAGATAGATAGATAGATAGATAGATAGATAGATAGATAGATAGATAGATAGATAGATAGATAGATAGATAGATAGATAGATAGATAGATAGATAGATAGATAGATAGATAGATAGATAGATAGATAGATAGATAGATAGATAGATATCCATGTATGTATATCTGTATGTCACCAGCAGGATGAGCAGTTGGGGCTGCAGCTGCTGAGCTGCTCTGCAGGCTCGTCCATGCTGAGCTTCAGCGTTGCATCAGTGGGGAATATTTGTTTGGAAATGTTGGGTGAGCGTAAGCATTCTGAAGAGGAGGGAAGCTTGTCTATTGAAAAATCTCCACAATGACACAAACAGTTATGAAGAGGACTCATAACGGGGCCAACATGGCTCCGCATGACCTATTTTGGATGTTTTCCCCGCAGAGCTGCAGCAGAAGAGGCTGAAAGCAGAGAGACTGACTGCTCAGGGCCCCCCCCCCCCCCAGAGAAAGGAGGAAGGAAAATTCCGGTCGGAGGGAGGGATGGAGGGATGGAGGAGGAACGGAGGAGAAAGTGATGCAGAGAGATGAGGAGAAATGCGCTGGTGTTGGATTTCAGCTCTGCGTAGTGGACGTCTTAATGAACACTGTCAGGTTTGCTTTCTGCGGGCTGTGTGGTGTTTTTCACGCTGACAGTGAAGGTAACACGGGAGGAAGAGGAGGAAGACTATTCTGCTCCTCTACACACACATCTGGCTCACACACTCAAACATGTCGGCTTGTTTTTATCAAAGACAAATTAAAAGAAGATCAAAACCTCACAGATTTCAGCTGTTTCCATGACAACAGACGTGGATTTAAAGATGGTTTCTGCCACATGTGATGGTGACGATGCTTCATGTGTGCGTTATCCTGATACTCAGAAATATATCATCTAATTAAAGCCCCCCTCATAAGCAGCAGCTCCCCCCGTGACCGTCAGGAACAGGAATAAACATCTGGAACATTCTGGTTTTATTCGGACTTTCAGAACAGATCAAAATAAACGGATGAATATGGAGCACCTGGAGTTGCCTTAGCTGTTATACGCACGTCAGAGAGGATTTCTCCTCATTTTAACACTAAAATTTATTAAACTGTGACGTCACCATTCCTAACGCTTCTGCAAAAAAAAAATGCAATCCAGCAATACGATTAATTCAGATTAAGTCGCTATTACAATATGAACGGATTCAGCAAATGTGAAGGAAAACCCGATTTTTAATGTGTGTGTGCGCGCGCGCGAGTGTGTGTGTGCGCGTGTACGTGTGTGTGTGTGTTAAGTGAAGTTTCATTAATACATTTGTACATTTTTCTGGGTTCTGACTTCAGTTTATGTACTCATTGGTTTTGTTTTTGCACTAATATTGTAAATAAAAGAGACGTGACTGTAAATATACAAACAAACAAACAAAAAGCTAAATAAAGATTAACGTCTGGAGAAAATACTAAAGACAGATTCAGCGGACAGACGGACATCTGCGGTGTCCTCCCAGTTTTACCGTTTTACAGCTTTAATAATAATAATAATAATAATAATGATAATGATAATAATAATGATAATAATAATAATAATGATGATAATAATAATAATGATAATAATGATAATAATAATAATAATAAAAATAATAATAAAAATAATAATAATAATAATAATAATAATAATAATAATAATGATAATAATAATAATAATAATAATAATAATAACAATAATGATAAAAAAAAAAAAATAATGATAATGATAATGATAATGATAATAATAATAATAATAATAATAATAATAATAATAATAATAATGATGATAATAATAATAATAATGATAATAATAATAATAATAATAATAACAACAACAACAACAACAACAACAACAACAACAATAATAATAATGTTATTGTTGTCATTATTTTGCGCGGGCTTTGTCTCTTCTGTGACCTGTTAACAACAACCACCAGGCCGGAGCTCCAGGGGCGCGAAGCTGCGCCGGGATTTGAACCTCCAACCCCGCTGAGTCCGTGGCAGCCTGAAACTTCTGGATGATTATTTATGGGAAGATGTCGGTGAAATATGGCGCGCACGGCTGTAAACAGCGCGCGCGCCAGCAGGACGCCGCTGATTTACGGCTGTTTAGATAAGACGGAGCCGTAAATGGTTTCTAAACAGCGTCCAGGTCGCGTCATGTGATGGGATAATGATTTTAGGCGATGGCGATAAGACGATGGGGGGGGGGGGTTTGCAGGCCGGACGTGGAGGCTGGGCCTCTGTGGAAACACTGATCAGAAAACTTTCATGTCTTCTCTGGAAACACGAACTTTAAGCACATCCTCCTCTTCCTCGTTATAAAGTTCAGCTGTGAGGAAATATGACCAAAATATTACAAATAGTTTTTGTTAAATGTAAAATATGATTATATAATATGTGATATATATTTTATTATTCAATGTCACATTAACAAGCGCGTGTGGTTCTAAATGGAAACTTTCCGGCAGCCTTTCAGTTTAAGTTTGATTCTTACAGACTGAGGAAGAGTAAAAACAGGCTGGATGAAGGCTGAAGCACAGTGTCGAAACGAAACTAATGTTAAATATTAGAATAAACAGAAAAACAACAGATGTCGTTGGTGTTTTATAGCTTTTTTATTTCAGTCCAGGATTATTCTAAAGATTTAAATAAAACATCAACAATCAGCAGGAGGAATTAAACCGCTCCGAGTTCCTCCACACATTTTTATTCTTTAATGAAATATTCTAATAATGATAATGATAATTAGGGATGCACAATATTGGGCTTTTGGCCGATATCCGATATGCCGATATTTTAAAACTCGTGGCCGATATTGATCCTAATATTAAAGCTGATTAAAAAGCAGCGTTTCCAAAGGGTGGAAAAAAACTGATACACTGAAATATCACGATATTTTCATGTGACCATGTCAAATCGATATTTAAAAACGCAGCATCGACCAATTCTACTTACAAAATCTTGTTAGATTTCATCGCTCTGCTACAAAAAGTTGGGGGGAGTTTGGGGGAGTGGGTAGCGTTGCGGGCTCTGGCGCGGCAGACCCGGGTTCAAGTCCCCGACACAACACTCAAGTCAGCCACTGTGGACCCCTGAGCAAGGTCCCCAACCCACCCACCCACAAACCACCCCCCAGGTGCTGCATCCGCTCCCCCGATGCACAGACGTGGGAATTGCAGAGAGAGAATTTCCCCTCAGGGATCATACTAGAATACCCCCCCCCCCCCCCCCCCCCGAAAAAAAAATCCCACAATATTTCATTAGTCGTATAGATCAATACCGCATTTATGTCAATATATCAGCATATGAAAATATCGCAACATTTTCACGAGATTTCATCATTCTGATACGAAATCTCATAAGAATTCAGTAAAAATTTTGTGATATTTTCATTATTTTTCATGAATGAAATGGATACTGCGTGTTTAAATGTCAGTATGATATCAGCATATGAATATGTCACAAAATCAATATTTTTCCCGCCCCAGGTCTTTGGAAGTTTTGAAGTCTGTAAAAAAGAAGTTCGGGGTTTTTTAGACTTTAGAAACAGCAGGATGATTGATTAAATATCGGTTAAATATTGCTGGAGTGGCCGATATCTGATACTCAGTTTTAAGGCCGATACCGATCGGGGCTGATAATACTGTGCATCCCTAATATTGATAATTAATATTATTATTTATCATCTTTAAAATGTCAAAATTCATCAGTAGAAATAGAAAATTATTTTTTCTACTTCTGAAGCACAAAACCAGGGTCGACAGGGTTCCCTCAGTCCTGGTCTGGTCTGGTCTGGTCAGTCTTGGCCTGGCCTGGTCAGTCCCGGTCTGGTCTGGTCAGGTTAGATCTGGTTAGATCTGGTCTGGTCTTGTTAGTCCTGGTCTGGTCTGGTCAGATCTGGTCTGGCCTGGTCAGTCCTGGTCTGGTCTGGTCTGGTCAGGTCAGGTCAGTCCTGGTCTGGTCTGGTCTGGTCAGTCCTGGTCAGTCCTGGTCTGGTCTGGTCTGGTCTGGTCCGGTCTGGTCAGGTCTGGTCTGGTCAGTCCTGGTCTGGTCTGGTCTGGTCTAGTCTGGTCAGGTCAGCCCTGGTCTGGTCTGGTCTGGTCTAGTCTGGTCAGGTCAGCCCTGGTCTAGTCTGGTCAGTCCAGATCTGGTCTGGTCTGGTCAGCCCTGGTCTAGTCTGGTCAGTCCTGTCTGGTCTGGTTTGGTCAGTCCTGGTCTGGTCACTCCAGATCTGGTCTGGTCTGGTCTGGTCAGTCCTGGTCTGGTCCTGTCTGGTCTGGTCAGGCCTGGTCTGGTCTGATCTGGATTGGTCTGGTCTGGTCAGTCCTGGTCTGGTCTGGTTTGGTCAGCCCTGGTCAGGTCTGGTTTGGTCAGTCCTGGTCCTGTCTGGTTTGGTCAGTCCTGGTCTGGTCTGATCTGGTTTGATCTAGTCTGGTCAGTCCTGGTCTGGTCTGGTCTGGTCCTGTCTGGTTTTGGTCAGTCCTGGTCTGGTCTGATCTGGTTTTGTCTAGTCTGGTCAGTCCTGGTCTGGTCTGGTCTGGTTTGGTCAGTCCTGGTCCGGTCTGGTCTGGTTTGGTCAGTCCTGGTCTGGTCTGGTCTGGTCTGGTCCTGTCTGGTTTGGTCAGTCCTGGTCTGGTCTGATCTGGTTTGGTCTAGTCTGGTCAGTCCTGGTCTGGTCTGGTTTGGTCTAGTTTGGTCTGGGCTGGTTTGGTCAGTCCTGGTCTGGTCTGGTCAGTCCTGGTCTGATCTGGTCTGGCTTGGTCAGGTCTGGCCTGGTTTGGTCTGATTTGGTCAGTCCTGGTCTGGTCTGGTCTGGTCTGATTTGGTCAGTCCTGGTCTGATCTGGTCTGGCTTGGTCTGGTCTGGTCAGTCCTGGTCTGATCTGGTCTGGCATGGTCAGGTCTGGCCCTGTTTGTTCAGTCCTAGTCTGGTCTGATTTGATCAGTCCTAGTCAGTCCTGGTCTGGTCTAGTTTGGTCTGGTCTGGTTTGGTCAGTCCTGGTCTGGTCTGGTCTGGTCTGGTCTGGTCTGGTCTGGTCCGGTCTGGTCAGGTCTGGTCTGGTCAGTCCCGGTCTGGTCTGGTCTGGTCTAGTCTGGTCAGGTCAGCCCTGGTCTGTTCTGGTCTGGTCTAGTCTGGTCAGGTCAGCCCTGGTCTAGTCTGGTCAGTCCAGATCTGGTCTGGTCTGGTCAGCCCTGGTCTGGTCTGGTCCTGTCTGGTCTGGTTTGGTCAGTCCTGGTCTGGTCACTCCAGATCTGGTCTGGTCTGGTCAGTCCTGGTCTGGTCCTGTCTGGTCTGGTCAGTCCTGGTCTGGTCTGATCTGGATTGGTCTGGTCTGGTCAGTCCTGGTCTGGTCTGGTTTGGTCAGCCCTGGTCAGGTCTGGTTTGGTCAGTCCTGGTCCTGTCTGGTTTGGTCAGTCCTGGTCTGGTCTGATCTGGTTTGGTCTAGTCTGGTCTGGTCCTGTCTGGTTTGGTCAGTCCTGGTCTGGTCTGATCTGGTTTTGTCTAGTCTGGTCAGTCCTGGTCTGGTCTGATCTGGTTTTGTCTAGTCTGGTCAGTCCTGGTCTGGTCTGGTCTGGTCTGGTTTGGTCAGTCCTGGTCCGGTCTGGTCTGGTTTGGTCAGTCCTGGTCTGGTCTGGTTTGGTCAGTCCTGGTCTGATCTGGTCAGTCCTGGTCTGGTCTGGTCTGGTCTAGTTTGGTCAGTCCTGGTCTGGTCTGGTCTGGTCTGGTTTGGTCAGTCCTGGTCTGGTCTGGTCTGGTCTGATTTGGTCGGTCCTGGTCTGGTCTGGTCTGGTCTGATTTGGTCTGTCCTGGTCTGGTCTGGTTTGGTCAGTCCCGGTCTGGTCTGGTCTGGTCAGGTCTGGTTTGGTCAGTCCTGGTCTGGTCTGGTTTGGTCAGTCCTGGTCTGGTCTGGTTTGGTTTGGTTTGGTCAGTCCTGGTCTGGTCTGATTTGGTCAGTCCTGGTCTGGTCTGGTCTGGTTTGGTCAGTCCTGGTCAGGTCTGGTCTGGGCAGTCCTGGTCTGGTTTGGTCAGTCCTGGTCTGGTCTGGTCTGGGTTTGGTCAGTCCTGGTCTGGTCTGGTCTGGTCTTGTCAGTCCTGGTCTGGTCTGGTCTGGTCTGGTCTGGTCTGGTTTGGTCAGTCCTGGTCTGGTCTGGTCTGGTCTGGTCAGTCCTGGTCTGTTTTGGTCTGGTCTGGTTTGGTCAGTCCTGGTCTGGTCTGGTCTGGTTTGGTCAGTCCTGGTCTGGCCTGGTCAGTCTGGTCTGGTCTGGTCTGGTCTGGTCTGGTCTGGTCTGGTTTGGTCAGTCCTGGTCTGGTCTGGTCTGGTCTGGGCAGTCCTGGTCTGGTTTGGTCTCGTCTGGTTTGGTCAGTCCTGGTCTGGTCTGGTCTGGTCTGGTTTGGTCAGTCCTGGTCTGGTCTGGTCTGGTCTGGTCTGGTTTGGTCAGTCCTGGTCTGGTCTGGTCAGTCCTGGTCTGGTCTGGTTTGGTCAGTCCTGGTCTGGTCTGGTCTGGTTTGGTCAGTCCTGGTCAGGTCTGGTCTGGGCAGTCCTGGTCTGGTTTGGTCTGGTCTGGTTTGGTCAGTCCTGGTCTGGTCTGGTCTGGTCTGGTCTGGTCTGGTCAGTCCTGGTCTGGTCTGGTTTGGTCATTCCTGGTCAGGTCTGATCTGGGCAGTCCTGGTCTGGTCTGGTCTGGTCTGGTCAGTCCTGGTCTGGTCTGGTCAATCCTGGTCTGATCTGGTCTGGCTTGGTCAGGTCTGGCCCTGTTTGGTCAGTCCTAGTCTGGTCTGATTTGGTCAGTCCTGGTCTGGTCTAGTTTTGGTCAGCCCTGGTCTGGTCCGGTCTGGTTTGGTCAGTCCTGGTCTGGTGTGGTCTGGTTTTAGTCAGCCCCGGCCTGGTCTGATCTGGTCAGTCCTGGTCTGGTCTAGTTTTGGTCAGTCCTGGTCTGGTCTGGTCTGGTTTGGTCAGTCCTGGTCTGGCCTAGTTTGGTCTGGTCTGGTTTGGTCAGTCCTGGTCTGGTCTGGTCTGGTTGGTCAGTCCTGGTCTAGTCTGGTCTGGTTTGGTCAGTTCTGGTCTGGTCTGGTCTGGTTTTGTCAGTCCTGGTCTGGTCTGGTCTGGTCAGTCCTGGTCTGGTCTGGTTTGGTCAGTCCTGGTCTGGTCTGGTTTGGTCAGTCCTGGCCTGGTCTGGTCTGGTCTGGTTTGGTCATTCCTGGTCAGGTCTGGTCTGGGCAGTCCTGGTCTGGTTTGGTCAGTCCTGGTCTGGCCTGGCTTGGTCTGGTCTGGGCAGACTTGCCGGTCTGATGCTGGACCATCCCGGACATGGACTCCGTCCGACCCGGCAGACCAGCGTCACGCTTGCTCCTCGCGCAGCAGCGCGGCGCGCGCAGACCTCTCCAGACTCTCCTCCCATCCCGCGCGCTCTCCTCTGCAGGCTCATATAAACCAGGGGCCTGAGCCTGAACCAGACCAGGCCCCGGAGTCCAGCGCAGGTCCAGACCGCTTCCCGGACTTCCTCAGCTCCCTGAACCCGCTCAGGAAGCCGACCATGTAAACCCGGAGGATCCGGACTAAGTCAGCAGAACCTCGGAGGTGTGGATGAGTCCTGACCCCCGGCAGAGCGCGTTTGGGGCCCGCGGCAGCGCACGCAGACCCGGCAGAGACCACATCTCCTCCCCGGCTCAGCATGAACCTGATCGGCGGCTACCAACACCACCACCACCTGATGCACGAGCCCTTCCCGTTCGTCCAGAGGTGCCACCAGGATGCGCCCTACTTCCAGAGCTGGGTGGTGAACCACGGCGAGGTGCCCCCGGACTTCCAGATCCAGCCCCCCTACCCGGCCGCGGAGCTGGGCGCGCCCGGAGCGACGCACGACGGCCGGCTGGAGGGGCTCCAAGCCGGGATGGGCAAGCGGAGAGCGTCGGGGCCGAAGAAGGAGCGCCGGAGGACGGAGAGCATCAACACGGCCTTCGCGGAGCTCCGGGAGTGCATCCCGAACGTCCCCGCGGACACCAAGCTGTCCAAGATCAAGACGCTGCGGCTCGCGACCAGTTACATCGCCTACCTGATGGACGTCCTGGCCAAAGACTCCGGGGACACGGAGGGCTTCAAGGCCGAGATCAAGAAGTTTGAAACCCGGGACCTGAAGAGGAAACGGGATCCGGTGAGTCCTGGAAACGGGGCCAGACACAGAGCTTTTCCAGGAACGGACTGGAATATCCTTGAAAACATGTCCAGCTCCAGGAATAAATAAACACGACACCGCTTCAGTTAGAGAAAGTTTCTCATTTTATTGATGAATAATAATCCAGGATGAGCAGGCGCAGCCCGCGAGGCCTGATCCTGGATGCAGCTTATGATCCTCCGCAGCGTTTCTATTTGCGCTACCGTCATACGACGTTTATAAAAAAGATTTTATATGTAACTGAAAGATCTAATCGAATAAGGAAGGCGGTGTTCATGGAAGCTGGATTTAATTATCTATTAAATATTAACAATTAATATTTGTGTTTTACCGAGTATTACATATGAGTAGCTATACACGTGTAAAATCTTTACATTTGCTGATTAAACATATTTTTGAAAATAAATCATTTCATATAAACAATTTAAGTTTTTATGTTGGTTAAATATTTAATATAGACAAAGAAAATATTGATAATATTCACAGATAAAAGTAGACAATTACTAACAATAAATTACTTTTTCATAAATATATCAATACGTTATTTATTTTATTTTAATTTTGTTTGCACTGAATGTATGAAACTGATGATCATCTTTTAATTTTCAGTTAATTAATTAATTATTATTCATATTCATGTATTTTATAAATACATCAATACATCATTTAAATATAATTTTATTTTAGTTTTGTTTAAACTGAATGTTTGTGTGAAACTGATGATCATGATTTTTATTTTGTAATTAGGCTAATTAATTACTATATATATACTATATATATATACAAACACACATATTTTATATTTGTGTGTGTAAATATATATATATATATATATATATATATATATTATATATATATATTATATATATATATATATATATATATATATATATATATATATATATATATATATATATATATATATATATATATATATATATATATATATATATATTTATATATATTTATATTTATGTACATATATGTATGTGTGTGTGTAGATATATATGTACATATATATATATATCTATATATATATATATAGATATGTATATATTCCTCTATATATTTTTATTTATGTACATATATATATGTGTGTGTGTCTATATATATATATATGTGTGTGTGTGTGTGTGTATAATTCGTATTCATGTATTTCAAAAATACATGAATACGTCACTTTGATATCTTTTTATTTTAAATTTTGTTTAAACTGAAAGTTTGTGTGAAATTAATGATTTTATTATTATTTATTAATTATCTATTGCTGTGTCGTCCGTCCCCCCCCGCAGACCGACGGCCTGCAGGACTCATTAGGACCGGAGAAGAAGGTGAAGGGCCGGACCGGGTGGCCGCAGCAGGTCTGGGCTCTGGAGCTCAACCAGTGACCTCCTCCTCCTCCTTCTCCTCCTCTTCCTCCTCCTTCATCCCGGCAGATCTCCTCACAGACTCTGGATTTAACCCCCCCGGGCGGGGGAGGAGGGGGGGGGGACTGTGCGCGCGCAGAGACTTCCAGGACGTGAGACGGACGGGACTGACATTTGTGTTGTTGTTTTCTACTGCAGAAGACAAACCTCCGTGTCCATGGCAACCGCGCGCGGTCGCTTCCACATTTAACGGAGGAGGCGGCTGCAGGCCGCTCCTGCTGCGCGCGCATTCGGATTGTTTCTGATCAGATTATTGAGTGAGGTAAGTCGGATGCAGCTGAAACTCCAGGTTTCACTACGTCACACCTGCATGGCGGGAAACTTTCCTGTCACACCTGTAAATGTAAATGCTGAAAGGGTTAAATAAAGATCCGTTTGGATTTAATCCGCTTCACATATGCTGGAACAGAGATAAAAGTTCACGGAGGCCGTTTTCCCGCCATCAGCGCGTTTTCCTGAACACTTTCCCTCCCAAAACGCGGCGCTCGCGCGAAGGACTCCAGCCCGCACGGACTGCTGCAGAAGCGGCCTGATTTCCCGAATCTACCTCAACACTTGAACTGCTCACTGCTCCGCGGGGAGGAGGACACGCTCGCGCAGAGAGGAGGTGGAGGACGACACGCTCGCGCAGAGAGGAGGCGGAGGAGGAAACGCTCGCGCAGAGAGGAGGTGGAGGAGGACACGCTCGCGCAGAGAGGAGGTGGAGGAGGACACGCTCGCGCGGAGAGGAGGTGGAGGAGGACACGCTCGCGCGGAGAGGAGGTGGAGGAGGACACGCTCGCGCAGAGAGGAGGTGGAGGAGGAAATGTGTGTTAGATGTGAATAAATAATTATTTTAAGACGCGTTAGTTTCCTCATTTCTGACTCTTCATGTTAGATCCCCGCACGCGCATCCCTGAAGGACGTGTGTGTGTTTAACACCGCCCTCCCCGGGACGCTTGTTTTTGTAGTTGCTGATGATTTCAGCTTCGTTGGGGAAGTTCTACATTAAAATCTTCTTAGACATTTTTAATTCAGTGTCTTTCCCCCCTCAAACCTTTTTTTTTTACACCCGGTAGTAAAATGCTGCAGCTTCTGGACGCGCGCGGGACAAGAGCGTCCCTGCAAAATGAAACAACATTTTCATACATTTATATTTTTTCAACCTTTTTTTTTCATAAATCATCTAAACAACTTAAGAGAAGAACTGCAGGTAAAAACCCCGTTTTTTCATCAGCTGGTCAATTTAGAGATTTTCGTTTTGTCCTCCTTCAGCATGTTTTCTGTGTAAAAAACAAAACACCGCCCAGAAGAAACATTTCAGGGGTTTATTTCACGATCCTTTAATCACCTAAATCCCTCAAAAGGCAGCTAAAGTTGCTGTTTTCTCAAAATGAGTTTCTCTCTTATTCCGGGTAAAAAATGTCACTTACAGAAACCAAACTTTCACGTCCTGCTCCTGACTTTATTCTTAAAGTTTTTACAGAAGGATTCTTTCATATCTCATTCACGGCCTGATTTATGGAACATTTCATCCCAAAAATATGGCAAAAATGATTTTTTCTGCTTTTTAACAGTATATAAACTGAAATGACCCACGGAGACATCCAGGACCCCCGCTGGAAACACGTTTGACTTTAATGCGTGAACAAAATTCAAAAAAATCTTTGAACCTGGTTTAATCCTGTACAGACCCCCCCCCCCCCCCCAATAATGTACAAATTAGCGCATTTTTTGGTTATAGACTATAACACCTAATTAGCATATTTAGACATAATTTCAGAAAACTTGCAATACAAGAAATGACGTGAGGAATAAAGCAGGAAAGTTTCATGGTTAGTTACATGTTTTACCTGGAAGTGTTCCGCCAGCTGAAAATGACCAAACATTCACTATTTATTCCAGTTTTAACCCTTTAAATGCTGGCCTGAATATTTGAATGACTGCATCATTCATTACGAAAAAAGAAAGAAAAGAAAGCAGAAAATACAAAAGATAAGAAACAAAACTGTCCCATTGACTTGCTTTGAAAACGGCGCTTTTCACAGTTATAAAAGTTTAAAACAATGAATTCTTTGACAGAAATGTGACGTATTTCCCACTGAGCACAAGACGTCTATTAGACGTCTCGGTAAAGGTTAGCCGAAATTAGCCCGTCTAAAATCGGTCTATATTTAACCCCGAATCTAGACTATAGCATAATCCATTAATTGTTAAATATTACTTGGAAAAAAAACTGTAAGTTGTATAAATGATGGCAAATGTTGAATAAAAACATTTTAAACAGTCATTCCCAACCTACAGAGTAGTTTAGATTTATACTCAATTTAGACGTCTAAATCAAGACCTCATATCAACGTCTTTTTTAGACCAAATTTAGACCATTGAATTAAAAACGTAAAACAACGACAACTGAACAAAAAAATTGCACAACCGCTGTCCAAATATTGGACTTAAATGGTTTGAATGGCCAACGATCAATATAGTAAAGTACATTTTTGCCTTGATTTAGATGTCTAAATCAAGACCTCATTCGAGTCTTTTTAAATACCAAATCTAGACGATTGAATTGAACACATTAAATAACTACTACTGTTGAAAAAATAACTGTAAATTAACTGTAGTGTCCAATTCTGCGAAATCATTTTAATGACCATTATACAGGTTTAAATCTAGTTTGATTTTGACGTTTATACGTCTGATTTAGACCAGTTTTTATGAGCCTAAGTTTTTTTATTTTTAAGCACAGATTGCAAATATGTTTAGATTAGTTCTCACTATTAACCTATAGATAAATAAAAGAGTTTGCGATAAAGTTTATTGTGTAGCCTAATGCCAGAAATTCTATGAAATTAAATAGGCTATATGTATGTGTGAAGAGAAAGATAAAGCGGAGTTCGATGGGAGACAGTTGCATAAACATTAAAATAAACATAGATGAGATACAGTAGGCAGCGGTCGTTTCCTTTATGATCCCTCCCCACCAGGGGGCAGCACCACGCTGGAAGCTCCGGTCGGACTGGAGGCTGATGCCGAGCAGCGTCCTTCCGAACAATCACTCTGAGAAATTCGGGGTTTTTGTCAAAGGAAGCGTCGACTAGAACTCATAAAGACAAGAAGAGTTGCTTATAGGTGAGTGTCAAGGGTACGTTGTTGACATGTTGTTTTGTCCTGCAGTTTTTGGTATTAATGAAAGCTAGGCTGCTGGCTGCTGTTGCTCGCTGCTCTGAGTGGTTCTAAATGCTTGTAGGTTGTTTTTTCGTTTTTTTTTTTTTTTAATGATTTGGAAGAAAAGTGCTTCAGTGGTTTGTGTTGAGGATGTGGGGGGGAAGTTTGTTGGTTTTTTTTATTTTTTTTGTATGTGGATTGCTGTTGTTTTGTTTTTAGATTGAGGCTGCTTGTAGGGGGAGGATGTGAAGACGTGCCCATGGACAGGTATGATAAAAAAAGTTTTTTATTTGTGAGGAGGCATCAGTGGTGTTAATGTGGTGTGTAATACAGGTTATATGAGTTTCTGTTTAATTTTTTTTTTTTTTGTTGAAAATGAATAATGTGAAAATTAGTGTGTAAGATGGGGGGCCACATGGAAAGAGGGCCTTTTTGTTTTACTGGTAAATAGAAAAACTGTTTTATGTTAGAAATGTGACTTAAATGACAAATTGAAATTGTTGGCTGTGCTCTAGGTATTGTAATATGGTGTGTTTGTTAAAGAGAACCTAACTACAATTATAGTCAGACTATTGATTCATTTTCTTTTTTTACATTTTAACTTTAAAGTCTAAAAGTGTGATGTCCTGTGTCCACTGAATCAAGTCTTGAAAGCTCTTTTCTTATTGATAATATTTCTGTCCATATAACATAGGTCACATTTATAGGCAACCACACTTGAATTTCTCTCTTTCTTGTATTTTTTGTTTTCAGAAGCTGTTTGGAAAACGTTCAGAGGCTTTGGATGACATGATCAGCTCAGCGTTGGCCATACATTATAAACAGGCTCCAGCTGAAGGTGGTGGGGGCTATAAGAGAGCCAGCCCAGGACACCACTGGTGTAATAAATACATATGTGTATATATTTTGCATTTTGGTTTTACATACAAATAACTAGATTTTTATTTTATTATTGTAATTTTGTATATTTCACTTTGCTAGTTTTTCACCACAATCTTTAAAGAATACAATTTTATTATGTTTTGATAATATTGTATATTTGACTTTGTGCTT
>JALJCO010006198.1:112500-164496 GCA_023101725.1 Atherinomorus stipes
AGATTTTTATTTCTAAGGCAGGGGGGTCCAAACCTCCATGGTCCTGTGTTAAAAAATGATTTGCCCCCCCCCTGTTAAAACATAAATTAACTGTGGTTTATCATCTTTGTAAAGCTGAGTTCAGCTTCTCTATCCACATCCAGGCCTGATTACTGCCACACCTGTTCTCCATCAAAGAAATCGCTTAAATAGGACCTGCCTGACAAAGTGAAGGAGACCAAAAGATCCTCCAAAGCTAGACATCATGCTGCCATCCAAAGAAATTCAGGAACAAATGAGAAACAAAGTCATTGAGATCTATCAGTCTGGAAAAGGTTCCAAAGCCATTTCTAAAGCTTTGGGACTCCAGAGAACCACAGTGAGAACCATTATCCACAAATGGTGAAAACATGGAACAGTGGGGAACCTTCCCAGGAGGGGCCGGCCGACCAAAATGACCCCAAGAGCACAGCGAAGACTCATCCAAGAGGTCACAAAAGACCCCAGAACAACATCCAAGAACTGCAGGCCTCACTTGCCTCAATGAAGGTCAGTGTTCATGACTCCCCCATCAGAAAGAGACTGGGGGGCAAAAATGGCTGCATGGCAGAGTTCCAAGACCAAAACCACTGCTGAGCAAAAAGAACATAAAGGCTCGTCTCAGTTTAGCCAGAAAGCATCTTGATGATCCCCAAGACTTTTGGGAAAATACTCTGTGGACTGACGAGACAAAAGTGGAACTTTCTGGAAGGTGGAGGTCCCATTACATCTGGCACAAAAGTAACACGGCATTTCAGAAAAGGAACATCATAGCAACAGTAAAATATGGTGGTTTTAGTGTGATGGTCTGGAGCTGTTTTGCTGCTTCAGGACCTGGAAGACTTGCTGTGGTAAATGGAACCATGAATTCTGCTTCTACCAAAAAATCCTGAAGGAGAATGTCCGGCCATCTGTTGGTGACCTCAAGCTGAAGCGCACTTGGGTTCTGCAGCAGAACAATGATCCAGAACACACCAGCAAGTCCACCTCTGAATGGCTTAAGAACAACAAAATGAAGACTTTGGAGTGGTCTAGTCAAAGCCCCCACCTGAATCCCATTGAGATGCTGTGGCATGACCTTAAAAAGGCGGTTCATGCTGGAAAATCCTCCAATGTGGCTGAATTACAACAATTCTGCAAAGATGAGTGGAACAAAATTCCTCCACAGCGCTGTAGAAGACTCACTGCCAGTTATCACAAACGCTTGATGCAGTTGTTGCTGCTAAGGTGGAACAACCAGTTATTAGGTTTAGGGGAAGATCACTTTTTCACGCATTTGTATACTATATGGGCCAAAGGTTTTGACACAAGCTAAATTCACAATAGTAATTAAAAAAAAAAACTGGAAAATACAAAGTCAGTAAATCATAATTTAGTAAAACATTGATTTTGAATTGTGGTTTTAAAAAAATAATCAAAATGTAAAAAACAACTAAATAAAATTGTCCCAGACAAGTTAAAGCCCCCTGCTCATGAACATGGACCAACATACCTGTGAACAGGTGCAGACGTCTGATTGGACGTTACAGTAACACATGACTGCAGTGATTGTCTCAGTGTTCAATAAAATATTGGAATAGGAGCCCCATCATGCTTATTTACTTATTTTAGGTTTGTTTTTTTTTTTTAAATATTGCTGTTGAAGCACAATTTAAAATTAATGTTGTGATTTTGTGAAGAATTTTTGTCATTTTCAATTTATTTTACTGATTTTTTTCTGTCTTAATCGGAGCGCGTCTAAACTTTCGGACCGTACTGTCTGTGTGTTCATAATATACATGTATAAATATATATTTATACACATACATGCACACACATACAGACATACATATAGATATATTTAAACAAAACATATTAAATGATAATGCATAAATATATTTTGATGTATTTAAACTGTCATAAATCTAAGATTGTACATACTTATAATGTAGAATCTGTGGTTTTCTTCGTTGATCCTGTCAGTGACCTGCTATTAAAAGAGCAAAATACTCAGAAAATGAAGTATTTGTAAATATTTGTGTGTTCTTCAGTGTTTTAGTTTTATTTGTCCAGAAGCAGGAAAGTTTGTGGTCTGTTTCTCTATAACTGTGCCAACACTGACCCCTGGTGGTGGACGGCCGTCCCTGCAGGAGCAGCAATATTTATGTCGTTTAAAAAACAGGAAGGCGAGACTTTTTCTGTCTGTACATTTATTAATATTAATAGCAGTAAGTCATACTTAAATATGCTTTTTCCATTTTTTAATACAACAGTTAGATTAATGAGCGTGACCTATATGTTAATAAGCTGGACATTATCTACATGACGCTAACAAACCTACAAGCAATTCCCCAAATAATGACAAAGTAAAAACAGAAAAACGTAATTCAACAGAAACCTTTAAAAGAGTGATTTAAAGCCAGGCAGTCGCCAGCAGAGCTAGAGGACGCTTGGACAGGAGGACAAACATCCGTCTCAGCAGCTGCAGGTCTGCCGGGACGCTGGACGAGCAGGGAGGTGGATCTGCAGGACCGTCTCCACGGCAACGTGAAGCTGGGACAGCGGCGTCCACGTCTGACCGGGACTCCCACAGACTCAAACTGAAGCTCTCTCTCACGCGCACACACACACGCACACGCACATGCATACGCGCACGCACACACACACACGCACGCACATGCATACGCGCGCACACACACACATGCATACGCGCACGCACACACACACGCATACGCGCACGCACACACGCACATGCATACGCGCACGCACACACACACGCACACACACACGCATACGCGCACGCACACACACACGCACATGCATACGCGCACGCACACACACACACACGCATACGCGCAGGCACACACACACATTCACGCACACACACATGCATACGCACACACAGACGCACACGCACACACAGACACGCACATGCATACGCGCACGCACACACGCACATGCATACGCGCACGCACACACACACACGCACGCACATGCATACGCGCGCACACACACACATGCATACGCGCACGCACACACACACGCATACGCGCACGCACACACGCACATGCATACGCGCACGCACACACACACCACACACACACGCATACGCGCACGCACACACACACGCACATGCATACGCGCACGCACACACACACACACGCATACGCGCAGGCACACACACACACATTCACGCACACACACATGCATACGCACACACAGACGCACACGCACACACAGACACGCACATGCATACGCGCACGCACACACACACATGCATACGCGCACGCACACACACACACACGCACGTGCATACGCGCGCACACACACACATGCATACGCGCATGCACACACACACGCGCACGCACACACACACACGCATACGCGCAAGCACATGCATACGCGCACGCACACACACACGCATACGTGCACGCACACCAGACGCACACGCACGCACGCACACACAGACACGCACAGGCATACGCGCGCGCACGCACACACGCAGATACGCACACACACACACGCACATGCATACGCGCACGCACACACACACACGCACATGCAAACGGGCACGCACACACACACGCACATGCATACGCGCACGCACACACACGGACGCACGCACACATGCATACGCACACGCACGCACGCACATGTATACGCACACACAGACGCACACGCACGCACGCACATGCATACGCGCATGCACACACACACACGCACATGCATACGCGCACGCACACACACACGCGCACATGCACGCACGCACACGTCAGGGATGAAATACAGCGTCTTACATCAGCAGCGTGACTCAGCTGCAGGTTTACGGGAAGAAATGAAACGAGAGGAGCTGCTGGAAGTCTGCAGGTGGAGGATGAGGATGCTGCAGCACCTTCACGGACACGTTCCTACGCCGTCAGTGAACGCACCGATCCTCAGCCCAGAGCCAGGCAGTCAGTGAACGCACCGATCCTCAGCCCAGAGCCAGGCTGTCAGTGAACACACCGATCCTCAGCCCAGAGCCAGGCTGTCAGTGAACACACCGATCCTCAGCCCAGAGCCAGGCAGTCAGTGAACACACCGATCCTCAGCCCAGAGCCAGGCAGTCAGTGAACGCACCGATCCTCAGCCCAGAGCCAGGCAGTCAGTGAACGCACCGATCCTCAGCCCAGAGCCAGGCAGTCAGTGAACACACCGATCCTCAGCCCAGAGCCAGGCTGTCAGTGAACACACCGATCCTCAGCCCAGAGCCAGGCTGTCAGTGAACGCACCGATCCTCAGCCCAGAGCCAGGCAGTCAGTGAACGCACCGATTCTCAGCCCAGAGCCAGGCAGTCAGTGAATGCACCGTCAGCTCTGAACCTCCTCTCTGCAGAGAAGCGTCCCGACGCCACACGCGTGTTTAAGGCAGATGTTTGTACATGTCATCAGCAGCTGTTCTACGCTCAGTCCCAGTCCTGGTCCTCCCCAGTCCTCCATATGAGGAGGAGGACACTGGAGTCCAGGTGGACTCCTCCACCTCCGCTTCTGTTTAACGTCCTGAGAGGACAGTAAAGGTCCATGTTCCGGTCCGACGGGGGGGTTGGGGTGGAGACGTTCGGCCACGTCCAGCTCGGCTGTGGGTGCCGTCTGTGGCCGTGGACGACTCTAGTCCAGCGGTTTTCCTCCGTCCCCTTTCTGGTCCAGGCGGCTCTTGCTGCTCTTCACCATGTAGATGAAGTAGGTGAGGGTCTCCTTCTCGTTCACCGTGATGTTGCGGAAGTGACGACTCACCGTCTGAAACACAAACACAGCTCCGTCAGAGGTGAACCGCAACCTGCCCCACCCTCAGCTCTGACCCCCCCCCACCCACTGTCCAGTGATGCTTTCACTGTCCAGTGATGCTTTCACTGACAGATGCACCACATCTTCCCATGGAAGCCAGTCTGAACAACAGGCTTTATGCAAAGCTCCAGAACTTCCTGAACTTAATACTGCACCTTTGTTTCCTGTCTTTCATGACTGGATGAACTGATTAATCCAGGTGTGTCTGATCTCAGCAAATGGTCAGACACACCTGGATTAATCAGTTCATACAATCTTGAAAGACAGGAAACAAAGCTGCAGCACTAAGTTCAGGAAGTTCTGGAGCTGTGCTTAAAGCCCACTCCTGTTGTTTTACGTTCGTCTACGATCATCGCTGTGTAACATGGACGTCGTTCGTTCACGATCATCGCTGTGTAGCACTGACGTTCGTTTACGATCATCGCTGTGTAACACGGACGTTCTTTTACGATCATCGCTGTGTAATGCGGACGTTGTTCTTTTACGATCATCGCTGTGTAACACGGACGTTGTTCTTTTACGATTAGCGCTGTGTAACGCGGACGTTGTCCTTTTACGATCATCGCTGTGTAACAGGGACGTTGTTTTACGATCATCGCTGTGTAACAGACGTTCTTTTACGATCACCGCTGTTTAACACGGATGTTGTTCTTTTACGATCACCGCTGTGTAACACGGACGTTATTCTTTTACGATCACCGCTGTGTAACGAAGACGCTGTTCTTTTACGATCATCGCTGTGTAACACGGACGTTCGTTTACGATCATCGCTGTGTAACACGGACGTTCTTTTACGATCATCGCTGTGTAACACGGACGTTCTTTTACGATCATCGCTGTGTAACACGGACGTTCTTTTACGATCATCGCTGTGTAACGCGGACGTTCTTTTACGATCATCGCTGTGTAAAACGGACGTTCTTTTATGAGCATCGCTGTGTAACACGGACGTTGTTCTTTTGCGAGCATCGCTGTGTAACACGGACGTTGTTCTTTTACGATCATCGCTGTGTAACACGGACGTTGTTCTTTTACGAGCATCGCTGTGTAACACGGACGTTGTTCTTTTACGAGCATCGCTGTGTAACACGGACGTTGTTCTTTTACGAGCATCGCTGTGTAACACGGACGTTGTTCTTTTACGATCATCGCTGTGTAACACGGACGTTGTTCTTTTACGATCATCGCTGTGTAACACGGACGTTCTTTTACGATCATCGCTGTGTAACACGGACGTTCTTTTACGATAATCGCTGTGTAACACGGACGTTGTTCTTTTACGATCATCGCTGTGTAACACGGACGTTGTTCTTTTACGATCATCGCTGTGTAACACGGACGTTGTTCTTTTACGATCATCGCTGTGTAACACGGACGTTGTTCTTTTACGATCATCACTGTGTAACACGGACGTTATTCTACAATCACCGCTGTGTAACATGGACGCTGTTCTTTTACGAGCATCGCTGTGTAACATGGACGTCGTTCGTTCACGATCATCGCTGTGTAGCACTGACGTTCGTTTACGATCATCGCTGTGTAACACGGACGTTCTTTTACGATCATCGCTGTGTAACACGGACGTTGTTCTTTTACGATCAGCGCTGTGTAACACGGACGTTGTTCTTTTACGATCATCGCTGTGTAACACGGACGCTGTTCTTTTACGATCATCGCTGTGTAACACGGACGTTCGTTTACGATCATCGCTGTGTAACACGGACTGTTCTTTTACGATCATCGCTGTGTAACACGGACGTTGTTCTTTTACGATCATCGCTGTGTAACACGGACGTTGTTCTTTTACGAGCATCGCTGTGTAACACGGACGTTGTTCTTTTACGATCATCGCTGTGTAACACGGACGTTGTTCTTTTACGATCATCGCTGTGTAACACGGACGTTGTTCTTTTACGAGCATCGCTGTGTAACACGGACGTTGTTCTACGATCATCGCTGTGTAACACGGACGTTGTTCTTTTACGATCATCGCTGTGTAACACAGACGTTCTTTTACGATCATCGCTGTGTAACGCAGACGTTCTTTTACGATCATCGCTGTGTAACGCAGACGTTCTTTTACGATAATCGCTGTGTAACGCGGACTTTGTTCTACGATCATCGCTGTGTAACACGGACGTTGTTCTTTTACGAGCATCGCTGTGTAACACGGACGTTGTTCTTTTACGATCATCGCTGTGTAACACGGACGTTGTCCTTTTACGATCATCACTGTGTAACACGGACGTTATTTTACGATCATCGCTGTGTAACACGGACGTTGTTCTTTTACGATCATCACTGTGTAACACGGACGTTATTCTACGATCACCGCTGTGTAACATGGACGTTGTTCTTTTACGATCATCGCTGTGTAACACGGACGTTGTTCTTTTACGATCATCGCTGTGTAACACGGACGCTGTTCTTTTACGATCATCGCTGTGTAACACGGACGCTGTTCTTTTACGATCATCGCTGTGTAACACGGACGTTGTTCTTTTACGATCATCGCTGTGTAACACAGACGTTCTTTCACGATCATCGCTGTGTAACACAGACGTTCTTTCACGATCATCGCTGTGTAACACAGACGTTCTTTCACGATCATCGCTGTGTAACACAGACGTTCTTTCACGATCATCGCTGTGTAACACAGACGTTCTTTCACGATCATCGCTGTGTAACACAGACGTTCTTTTCCGATCACCGCTGTGTAACACGGACGCTGTTCTTTTACGATCATCGCTGTGTAACGAAGCCCGCCTGGACTCAGTAGTTATCCTTAAATTATGCTGATGGGGGAGAGTTATTCTGGAACGTCCCTGAAGGCAGCACAGCTCCATGCGTCTCACCTTCAGCTTCGTTTTCCTGTACTCAGTAACGAGGCTGTTTTAAATCCCACTTCTGTTGGTGTGGTGTTTGTGGACGTCGTTAGGCCGGTTATAGTTTAATGTCTGCTTGTTGTTCAGTGTTGTTAGAAACAGGATGAAGCGCTGCAGCACACGGAGGCGAAGATTCAACGGTCCGTCACTCAATTAAGTCCGGAGGAACTTAGTGAAACAAACCACTGAATAAACGAACCCTGCGGCCAACAGTTCAGTACAGGGTGGAGCTGAACCGAGAGCAGAGAACCGTACGGTTCCACACAGATACACGTACCGTTACAGCTATAGTTCGGAGGGTCACACGGATGTTTAGGACAGAGCAGCGGTGCTCTGCTGCTCTGAGCTCGGACCGTTACCTCTGCCAGCTGGGCCTTGTTGAGTCCAGGTCTGGTCTGCAGCTTGTAGTGCCGCTTGTAGCGTCTCAGTGTGTTCACCTGCAGCTGGAAAAGGTCCACCTGAAACAGGACAGAGGCAGCGGTGAGGAGAGTCGGATCACAGCCCCCATCCTGCTGCATTTACACCCCCCCTGTAGGAAGCCTGAGATCCCAGAGGCTACAGATGCAGCTCCACTGCTCAGCAGAGGAGGAACAGGTCTGAAAACGACCACAGATGCAGATCCACTGCTCAGCAGAGGAGGAACAGGTCTGAAAACGACCACAGATGTAGATCCACTGCTCAGCAGAGGAGGAACAGGTCTGAAAACGACCACAGATGTAGATCCACTGCTCAGCAGAGGAGTAACAGGTCTGAAAACGACCACAGATGCAGATCCACTGCTCAGCAGAGGAGGAACAGGTCTGAAAACGACCACAGATGCAGATCTACTGCTCAGCAGAGGAGGAACAGGTCTGAAAACGACCACAGATGCAGATCCACTGCTCAGCAGAGGAGGAACAGGTCTGAAAACGACCACAGATGCAGATCCACTGCTCAGCAGAGGAGGAACAGGTCTGAAAACGACCACAGATGCAGATCCACTGCTCAGCAGAGGAGGAACAGGTCTGAAAACGACCACAGATGCAGATCTACTGCTCAGCAGAGGAGGAACAGGTCTGAAAACGACCAAAAATGCAAATTTATTTCCTAAGAAGAGGGGGAAAGAGGGGGAGAAAACAACAAAAGATGAAGATCTACTGAGAGAGGAGGAGAAAAAAGAAGGAAGGGAGGAGAAAAAAAAAGGAGGAACAGGTCTGAAAACGACCACAGATGCAGATCTACTGCTCAGCAGAGGAGGAACAGGTCTGAAAACGACCACAGATGCAGATCTACTGCTCAGCAGAGGAGGAACAGGTCTGAAAACGACCACAGATGCAGATCTACTGCTCAGCAGAGGAGGAACAGGTCTGAAAACGACCACAGATGCAGATCCACTGCTCAGCAGAGGAGGAACAGGTCTGAAAACGACCACAGATGCAGATCCACTGCTCAGCAGAGGAGGAACAGGTCTGAAAACGACCACAGATCCTCAGCCCAGAAAAAAGCAAAAACTAAAGAAGCATATATTATTACCAAAGCATCTAGATTTACAATGAAATTAAGAACAGAATAATTATGCAGCCGTACTTCTGTAAGCCTTACAGCTCATGATTAATACGGGTCTAGGTTCCCAATAAAGAACTTCTACATGTATTTATGGACATGTGGACATTGATGGACATTCTATGCTAACGATAACAGTCACAGAGCGACAATTTAATCATTATTATACATTTATTAGAATGTAACAGATATTTAACCTGTACTGGTGACATTCTACAGCCATCTTACAGCAATTAGTTCAGTAATTCATTTATTTATTAATCAAACTTGTGTGGATTTATAACATCTATTTTACAAGAACAGATGAAATTAACTTTATTCAGTTTGTTTGAAAATGACGTCATCAGGAACAGAAATGAAGCCGAGTTTGGAAGCAACGACATGAAATGATGGAGGAACATCACCGTCCCAGTTCTGCCTTTTTACCGCACTAACCTGCACATCCAGCCCTGAATGTGACCTTCATACAGGGGGGAGGGTTTAGGGGGGTACTGGGACACTTCATACAGGGGTGTAGGGTTTAGGGGGGTACTGGGACAATTAATACAGGGGTGTAGGGTTTAGGGGGGTTCTGGGACACTTCATACAGGGGTGTAGGGTTTAAGGGGGGTACTGGGACACTTCATACAGGGGTGTAGGGTTTAGAGGGGGTCCTGGGACACTTCATACAGGGGTGTAGGGTTTAAGGGGGTACTGGGACACTTCATACAGGGGTGTAGGGTTTAAGGGGGGGGGGGTCCTGGGACACTTCATACAGGGGTGTAGGGTTTAAGGGGGTACTGGGACACTTCATACAGCGGTGTTGGGTTAAAGGGGGGGGGTCCTGGGACACTTCATACAGCGGTGTTGGGTTAAAGGGGGTCCTGGGACACTTTATACAGCGGTGTAGGGTTAAAGGGGGGTCCTGGGACACTTTATACAGCGGTGTAGGGTTAAAGGGGGGTCCTGGGACACTTTATACAGGGGTGTAGGGTTTAAGGGGGGTCCTGGGACACTTCATACAGCGGTGTAGGGTTAAAGGGGGTCCTGGGACACTTCATACAGGGGTGTAGGGTTTAAGGGGGGTCCTGGGACACTTCATACAGGGGTGTAGGGTTTAAGGGGGGTACTGGGACACTTTATACAGCGGTGTAGGGTTTAAGGGGGGGGGGGGGGGTCCTGGGACACTTTATACAGGGGTGTTGGGTTAAGGGGGGTCCTGGGACACTTTATACAGCGGTGTAGGGTTTAGGGGGGGGGGTACTGGGACACTTTATACAGCGGTGTAGGGTTAAAGGGGGGTCCTGGGACACTTTATACAGGGGTGTAGGGTTTAAGGGGGGTCCTGGGACACTTTATACAGGGGTGTAGGGTTTAAGGGGGGTACTGGGACACTTTATACAGGGGTGTAGGGTTTAAGGGGGGTCCTGGGACACTTCATACAGCGGTGTAGGGTTTAAGGGGGGTCCTGGGACACTTTATACAGCGGTGTAGGGTTTAGGGGGGGTCCTGGGACACTTTATACAGGGGTGTAGGGTTTAAGGGGGGTCCTGGGACACTTTATACAGGGGTGTAGGGTTTAAGGGGGGTCCTGGGACACTTTATACAGGGGTGTAGGGTTTAAGGGGGGTCCTGGGACACTTTATACAGCGGTGTAGGGTTTAAGGGGGGTCCTGGGACACTTTATACAGCGGTGTAGGGTTTAAGGGGGTCCTGGGACACTTCATACAGCGGTGTAGGGTTTAAGGGGGGTCCTGGGACACTTTATACAGCGGTGTAGGGTTTAAGGGGGGTCCTGGGACACTTTATACAGGGGTGTAGGGTTTAAGGGGGGGTCCTGGGACACTTTATACAGGGGTGTAGGGTTTAAGGGGGTCCTGGGACACTTTATACAGGGGTGTAGGGTTTAAGGGGGGTCCTGGGACACTTTATACAGGGGTGTAGGGTTTAAGGGGGGTCCTGGGACACTTTATACAGGGGTGTAGGGTTTAAGGGGGTCCTGGGACACTTTATACAGGGGTGTAGGGTTTAAGGGGGGGGTACTGGGACACTTTATACAGCGGTGTAGGGTTTAAGGGGGGTCCTGGGACACTTTATACAGGGGTGTAGGGTTTAAGGGGGTACTGGGACACTTTATACAGCGGTGTAGGGTTTAAGGGGGGTCCTGGGACACTTTATACAGGGGTGTAGGGTTTAAGGGGGTCCTGGGACACTTTATACAGGGGTGTAGGGTTTAAGGGGGGTACTGGGACACTTTATACAGGGGTGTAGGGTTTAAGGGGGGTCCTGGGACACTTTATACAGCGGTGTAGGGTTTAAGGGGGGTCCTGGGACACTTTATACAGCGGTGTAGGGTTTAAGGGGGGTCCTGGGACACTTTATACAGGGGTGTAGGGTTTAGGGGGGGTCCTGGGACACTTTATACAGGGGTGTAGGGTTTAAGGGGGGTCCTGGGACACTTTATACAGGGGTGTAGGGTTTAAGGGGGGTCCTGGGACACTTTATACAGCGGTGTAGGGTTTAAGGGGGGTCCTGGGACACTTTATACAGGGGTGTAGGGTTTAAGGGGGGTCCTGGGACACTTTATACAGGGGTGTAGGGTTTAAGGGGGGTCCTGGGACACTTTATACAGGGGTGTAGGGTTTAAGGGGGGTCCTGGGACACTTTATACAGGCGGTGTAGGGTTTAAGGGGGGGGGGGGGGGTACTGGGACACTTTATACAGCGGTGTAGGGTTTAAGGGGGGTCCTGGGACACTTTATACAGGGGTGTAGGGTTTAAGGGGGGTACTGGGACACTTCATACAGGGGTGTAGGGTTTAAGGGGGTCCTGGGACACTTTATACAGCGGTGTAGGGTTTAAGGGGGGTCCTGGGACACTTTATACAGGGGTGTAGGGTTTAAGGGGGGTCCTGGGACACTTTATACAGGGGTGTAGGGTTTAAGGGGGGTCCTGGGACACTTCATACAGGGGTGTAGGGTTTAAGGGGGGTCCTGGGACACTTTATACAGGGGTGTTGGGTTTAGGGGGGTCCTGGGACACTTTATACAGGGGTGTAGGGTTTAAGGGGGGTCCTGGGACACTTTATACAGGGGTGTAGGGTTTAAGGGGGGTCCTGGGACACTTCATACAGGGGTGTAGGGTTTAAGGGGGTCCTGGGACACTTTATACAGCGGTGTAGGGTTTAAGGGGGGTCCTGGGACACCTCATACAGGGGTGTAGGGTTTAAGGGGGGTCCTGGGACACCTCATACAGGGGTGTAGGGTTTAAGGGGGGTCCTGGGACACTTTATACAGGGGTGTAGGGTTTAAGGGGGGTCCTGGGACACTTCATACAGGGGTGTAGGGTTTAAGGGGGGTCCTGGGACACTTCATACAGGGGTGTAGGGTTTAAGGGGGGTCCTGGGACACTTCATACAGGGGTGTAGGGTTTAAGGGGGGTACTGGGACACTTCATACAGGGGTGTAGGGTTTAAGGGGGGTCCTGGGACACTTTATACAGGGGTGTAGGGTTTAAGGGGGGTCCTGGGACACTTCATACAGGGGTGTAGGGTTTAAGGGGGGTCCTGGGACAGGGCCCACTGCGAGGATCAGCAGCATTCTGGACTAAACGGCCATCTGAAGGACTTCAGGGAGACGTGAGGACAGGGTTTCAGTCGTAGTCGTCCAGTCTGCTAAAGATATATGCAGAATTCCTGCTGAGACATCTTTCATCATAAATATGTTCTGGAAGTGATAAAAGTACAGTGATTCATTGGGATTCATTTTTTGACAGCCCTAGTTGTAATATTTAATGTGTTTGAGATTATTCAATTATAATCGTCAGTCAGTCATTTTCTGCTTATCCAGTTCAGGGTCGCGGGGGGTTGCTGGAGTCTATCCTAACTATTATCAGGCGACTGTGTTGGTCCAGTCTGTCGCAGGACCAACACAGAGAGACAGACAACCATTCACACTCACATTCATTCCTAAGGACATTTTAAAGTGATCAATTAACCTAACATGCATGTCTTTGGATGGTGGGAGGAAGCCTGAGAACCCGGAGAGAACCCACGCATACACGGGAGAACATGCAAACTCCACACAGGAAGGAACTATTGGAATTGTTTTGAATGCCCTCCCCAGCCGGGAATCGAACTAGCGACCTTCTTACTGTGAGGCTGCAGTGCTAACCACCACACCACCGTGCAGCCCTTAATAATAATAAAGAAATCTAATGAGCTCCAGGATGTGAAAGAGCTTCATAAACTCCTGCTGAAGCATCAGAGTGAGAATTATAGAGCAGAAAACCAGACCACCTCTATCGGACGCCTGAGCTGCTCCTGGGGAAGATCCACAGAAAAGAAATACTGTGTTTGACTAAACTGAGAGGTTTATCTAAAGTGAACAATTTACCACAAGTTTCACGGCCTTGAGACATTTCAGAGTTTGAAATGTTTAGTTCCATCTAGGGCTGTCACAAGCCATTATTTTGATAATCGATTAGTCACCGATTATTTTGCCGATTAGTCGACTCATCGTATCATGCAAAAATTGCAGCATATTTACAGAACCAGAACCAGTCTAAAGTTTGGACACTTTCTCAGTGAATCTGATGGAAAACGTGTCCAAACTTTTGACTGCTAGTGTTTATTTATGTTAAACTATTCAAGAAAAGACGAACACAGAAAGACGGACAAGGCAGCGGGAGGTACAGCGGCAATTTGGAGAGGAAAAACAAAGCTGATAAACAACTAACGATTAGTCGATTATGAATTAGTTACAGACTATTTTGATAGTCAACAGTTAGTCGATTTATCCACTCATTGTTGCAGCCCTAGTTTCATCAAGTTAAAGCTAAACCTTTAAGTTTTTTCTCCCAAAATGTTTTGCTTTCTAACGACATTAAAGACAAACAGTTTTCTAAACCTCATTATTGTTCACGTTAACTTCAATAATCATCAATGTAAAATGATCAAAAGAAAATCCTGCAGCTGGATTAAAACGAGCTGCTGCTGGTGCACGTGAACATCTGACCGGTGCACTCAAATGAGAAGTTAGCCGCACCGGAGAAACCAGTGCTGGAAGTTTGTCAGGAGCCCTGACTTTCAGGACTTTTCCAAGGTTTTCCAGGACCATGGAAGGTCCTCTGACTCTTCTTCCGGCTGTCAGCGAGTGCAGACGTGCTTCCCTCTGCTCTGCCCCCTCCCTCCCTGTTTTCCTCTGCTCCCTTCCTCCCTGTTTTCCCTGCAATCTTTGTCTTGTCTCCTCTGAGCCTCTCTCTGCATTTTTCTCCTAAATCCTAAAACTTCAACTATTGATCTGGACGGTGGGTCTCTCAATGCAACAGATAATATTTTTTCTACCCAGAGACAGGGTGCGTGGGCGGCATCTTGTCCGGACGGGACGGTCCCAGCAGGTCACACTGAAGACCTGTACATGTTTGGATTTATGATAACTGGGTTCCTGCTGATTGGAGCTGTCGGGTACCTGGTTCATGGGGAAATTCTGAAGCTGACGGCAGCTGTGGGCAGGCTGCTGTCCGAGCTGTTTCTCCGAGCTACCAACACTCAGACTCAAACGTTGTGCACGTTGACTCGCGTGGATGCCCTGTGGGGCAAACTGGGGACGATGTCTGACAGCATAAAGGATGTTGGGTTCCACCTGGAGCAGTTGGAGACTCGGATTGGGGGTAATTAACACAAATGTGGCTGATTTGGTCGCCTCTGAGACCTGCTGAAGACTTTACAGGCAGACGGAAACATGCCTCTGCCTGGACCCGAACTATCTCCTTATCTCAATCTGGTCCCTGGAAGCAGCCTTGCAGCTGCTCCTTAACTCCCAAATGTCCTTGAGAAACTGCAGAGGTGAGGTGAGGCAACCCCCCCTCCACGAGAACAGTTGGGACTCTCTGAAGGCCGTCTCTATCATCTACGGACTGTGCGTGAGCCGCTGTCTCTCGCTTACGCACACACATTTTCACGACACTGATGCGCACATCCCACTGCACTGCTGGTCCTCAAACTTCCTCCCACCAGGAATCGGTGGAGGATGGAAAGATGCGCCCCCTTTGTGGCTGCGTCTCCTCCCTCACTGGGCTCTGGACCCCTCCTCCTCCCTACCACGTGTCATGATGTTGTGATTGTCTGTATACGTGCTTAACTGTACTGAGGGTGTTTTTTTAACCCATTATCACGTCCTCTGCAGAGGGCGGGACAGTGGTTTCTTTTTTTTCCCCCCCCCCCACCTGTCCCAATGTACATCTTTTACACTGTCTCTTTTTCTGTTACCCCTGCTGTAAAGCACTTTGTGTGTCCAATGGGTACTGTAAAGGGCTATATAAATAAACTTGATTTGATTTGATTTTTGACTCGTGACTGCTTCAGAAATTAACAGGCCAACACAAAGAGCACAAAATGGCTCGGAGTGGTAAGGGTCAACAGTCAGGAAGCATCTTTCATCATTGTCTTCCGAGATATATTTCATTTATTTTCAGAGTTTCTGGACCTTAGCGGGCTGCATCTTGTTGGTGAAAGAGATCAACAAGCAGCCATAAATGTTTCCTGATCCCAGCGATGCGCGGATTGATGCGCATATTTCAATCATTTTTCCCGTCCCGACCCACAGCTATTAAATACACTGCATGGCGATGCCAGACTATTTTGTCCTGTAGGTGCACAGGGGCGCTGACCACATCATTGATGGAGCTGTTAAACTTTTGATTTAATTCCACACAAACACCCACAAACTACTACACTAAAAACTACTACTAACCACAAACACACACGCTTGTGTTCAACACCTTTTCAGCATTCATTGATACCCATTCACGTCTACGTTTACTTTCTCCAAACAGTCTACGTAGAATCTAACCGCAGTACAACACTGTTGAAGAAAAAAGCAACAGCTGATGTAGAAATGCCGCCAAAGCGCTGCGTTTTTCGCACGGACACACCACAGCCTCAGTTACAGAAATCTACCTGATTCTGCTGGCAGATAACACGGCAGCTTCCAGATCAACAAATGCTGTTTGAAATATCACACCCAGAATATAAATGAGCACATATGAGCAGAGCTGCAGCTAGCGATTATTCTAACAGTGGATCAATCTACCCCTGTAATCGATCGATTAATGGGATAAGCTCTGTGTTTGCAAAGATGTGACTGAGATGCAGGGGAGTAACAATAAGTCCAAACTGGCACCAAAGACTGTGGCTGATATGCAACAAGTAGGTGCATTACTGCCCCCCACTGGTAGGGAGCGTCCAGAAATAGTTTATACAGACCGGAAGTAGGGCTGGGCGATATCGCCTTTTAGTGATATCCAGATATTTTTATGGTATGTCACCATACACAATATCTGGATATTTTACCTTCGCTTTGAATCAATGCTTTGATGCATATGATCACATTCATAAGATGATTGTGTGTCTGCATTAAACATCACTGTTCATACTGCATTAATGCATTAATATCTGCTGATTTAAAACATTCATGCCAAAAGGATGAAATCATAACCAAACACACTGATCAAAACTGTACTGAACAGTTAAAGCAGTGCAGTAAACATCATGTAATTAAAAAAAAACAAAAACAAAGTGCCTACGACTACTGTTCTGCCTTTTGGTAAAAGAACCAGATAATTAGTTCATGGTGTGAATTATAAACATTAAAAAAGGGAATAAATAAGTTGATAGTTACTAAAAGTGATTTCTTGCTGAAAAAAACAGGTCATATGTTTGGATTTCAGATCTAATCAGTGTGATGCGTCTTCTTCTTAAAGATCTTTGTTAAAACGTCTGCTCAGTTATGCGAGCGAGTGAGAGCTCTCACCTTAACGAGGATCTTTGTTGTTTTTTCTCCGACAACGTTGTGAGCGAGTTATCAGAGAAAGCAGCGAGGAAACAACATGTGTGACAAACATGTTCTACACGCGTGATCCTCGGAAAGCTGAGGTCTCTGTAAGTATAGGGGATTATCACGCTTACCGGATGTTGCCGGCTTTTGACACTTCCTCTTCCGGGCCATGTTAACGACAGCCGTTCCTGCTCTGTTATACTGTTTAAATCGGATAAACTCCAAACATATTTAAGTTTTCATTCTAGACTGAAGTGATACTGGATCAAAAGCTGGATCAAAGCGATCGATTTGCCGCGGTGAAGGGACGAACTTTATAATAAAACACACGTTTGTTTGTCGCCGGTGGGGCACAACACCAGCACTTCACAGCATGCTAGCATTAGCCAGCTAGCGTTTACTGACGTGCTTAACATTGTGAGTCTTAAAACACACAAACATCTGAAAATCGGGTCTGTACCTCCCCGTTTCCAGTGGAACAACTGGGGACTGCCGAGAAAGGAGACGCTTTCAGATGATTGTGTGTTTTCAGCCGCACAAAGTTAGGCACGTTATAGAGCTGGCTAATGCTAACCTGCTAACACGACTGCGCAGTCTGCCGGCCACAAACAAACGTGTGTCGTTTTATTATAAAGTTCGGTCCTTCACCGCGGCGAATCGGTCGTTTTAATCCACTTCTTCCTCAGCATCACTTCAGTCTGGAATGAAAACTTGGCATTGGCGTTTATCCGATTTACAAAGTTTAACAGAGTAGTAGCTGGCGGACTACTGTTAGCAGGTTAGCATTAGCCAGCTCGATAACGTGCCTAATTTTGTGCGGCTGAAAACACACAAGCATCTGAAAGCGTCTCCTTTCTTGGCAGTCCCCAGTTGTTCCACTGGAAACGGGGGGGTACAGACCCGATTTTCAGATGTATGTGTGTTTTAAGCGCACAATGTTAAGCACGACAGTAAACGTTAGCTGGCTAATGCTAGCATGCTGTGAAGTGCCGGTGTTGTGCCTCACCGGGACAAACAAACGTGTGTTTTATTATAAAGTTCGGCCCTTCACCGCAGCAAATCGATCGCTTTGATCCAGCTTTTGATCCAGTATCACTTCAGTCTAGAATGAAAACTTAAATATGTTTGGAGTTTATCCGATTTAAACAGTATAACAGAGCAGGAACGGCTGTCGTTAACATGGCCCAGAAGAGGAAGTGCCAAATGTTTCAACTTCCGGAAACCGGAACGCGGAAATGTGATAATCCCCTATTGTGCTGCGTACGTGTGTTAGTTACAGGAGTGAGTCGTCTGAAATTCTTCATCCTCTGTTTCTTTATAACTGGCGCTGCTGCTGCAACCTGAGCTGCCAGAGAAGCTGCTAACGCCGGCACATGACGTAACACGTACACGTGATGTAGCAACGAGGAGCGCTCGTCTATCCTCACCGGAAGCAGTTTATACGGACCGGAAGCAACGCGTGAAGCAGGACTTTAAACAGTTAAACCAAGCATCATCACTGACATATTAATCCATCATTTTTATAATCCAACATCTGGATTGTTTCAGCCCTACATGAGCATAAACGGATAAAAACCAGCAATCGATATGCACCTAATCTCCAATCTACATCTAATCAACACACTGCTGCCACATATAACACCCTCTCACCGGACTCGCTCCCCCACTACAAGAAGCACTTTTATCCATCCGTGCACGTTTTTAATGAACAAACAATCTGTCCCTGCACTGCCTCACTCAAGCTGAATGACTGTGCATAGCCAAAGAGAAGAGTCTGGTCACAGATGACTGCATAATCAGGTCCATATTTTAATGTGTGTAACTAGCCTGCTAACTAAATTAGCTTACAATGCCGGCGTAGCTGGAGCACCGTGGCGCCGCTTACGTTGGAGGCTTTTATTTGGTCTGAAAAATCTGCCTGAGAACGAAATATTCAGCTTTCCCATCATCACGCTTATTGAGGTGGGAGGTGTTGTTTGCTCTCCCGATGTAAGGTTGCAGGTTACGCACAGATGCACACCGCACTAACATGATAACCCACCCAACCCGACCCCAAATCCCGTAACCTAACCTAACCCCTTACCCGCAGGTCCCGCGGGACAGGGGTCGGCCCCGGCATCACTACGGGAATCCCTCCTACGTCTCCGCACGTCACAGTCTCGGGGTTTCCCCTACATTCACAGACGTGACAGGCGGGGGGAGGTGGGGGGGGCACAGCAAAATGGAGCAGAGAATCTGGAAGAGGATTGTGCATCTTCTTCTGTTCTGTATAACGGCGGTTGGCACGAGGAGTCGGTGATTTCCACCACCTCAGTCGGTTGGGTGATCTTGTCTGTAATCCAGGTAATCTAAACGGCCGTTAAACGTGTTACCTCTAATCTGGAATGAATCTACAGAATCTACTCGGTTCATGTGAACGCTCCAGTCTTTTCAACATGGGCAACAGCTGTGACAGTCGTGTAGAGCCCCCAGCTTCAAGCTTCTGCTTGTGCTCCCAAAAACTGAAGTTAGGTGGCACTGAGCTCCTGGTGGAAAAAGTTAGTGTGAACATGGGGCGGCTGCCACTCCGCCCACATATATTTAACTCCTACCTGGGGGGGGGGGGGGGGGGGGGGGGGGGGGGGCACAGATCAGCAACACTGGTTTCTTAGTTTCCTTAAAGAAGCAGCGTTACCCTGAACACCTCTCACCTCGGGAACCTCCACCTCATGATCCGGGGACTCTCCTCCATCATCGCTCGTCTTCCTCTTCCTCTTGTTACGGACACTCTGGATGAAGTTCTTGTGGAAGTCACAGATGTAGAGATGCCTCACCTGTACAGGTAAGACAGTATTACCAGGAGACACGGTGATGAGGATCAATATCCTGCCACCCCCCAGCTAGGGGATGCAGGTTATTGGAATTTTGCCTGATATCCGATATGTTGACATTTTAAAACTCATGTGGCTGATAACAGATATCGATGCCGATATTAAAGCTAAAATAAATAATCAGTCATTGCAAATAGCAGTTTTGTTATCCATTTCCGACACTTTGAAAAATAGGGGTGGGAAAAATATCGATACACTGAAATAATCGCAATATTTTCAAATGCCAATTTCAAATTGATAATAAAAAACGGTATTAATCTCTTTTACTTATAAAATCTTGCGGGATTTCATCGTTCTGTTACAAACTCTTGCGAGATTTTGTTAGTGAAATAGGTCAATACTGTGTTTTTAAATGGCAATATGATATCAGCATATTAAAATATCGCAAAATTTTGGTGAATTCTCACGAGATTTCATAACAGACTGATGAAATATCGTAAGATTTCGTTAGTTAAATAGATCAATGCCACATTTTTAAATGTAAATATATCAGTATATGAAAATATCGCGATATTTCAGTGTATCAATAGTTTTCCCACACCTAGTCTTAAGAAGTTTTAAAGTCTGTAAAAAATAAGTTTTTGAAGAAGTAGTAGTTTTTTTTTTTAAGACTCTGGAAACAGCGGTTAAATATTGGTTAAATATCGGTAGGGTGGCCGATGTCAGATATTCAGTTTTAAGGCCGATATCGATGGGGGGGGCTATAATATTGTGCATCCCTACACCCAGCAACACCCAGGAGCTATGTTCAACACCATCTGAACACGCATCATGTGACTGGTCATGTGATGAGAGGGGTCCAGCACCACACAGAACACACGATGATTCTCGTTAGCACGAATCTCCCAGACCGAGCTGGATCTGATGCTGGATCAGAGACCTGAACCCGGAGAGGGTTGCACCTCGGGAATCCAGTTATTCTGTACACCTGACGGCTCCAAAAGCCTGCCGAAGGATTAGTCACTTTGTGGAGAAATAGCTCGAGACGTACATAAACACACGGCATCCATAACTGATCGACTGGTCACCACGGCAACGCGACATTCACCAAAAGGTCTGCCACTGGATTTTTACCTGAGACGAGGTGCGACCTAGAAAAACGATTAAACATCGAAACAGTCACAGAATCAAGACATTCATCTTCCACCTGCCGACGTCTCAGGAACGACTTCTCCACGTTTCCTTCAGTGAAAAAAGTTTGACGAGCTTCACGGTGAAAATAGTTGAAGATGGTAAATCAAACCAGCTGAGCAGAGCTGCCGGCCTGGTGCCCACAGGAAGCACCAGCAGGTGCTGGAACCTGTCAGAACCGGTTTTTACCAGCAGGAGACAGAAAGCACCAGCAGGTGCTGGAACCTGTCAGAACCGGTTTTTACCAGCAGGAGACAGAAAGCACCAGCAGGTGCTGGAACCTGTCAGAACCGGTTTTTACCAGCAGGAGACAGGAAGCACCAGCAAGTGCTGGAAGCCAGACTGGAACCTGTCAGAACCAGTTTTTACCAGCAGGAGACAGGAAGCACCAGCAGGTGCTGGAAGCCAGACTGGAACCTGTCAGAACCGGTTTTTACCAGCAGGAGACAGGAAGCACCAGCAGGTGCTGGAAGCCAGACTGGAACCTGTCAGAACCAGTTTTTACCAGCAGGAGTCAGGAAGCACCAGCAGGTGCTGGAAGCCAGACTGGAACCTGTCAGAACCGGTTTTTACCAGCAGGAGACAGGAAGCACCAGCAGGTGCTGGAAGCCAGACTGGAACCTGTCAGAACCAGTTTTTACCAGCAGGAGTCAGGAAGCACCAGCAGGTGCTGGAACCCAAACTGGAACCTGTCAGAACCGGTTTTTACTGGCCAGTTACCGGGCCTCAAACATTTGAGCCCAATGTGATTTAACTGACAGCACTTGAAAGCCTCATCTTCTACATCTCACCAAGTTCTACACAAACAAGCTGGATCTGGACCAGACATGGTGGATGTGGAGCTGGATCTGGACCAGTCATGGTGGATCTGGACCAGACATGGTGGATCTGGAGCTGGATCTGGACCAGACATGGTGGATCTGGACCAGACATGGTGGATCTGGAGCTGGATCTGGACCAGACATGGTGGATGTGGAGCTGGATCTGGACCAGTCATGGTGGATGTGGAGCTGGATCTGGACCAGTCATGGTGGATCTGGAGCTGGATCTGGACCAGACATGGTGGATCTGGAGCTGGATCTGGACCAGTCATGGTGGATCTGGACCAGACATGGTGGATCTGGAGCTGGATCTGGACCAGACATGGTGGATCTGGAGCTGGATCTGGACCAGTCATGGTGGATCTGGACCAGACATGGTGGATCTGAAACTGGACTGTTGTGGATTCTTGTTCCAGCCTTGGTCTTTAACAACAAAAGGCCTTTTCCTGTAAACAGATAAACTGTAGGGGGAAGTTAGTCCAGTTAACCAGGCTGGTTAACTGGAGTCACTCCACCGTCCTAGTTAACCGGACTTACTCCACCGTCCTAGTTAACCGGACTTACTCTAGTTAACCGGACCAGCTCCACCGTCCTAGTTAACCCGACTTACTCTACCGCCCTAGTTAACCGGACCAGCTCCACCGTCCTAGTTAACCGGACCAGCTCCACCGCCCTAGTTAACCGGACTCACTCCACCGCCCTAGTTAACCGGACCAGCTCCACCATCCTAGTTAACCGGACTTACTCCACCGTCCTAGTTAACCGGACTAACGCCACCGTCCTAGTTAACCGGACTTACTCCACCGTCCTAGTTAACCGGACCAGCTCCACCGTCCTAGTTAACCGGACTAACGCCACCGTCCTGGCTTACAGAGCTAGCTTGGTTAAGGTTAGCATGACATCCAGCTAGCTTCCTACCGGCGTCAGCTTTTGTTGATGCACCGATGCTAACAGCTAACTAGCATTAGCTGACAGCTGAGGAGCGGTCTCCCTGACAGTTCACTTCCAGTAAAACCAGTAAAAACAAGCCACCGCCATCTTACGCTCTTGTCGATGTCCAGCTTGAGCTTCTTCTGGGAGATGCTCTTCTGGATCCGCTTGCTGAAGGAGGCGTTTCCAGCCGAGCGGCCGCAGCGCTCCCCGTCCTCGATCAGGCAGCAGCTCTGGCCGTAGAAGGGCGGCGCGGGCGGTCCGTCGTGGCTGTCCTCCTCTGTGCTGAATCCATTCATCATGCACCGCTGGAAGTGTCTCTGCGCGGCGGTCCAAACAGCTGATTATCGGTGAGCGAGCGCAGGATGAGCTGATGCTGTCCTCACGGAGCTTTAGTGGAGGACCCGGCAACGTTAGCGTCGCTTAGCTGCTCGGCTAACTCGGTAAGAGGCTAGCTCACCAACTAAGTGCCCTTCCTGTCAGTTGTGGACTAGCAACTAATTATAAACACGATGTTGCCGAGAGAAAGACATTCCCGAAGGCTCCGTCAGGATAACAGCGGTGGACAGGCGCAGGTAAGGCCGGGGATGTGTTACAACACCGCGGCTAGCTGGAGCCGCCGTCGCCGCTGATGCTGGGATTCCTCCGGTGAGACCGCCGCACTTTGTCCCGGTCACCACCACTTAACTGTTCCACGAGCGACACCGACATCAATCGAATCTGAATAAAAATGTGACTACCGTCCGCAGTTTCTGATTAAATCCCGCATTTAACAGCCCGCACCTCTGCGATCGCGGCTCTCTTTCAGAACAGCTCGTACAATGGAACATGCTCCATCTGAGTGGCGGAAGTTCTCATCTTCAGTCCTGATTGGTCCATTTCCTTCAAAGGCGGACTCTAAGTGAAAATCCTACTATTCTATTGGCTGTCAGAAAAGCCAATCATTAAACGGTGTCTTCCTGTACTATTCAGCGTCATGTTTTTCTTTCTTTCTTTTCTTTTTTTACTATGAATAGGAGTTAAAGGTCGCAGTGTTTTCAACTGCGCAGTACGTTTTCAAGACTGAAAACTCATGAGTCTCCATCATGAACGAGCTGATGTGATTTTTGAACCGATAAGTTCACCGATAGATCATCCAAAACGGCACAGGGACAGCTGTGATATGCACGAGGACGAAGTGTCAGACTGCGGTGTTAGGGCCGCCCTCACGAAGTCTGAGGACCCCCCCCCCCCCAGACTGACCAGCTCCCAACCCTGAGCTCCTCCACACTGGAGCTGCACTCCACATGAACTGGTTTGTGTTCCTCCAGTATCATTCTGACCAGTGGGATTGTGGCTCATTCAAAACACGCCCGTTCTTCTTTTCTTCTTTTAGAATTCATTCAACAGTAACTAATCGTTATCAAGCAAATAATCACTGCTGGTGATTTCTATGATAAGATTTGGATCAGAGTAATTCAAACTTACAAAGCCAAACAATGTAAATAGCCCCCTAAACCCCGCGGTCCTGCACGAATTGTGCAGGTGGTTGAAGGCACATCATGAGGCGCTTTCTGCCTGCAGGAACCTTCTGGAGTTCCTAGAGCCTTTTTAGCTCCTAGCAGGGTCTTTTCAGACAAGTGACACGGACATTTCCGTTTTACTTCCACAGTCAGTCAGTTTCTGCCAAGCGCTTCCGGTGGATAATATCTGCATTCATTTACACTGAATAGTGACGTCTCTAAAATGGAAACATTCTCATTTATTTCTAACAAAAGAACATGTTTTATTACTTCCTCACCTGCTACGACACTGAACTGGGAGGATGATATGATGAAATGACCTGATGTTACAACTAGCAATATATTTTTGTACTTTGTTGAGTCCTGATAAACAGGAACGCCATAGACTTACATAGTGACGCACACACGGCAGTTTAGTGTCCACGAAGACAAATGTTCAACACTGAGCCAGTGTCTGCATGATTCCTGTCAGAAGGCTTTAGTGGTGGTTACAGTGCTTTTTTTTTTTTTTTGAGTTAAGGAGAATGGAGAGCTTGAGGCAGCGGCTGCACCCGGTGGTCGGTCACGTAGCTGCGTGGCTGCCGTCCGACGGTGAGTTTGCTCAGTTTACAACGTTCATATTTAATTGTTTTCACAAGCTGCTGCAGCAACGAACGGCACAAAATGTCCAAGACCGCTTTTTGGGATTAACAAAATCCACTTGCATGTTCTGTAACGTGATCCAAATGAGCATGATGATGAAAGCTGGTAAGCAGCTTTATAACAGCTTTGAATAAATGAAATGAGAAACCTCAGTTTGTATCAGATGATCTGGGGCATAAATGTGTCTGTCTCAGATGATTGTGTCAAACATGGTTCCTATCAAGGTTCTCCCTCATGTACCAACGCAGACTGATGGAGAACTCAACTCAACTTTATTTATAGAGCCCTTTAAAACAACCAAAGTTGGAACAAAGTGCTGTACACAACAAGCGGATAGCTAAAAACATTTTGAAAATAACAGAATAATTAAAAAATAAAAGGAAATCGATAAAACTAGAAATAAATACAGAAAAGTAATAAAACCAAATAAAATCAGCAACCAAAACAAACCACAATACACTAAAAAACAGTCTCATGCTGTGCTGAAAGCCAAAGAATAAAAATGGGTTTTAAGATGAGTTTTAAAAATGGACAGTGATGAGGATTGTCTAATAGGGGGGGGGGGGCTCAATCCAAAGTTTTGGAGGAGCAACTGAAAAAGCTCTGTCTCCTCTGAGCTTCCGTCTGGACCTCTGTAACAGAGAACATAGTTCTGATAGCTAAACTCCACACGGCGAGTTCTAGGATCAGAACCTCTCTGATCCTAGATCCTCTCTGATCCTAGATCCTCTCTGATCCTAGATCCTCTCTGATCCTAGACCCTCTCTGATCCTACATCCTCTCTGATCCTATAACCTCTCTGATCCTAGATCCTCTCTGATCCTAGATCCTCTCTGATCCTAGACCCTCTCTGATCCTAGATCCCCTCTGATCCTAAATCCTCTCTGATCCTATAACCTCTCTGATCCTAGATCCTCTCTGATCCTATAACCTCTCTGATCCTAGATCCTCTCTGATCCTAGATCCTCTCTGATCCTAGACCCTCTCTGATCCTAGACCCTCTCTGATCCTAGATCCTCTCTGATCCTAGATCCTCTCTGATCCTAGATCCTCTCTGATCCTATAACCTCTCTGATCCTAGACCCTCTCTGATCCTAGATCCTCTCTGATCCTAGACCCTCTCTGATCCTAGAACCTCTCTGATCCTAGATCCTCTCTGATCCTAAATCCTCTCTGATCCTAGACCCTCTCTGATCCTAGATCCTCTCTGATCCTAAATCCTCTCTGATCCTAGATCCTCTCTGATCCTAAATCCTCTCTGATCCTATAACCTCTCTGATCCTAGATCCTCTCTGATCCTAAATCCTCTCTGATCCTAGATCCTCTCTGATCCTAGAACCTCTCTGATCCTAGATCCTCTCTGATCCTATCCTCTCTGATCCTAGAACCTCTCTGATCCTAGATCCTCTCTGATCCTAGAACCTCTCTGATCCTAGATCCTATCTGGTCCTAGAACCTCTCTGATCCTAGATCCTCTCTGATCCTAGATCCTCTCTGATCCTAGATCCTCTCTGATCCTAGATCCTCTCTGATCCTAGAACCTCTCTGATCCTAGATCCTCTCTGATCCTAGATCCTCTCTGATCCTAGATCCTCTCTGATCCTAGATCCTCTCTGATCCTAGATCCTCTCTGATCCTAGATCCTCTCTGATCCTAGAATCCTCTCTGATCCTAGATCCTCTCTGGTCCTAGATCCTCTCTGATCCTAGATCCTCTCTGATCCTAGATCCTCTCTGATCCTAGATCCTCTCTGATCCTAGATCCTCTCTGATCCTAGAACCTCTCTGATCCTAGATCCTCTCTGATCCTAGATCCTCTCTGATCCTAGATCCTCTCTGATCCTAGAACCTATCTGATCCTAGATCCTATCTGGTCCTAGAACCTCTCTGATCCTAGAACCTTTCTGATCCTAGATCCTCTCTGATCCTAGACCCTCTCTGATCCTACATCCTCTCTGATCCTAGACCCTCTCTGATCCTAGAACCTCTCTGATCCTAGATCCTCTCTGATCCTAGAACCTCTCTAATCCTAGAACCTCTCTGATCCTAGAACCTCTCTGATCCTAGACCCTCTCTGATCCTAGAACCTCTCTGATCCTAGACCCTCTCTGATCCTAGAACCTCTCTGATCCTACATCCTCTTTGATCCTAGACCCTCTCTGATCCTACATCCTCTCTGATCCTAGAAAACTCTCTGATCCTAACGTCTCTGATCCTAGATCCTCTCTGATCCTAGATCATCTCTGATCCTAGACCCTCTCTGATCCTAGATCCTCTCTGATCCTAGATCCTCTCTGATCATAGAATCTCTCTGATGCTAGAACATCTCTGATCCTAGACCCTCTCTGATCCTAGATCCTCTCTGATCCTAGATCCTCTCTGATCCTAGATCCTCTCTGATCCTAGATCCTCTCTGATCCTAGACCCTCTCTGATCCTAGATCCTCTCTGATCCTAGAACCTCTCTTATCCTAGATCCCTTCTGATCCTAGAACCTCTCTGATGCTAGAACCTCTCTGATGCTAGAACCTCTCTGATCCTAGAACCTCTCTGATCCTAGAACCTCTCTGATGCTAGAACCTCTCTGATCCTAGAACCTCTCTGATGCTAGAACCTCTCTGTCCTATTGCGTCTGGGTTGGATGTGCAGGTTCGTGCGGGAAAATGGCAGCCCTGGGACAGTGATGCTCCTCCATCATCTTGCACACGTCATTTTATGTCATTGTTTCGAAACTCGGCTTCGTCTCTGTTCCCGGTGAAGAGACGTCATTTTCAAACCTAAACTGAGTAAAGTCCCTTTCATCTGTTCTTGTAAAATACATGTTATAAAATCTGCTATAACTTCAACTGTACTGGAATAAATTACTTTGTCTTTACATTTTGAACTAAATGTTTAACAACGATTTAATTGACTGCTATGTGACTGTTACTGTTAGCCTAGAACGTCCACATGTTCAAACCTCCACCTCCACTTTAAAAACAACACAGTTGACCAAAGTGCTTCACAGCTAGAAAGATAAATAAAACATAAATTAAGAAATAAAAAAAATAGAATCAACCAATAAAGGCAATTCAAATAAAAAGAATCACAAAAACCCCAACGGTTGCACTTTACATTATGACACGGTAATAACATGGTAATAGTGTGGTAAGAAGAGCGTACAGAGATAATAGCCTACTAATTACCTAGTAATAACCCAGGTTATTTTCTGGTTATTACACTGGGGATATCCCAGTAACAATATACCATGATAGGGGAAGATTTTATAGTAACAGACATGTCATAATTACCCAATAATAACTGAGCAGGTTTTTTGTTTTTGTTTGTTTATTGTTTTTTCAGATCCCCATTAGCTTCCACCAAGGTGGTAGCTACTTTTCCTGGGGTCCGCTATAAAACCATGAAATAAATGACAAATCAAATACAAGCTTTGTCATAATTTCAAAAGGCAACAACAAAAGAAAGAAAGTAAAAAGGTGGAAAAGTAAGTTGTCATTACCTTGTATAAATATCACAGTTCATATCAGAGAAAACTGAAACATTTAATAACGACGTCTTCCAGAAACAATCAGTGACCACTGGAAGCTATCATTCCATTTTCATTGGGTTATTTTTAACATCAAATAAAAAATGTAATTAAATTAGCCCGTTAGTGAGTCGGCCCAGCCTATGCCTTCTGTTCAGCGCTGTGACCCTTGGATACGCTTCCATTTTGCTTTCGTTTGTCTCTTACTGTAGGAGACTCGGTTAGTCTGAGGAACTCCCGCCACGCTTTCACAGCAGATGCTGATGCTTTTACAGCATTTAGGACATCTGACTGCTGAACTGCTGAACGGCTGAACGGCAAGTCAGAGACCACCAGATCCTCACAAAAGGCTTGTTTGTGCAGAGGCGGACTTAACATTAGGCAAAAGTAGGCAATTGCCTGGGGCCCCCAAACAGAGGGGGGGCCCGACCAGCTGGGAAAAATCATGCTTTTCATTCATAGCACCTTTTCTGCCGTCATTCTCCTTCATACACTCATACACAGGTGTAATGGAGGCCTGGTGCGTGTCCGCCGCGCCTCCCTCATCTGTGCCCTCTGTCCCTGCACTTTTACTCACCATTAAAACAGTTTAATTCATTATTTACATGCAGCAACGTGTTTTTTGAGCTGTCTTTGAACGCACCATGTGACGTGTTGGGGAGCTGCAACGCTGTTTCTTTTGCCAGTTACGAACACTAAAACACATTACTGTTTAAAGAAAATAGCTGAGTCACTGTCTACCTGTGGTACGGTGGCCTACAGAGGACACATCAGGATGTTTTTTCTGTGAAGTAACTTGGAATTACAGTCAGTCACAGGCGGGAGGTTTCTGGGCTTGTTTTCTATAGTCCACAAATAAATAAGGATGTCAAATATAAAAAAGCAGGAGAAAGACGACACTCCTAACTCGTCATATATTGCAGCTTGGTCAGCGGGCCTCTGCGTCGCATACGTACGCCTTGGGTTCCCCTTCGAGGAGCATCTTCGGGTGTTTTGGAATAGCATAAAATGGGCCACAATAATTTCACAAATTTCATTTTTACATTTGTAAACATTTTCGTTCAGTGGACTCCACTTTTAAAATATTTCGTTGCGCTTCTCTAAATGCTTGCAGGCATTTCACCATCACCAGCTCAACCCGGTCACGATTCTTAAGGGAAAATAGCGATCATGACTTCTTTTTTCCGTCGAAATAGCTAAAAACATTTAAGGTTGATCGTGGCTTAGCTTAGCTTTGATAGGTTTGCTGGTGAAAAATGTATCCTACATTTCAAAGCGTCACTTGTTTTCCTGTAGGGAATTCCCATTCGTCATTGTTCAGCATTTCCAGGTGTTTCCCCGACGATTTCATCAGCTAGATTTGATATGCCACAGGTTTGACATAAAAGTCTTCCTTATTTAAAGTTATATGGTGTTTTACTACAGTATGTAACATGGGTGCTGTGCACACACCTGAATCAAATGGACAACTTGTTACCAGAGTTGAATGACATTTACACAAATTCATCTAGGTGGAGAAAAAAATACATCTGAAAGGTGCAGAAGTGGCTGTATAGGACTGAAATTGGCTGCCACTGATCTAAGACATTCATACATGCCAGAGAGAAGGCCGGAGAAGCCGGATTTGGGGTCAGCACACCGTCTACTGGTCAGAATCAAGGTAACATTACAGATTATCAAATGTATCCAGCAAAATGACCCTTTTGCAGGCATTTCCTACCATTTCAATGACCTAAAATAATGTGGAAAAACAATGAATGAAGTTTCATTGACATGGTATTACAAAATAAAAACAACACAAAACAATAAAGTTTTTTTAACTGGACAGAGCACACTTTCGGATTTTGTTTGTGAATAAGTAATTGATAAGGCACCACTGGGGTTTTGATGCCATGCTTTATGTCCAGTTAGGCCCAAATAAAGCAGGATGTTATGAGGGCTTTGGTCCATAAAGACCTGTAACCTCCTGCTGATGATGTTTTATAGTGAGAGTTAGAAATCTGATCTACACACAAGCAAAATCTGCTGCTTATTCCTGAAATAGACATGAAATCCGACAAAATAAGAGCCTATAAAACCCCTAATGCCACTGGACTACAGCGGTGGGGCTCACGTTGGAATGGAATGCACCCCATTCTACGGCAAAGGCCCAAAGAGGATTGGAACGTGGGTGAGCATGGGGGAGAATATCCTTATTTCCCATTACAAGCATATCCGAATGATCAATAACACGCTAACTGAGTGATCTATGCTGCTAAAACGTAAATATCTTGGTTTATTTATTCTGGCCAAACGTTCTGTCGCCGCTTCAAACAAACAAACAAACAAAAAACTTTATGCATTAGAAAACATAACTTGTGCTTTTATTTATTTATTTATTCATTTTAGTGTTAAGGCCTGGGGTTTATTGCATGAAACTAGGACTCCGTGATCCAGGATTTAAAGTTGTACTTCCATGGTCATTTCATGAATATTTCTGTGTTCTCCATTATTATTGAATGCATTCTGCATCGTTTCTGTTTAAAAAAAACCTTCTGGTATCTTTGTATCCAGCTGTATTTGTATACTAGAAGAGAGGCTTGTGGTCCAACGGCAGCTTTTCCGGGTCCTTCTCATGAATTTCCGTCTGATTGGCTGCCTCCCATCAGTGTATGAAGGAAGCTCCGCCCCCGCTCTTATTTTGTTACAGACAGGAAATAGAGCCGACAAACAAGTTTGTTCCGTCATGCTAACAAACAGTTAGCTAATTAGCTTCTCAACTCCGAAGCTACAGTCGTGCTGTCTTTACTTCTAGTGTGTAGTGGAGGGTTACCTGCCTTCCAATGGACAGATAGAAACCCCACGTGGGATACGCTATTTGCAATGTGACGTAGAAGTGTGAGGCTGTTCCCGATTCGCTCTTTTCTTCATATTGTTTCTCTGATGAGGAAGCACAGCCGACTGGGGGGAACGCAACGCTAGCAAGTCAGCATGTGTAAGTAAACAAGGGGAAACCCTCTGTATTTCAGAAGGAGCAAGCTAAACGGGTTTTCAGTGGAAGGAGGCCTTTAAAACTTAGCTGGGCTCATTCAATCCACAACATGGCCGTCCAGCTTAACTGGCTGCTCAAACCGCAGCCAGGATAGGTAGACACGGATTGCTCAGCCAGGTGAAACCTATCATGGATAATGCTGCGTTCCATTTCAACTCGGAAGTCGGAAATTCCCAGTTCCGAGTAGGAAGTTTCAACTGGAACGGCCCCCTGAAGTCGGATTTCCCACTCGGAAAGTCGGACAACTCTCGCAGCTCCGAGTTCAGATTTAAAGATGGCCGCGCCCTGTGTTAGCAGTTTTAGAAGCTTCTGTAATGTTACATTTATTTATACTTCTTACTTATATTTTGCTGCATTAAATCAGTCGTACACATAGTATTGGTTTATACAGATGTAGAGGGAAGCTGCTGTAGTGTAATTCACATTTTTCATGTCGTATATGTGAACTACAACGCCAGCTGTGCTAACAACGGCTAATAACGATAACCTTAGCAAACACGTTGTTTTGCTAGGCTGCTAACTGGTTTTCCAACCGGTGAGCTGGAACGCAAGTTGGTCGGGTGTGACGTCACCCCCCAGTTCCCACTTCCCAGTTCCGATGAAAATGGAATGCAGCATAATAAGTGCGCTCGCGAGTCACTGGCCACGTCTACATGGAGACTTTTTTCCCTTTCGGAATGAAATCATTCTGATTGAGGATTTTAGGGCAGCTGTTTACATGGGAACTAATACATTCGGATCTGGCGTGTACATGCGCCAATATTCATTCAGAATAATCCTGCCTGACATGCGCAGAATGATGCAAATCACGTTATTTATTAAAGACGGAGGTCAACAAACAGCTGATCGTCACAGTTGTGGTTTCTGCAGGACGTTAATGAAGCAGCAGCTGATCCTCATGAGCTCCTACTGGAAACAACTAAGAGGAAAAGCTGTAGAGACAGAGTTTGAGTTAAAAACAAACTTTCTCGCTGTCCAGGGAATTACGTCGTTCACAGCCATCTGTCAAAGTGAGGAAACGTCACTTGTTTCACGTTGACGTCTCGTCTAAGCATGCGCCGTTAGAGCGCAACCTCACAACTTTCCGATTCAGCGTTTACATCAGGGCCGGCCCGTGGCTAGGGCAGTATAGGCAAATGCTAAGGGCGCCTGCCATCAGGGGGCGCCAGAAATCGCGGTCAGCTGTGCGTCACTTTCTTTTGAACTTACAAATATGAACGTGGGTGTAGAGATCTCTGAAGAAATTCATTTACATTCCATAGAAAACATGTTCCGTGTTTTAAAGTTAGTATCATGTGTAAAACATGTCATTTGACACACTTCTTTTCCTCAGAGGACGTATTGTGAGACTTGCGAACAAGGAGGTACTGAAGGGATCACTCATACACTTGACTCATGGTGCAGTCAGAACAAACCATAGGGGGCCACAAAGCAGGATGGGAAACATGCAAATACCCTTTTCCCCAGCGGGCCAATCACAGCAGCCACGACAGTATTAATAATACCAGCTAATGTTTAGAGGGCTTATTCTTTTCTTAAGAAACAAAAATGAAGAATAAGTCCACATTTAACTTCAAAGCCTATTAAATAGTAGCCTACTTTCCTAATAAGCCCAAGTCCCCGCCCCCCCACCAATCAGACCTCCTTTACCTGCTACTCGATTTTAATTTTTTGTTGCATCAAAAAAGTCAACATGTTAAAGCGTCCCAAACTGCCTGGTGCCCAGGGGAGGACACAAAGAAAAGAAGAGGAGGAAAAACGCGACAAAGGAAAGAGGTAGGTGAGAGTTAGAGTAAAGATGATGTTAATTATTATGTTTCTGTTCCAGAAGTTCTGCTGCAGAACAATGATCACTAATGGCATCAGCATTAGCCATTAGCATAACATGGTTTGCTAATCAATAAATAGCCAGCACTATCTGTTAGTTTTAACATCAGTTAATGTTATAGAAGGGCCCAGTTGTTATGGAAAATAGTCATTTAAGTACCCTCTTACTTTCCTTTGGCAAATGTGTAAATATGAGATCTGTCAGCATGTGTTGTTAATTGCATTTACATGGTTATCTCACGTTTTTCCAGCTTGTAATAGTCAGTCAAAATACTACTCATTTTCCATAGTTATAAGGCTGTTAGCTGTGTTACAGCTCATGTTGTCTAGTGTCTAGTATATTATACTGCAGCTTACTGATTCTTTGCATTCTGCTGATTAGCATTTCACTGTAATGACAATAAAAAATTGAAATTATTAGTGATATATGAAATACTAATATAATTTAGTAATTAAAAAATTACATCGTGTATTATACACTATATTCCACATCATGCATGTACTGTATTATGCAATTTTTTCATTTATATTATTTCATTTTATTTTAGTCTTGAAATCGTGTTGGTGGTGTCACATATTCCTCTTCTGTCTTCAGATGCGCTGCTGAGGTTTCTCAGTCCCGCCGTTGCGAATCGTCCTGTCGCCTCCACCTCAGCACCACAACCAGCAGTGATGCAGCAGCATCAGGCGAGTTCATTTCTTGTATTTGTTTCTTTTTTAAATATTTTGAATGTGCAGATTGTTTTATTTAATAAAAGAATGTCCAAGACAAAGCTTATAAGTTTCTTGTGAGTATATGTACACTAGCAGTGCAAGTACTGTACTGCGATGCAATGGGGCGCCACCTAAAATCTTGCCTAGGGCACCAGATTGGTTAAGGCCGGGCCTGGTTTACATGATACCCCGTTCGGTTTGGGGAAAGGAATATTCTACCCCGTGAAACCGAAAGAAAATTCATTCGGTTCTGCGCTTTTCCATTCGGAAAGAGGCGTTTACATGGATCATTTTCATTCCGAAAGAGCTTTTAAACCGAAAGCAATCGGTCTATTTGGGTCCATGTAAACGCAGCTACTGATCTACCATGGCAACCAGATCAGCGTGTTTCTCTCTGACGGAGCAGGAAATCCTCCTGGAAGCTACGAGGCGGTGAAGCATGAAATAAAAAAGAAAGGAAAGACCGCCGCTGTCATAAAACAAGGAGAAAAAGCAGCAAAGTATCGCAGACTGCCTGAATGCGCAAATACACACTCACTCTGCTGAAACCAACAACTACAATCACAATCCACATAGTTAATTAACACCGAAAATATGTTGCGCTGATTAGGAATAAAATTGTTGAAATTGCATGTGAAACTGTTTCTTCAAGTTTGCTCCTTTGTGTCATCATCACATGTAGCTATGGAAGTTAGTGTGTGTGTGTGTATATCGACCTATCCACTGTATGTAGGCCTACTGTAAGCATATATTTTCTGTAAAAATACACACACACACACACACACACTATATATATATATATATATATATATATATATATATATTACTACTCACAAAAAAGATAGATATTCAACTTTTGGTTACAATTTAAGGGAAATTAAAAAAGATCTTACATCACTGATATTATATCAGGAATTGTTTGACATCTAAGTAGAATTATGATGTGGTAATGTCTTCATCTCAAACAATTTATTGAAAGAAGTCCATTCTGACATCAGACTATGAGCCAGAGGCTCCTGAACTTTTTCTGCAGGGCCCCCTTTGCATTGGCAATTATAATGTCAGCCCCCCGATGCCCCCCAATGCGTTTTGTTGAGTCATCATTTGTTCATTCGTACTTTTTACCTTTTAACTCTCCTCCATATCAACCATTCGGCTACCTTTTGTATTCTGTCATAATAGAAGGAATTTCTCGTCTTAAATGTCCTGACTTTGTATGCACGGTATGAAGTTCCCAACTGAATTTTCTGAAATTATACTTTACCTGCACTGGCAGAGGAACTTGTGTTCATTTAAACTAATTTAGCCTGTTATGTGTCTGCAGGCCTGGAGGCTGCTGCATCCATTTATTAAGTTAATTAGTTACCTTCATCAACGAGGTCATATTTTTGGTAGCTTTGGTTTGTTTGTCTGTCAGCAACTTTATGAAAAAAGTTCTGGACGGATTGACCTGAAATGTCCACCAGCCATGGGCCCCAGCCCAAAGACGAACCCATTAAATTTTGGTGGTGATCCGGATCACCTCCTGGATCCAGGAAGTTTTTGAAGGATTCTTCATCATTGTGAGATCGGACACATTTTGGAATTTTTGCATATAACTCCGTACAAATGACCCGAGTGTTTGGTAAAAAAAAAAAAAAAGAATTACAGGAAAGGATCTCAGTGAGCTCTATAATGTACCAGGTACATGATGCACTGTGAACTTTCCAGTTTAAACTTTATAAACAGAAACAAAATTTAATAACAGACACGTAGCAATAAAAGTTTAGGTGTGAATCCCAATATGAGGAAGACATGAGCTGCTGGTGGAGGTCTGAGCTAACAGAGGGATTTTCTACAGGACTGTCTAAAAAAATAGAATTTATGATATTCTAATATGAAGAGATAGCATTTAGTTTCTGAGACTGTCTCAGAAAATTAGAATATGGTGATAAAGTTCTTTATTTTCTGTATTGCAATTAAAAAAAACATGAAATGGTTTTAATATTGCTGATTATTGTTTTAATATTGCTGATTGTGGTTTTAATATTGCTGATTATTGTTAATATTGATTATGGTTTAATATATAATTTTAATTAGTTTAATTATTTTATATTCGATTAGTTTAATATCGATATAAATAAGCATACAGCTTAAGAAAACTCAAATATCCATCTCAAAATATTAGAATATCATGAATTCTGATTTTCTGAGAGAGTCCCTGTAGTTGTGTATGGATCTGTCCTGCATTTAGTTCTGCATGCAGAAATGAGGGGGGGGGGGGGGGGGGGGGGGGGTCTTACAGACCTCTGAATTTTGATCCATTCTTGTGTTGTATTATCTGTTTTTGTGCTTTTTGATCTTGTAGCACACTGTTCAGTTTTGAAGACAGCTCATGTTTGATGGCTTTTGATTTGTTAATTTAATAAAAGATCATGTTCTGTCTTTATCCGATGTGTATTTTATATGCAGTCTATGTGAAACTTCACCTTCAATGATTGCAATCAAATTATTGCAATTGACAAAAGGTGTTTAAATTCCACCAGTGGATCCAGGTGAATGTGGTCATGTGTTCGGACAGAGGAACCAACATGTTTCCATTTATAGTAACTTCTGACTGTGATGGAGGATGAGATTAAAGAAATCCTGGGACTTCGCCTGCTCCGGACCAGGCTAGCTCCACAGAATAAATCTCCATGGTAACGTACACCATAACATATACAACTAGTCCCTATCCCACTTTGGTGCAACCAGATCTCAGATAAGTTGATCCAGGATAACCAACAAATCCCGGCTTAATCCCTGATCCTGGTTTCGTGCAACAGACCCCTGTTTTAAAGATCACCGGCTTATTCCATTAATCCAGACGGACGACTCGCGTTTTGCCGTGAGACTGGGTTGCCATAGTAACCAGTATGCGTCTGCGGACACATGCTTCTCACTACGTTATCTCGCCAGACCAATAAAGATTGTACATTTTTTATTCAGTAACCGAATTGTTTCGAAGGTAATGATGAATAAATAACAGCTTTGTCCATCATTTTGGTCCATAGTCACAGTTAAGTCTTCATGTTACGTCATGTAAAAGTTGGTGTCGACCAGCAGCATCTCCGCTTTTGTAGGCAGAGTTGTATGAACAAATGCAAACTTCATGATTTAAAGGTTGAATCCGTTAAAATTTATTTAATAATTATTTTTAGGCTAAATATAATTTTTCTAGGAAATGTTGTACTTTCATTCCCCCCCCCCCCCCCCAACGACCTGTGGAGGTATTGTTTTTTTTTAAATATAGCTTTTAATAAAAATGTTCCATATTAAACCTTTAAACATATTGTACAGTCAGATTACCAACTGCTCGTTAATTAAGTGATCTGTGGTGACATAAAGTAAATGTGATTTTATTCTCATCAAACGCTCCATAAAACACCACTTCTGCAAAGAAGGCCGGTGGGACGGCGCTGCGGTAGCTACATGTAAAGTTAGTGAGCCTGGAGCAGGAAGACTTTATGTCAAACCTGCAGCATGTCATCAGTGTCAGAATTCAGGATGTTGTAAAATCGCTCCTTCATGCTGTAAACAACATGTTTTTGATGGGAAAGAAAATAAGTCACAGCTTTCTACTGCAAAACTGCATTTGCAAAAGCTTGATAAAGTACTTTTTCTTCTTGCTTTTTTATTTTATTTTATTAGTCTTAAGAAAACATTCACCATCAAGTTCTTCCTCCTCTGACTCATCTGCCTCAGACTCTGCATCATCCTCATCATCAAGTGATGAGATAAACAAGAAGAAGAAGAAGAGGAAGAGGGCAAAAGACATGAGGAAATATAAAAAGATACAGTTTGGCAAAGAAGTAGGATATGCATAATTGAAAGTAGTCGTGTTCATACAGTTGACTGTACTTTCTATAAATGTGGTGGCAACACCAAGCAAACAAGACTGTTAATCCTGAAAACCATTAGTAGCTCACATACTTTTCATTTTAAACAAAGCAGTTTAAGGCAGGAAACCCAGAACACATGTTTAAAAAAAAAAGTTTTTCTCAACTACAATTCAAAATTATTTTTTTATTTCAGTAGAATCACTTTCTATTCATAATTAAGTTTTCTTAGTGTCTTGTTAGATGAATGATTGTGACTTTAGCATTCTCTTGAAGTGGAGGGTTTGAATAATTTTGAGGACAACTGAACGCAGCTCTGCTGACACCACCACATGCATTTCCCTGTTTAACCACATGAGGGAGACAAAAGGTCAGCAATGAATTTAAATCATTGAGGTAATACTGACGTTCCCACACAAACTAACAAAGTTCTAGCTCATTTCTGTCATCATCCATCTACAGCAGTAACTATTAACCACGACCTTTCTAAAAGGGTTCAAATCTAAACAGCATTTCCCATTTCACTGATTATCCCCGGTCAGTGCTGGTACCACCACTACCTCTGATCAGATTACATCACATCGCTTTCATTTGCATTTTCTCATTGATTCGGTTTTGATTTGTTGAAAAAAAATATGCCAACACTGGACGACCTCTTCCCGAGCCTGAAAAACAAACAAACAAACAAGCATGAACTTAGGAGGATGTCAGCGGCTCCATCAGGACTCAAGCACCACTCTGAATGGAGGGAAGTGAAGCCAGGTGGGGGTCTCACAGCGTCACCATCTTGCTGTCACATGTGCCGTCACCCCTGGAAAATACTAAAATGGGCAAAGCGCGGCCATGGGACAAATGATTGACAGCCAACATGCTCTGGGCTAAATGCTAACCGAGCTAGCTCAAACCTTACTGGAGCTAACGAAGATTAGCCTCCTGAGTGGCGGATAAAGGTCAGACATATTTGGACTGTTAGCTGCTGAAAACCGCCGTTGTGCTGCTCTGCTACAGACTGAGACCTTACTGAGAGCTAACAAGGAGCTAACTGTTAGCCACCGGCCGGCAGGCCAACATCCATTCTGCTGCATGTCAATCAAAAGGACACGCCCCTAATTATATTTCAGGATTAAATAACATCTAAAATAATGAGTTATAAAAAAAATCCACCCCCTCACAGTTGATATGAAGGTAAACTTGACCTATTAAACCTAAAATGATGTTTGAACCAGACTGTAAACATGTTTATATCTGCTGTAAACATGATTATTTCAGCTGTAAACATGCTTATATCTGCTGTAAACATGTTTATTCCTGCTGTAAACATGATTATTCCTGCTGTAAACATGTTTATTTCTGCTGTAAACATGATTATTCCTGCTGTAAACATGTTTATTTCAGCTGTAAACATGTTTATATCTGCTGTAAACATGTTTATTCCTGCTGTAAACATGATTATTCCTGCTGTAAACATGTTTATTTCAGCTGTAAACATGCTTATATCTGCTGTAAACATGTTTATTTCTGCTGTAAACATGATTATTCCTGCTGTAAACATGTTTATTTCTGCTGTAAACATGATTATTTCTGCTGTAAACATGTTTATTTCTGCTGTAAACATGTTTATTTCTGCTGTAAACATGATTATTTCTGCTGTAAACATGTTTATTTCAGCTGTAAACATGCTTATATCTGCTGTAAACATGTTTATTCCTGCTGTAAACATGATTATTCCTGCTGTAAACATGTTTATTTCTGCTGTAAACATGATTATTCCTGCTGTAAACATGTTTATATCTGCTGTAAACATGATTATTTCAGCTGTAAACATGTATATCTGATGTAAACATGTTTATTCCTGCTGTAAACATGCTTATATCTGTTGTAAACATGTATATATCTGATGTAAACATGTTTATTTCTGCTGTAAACATGTTTATTCCTGCTGTAAACATGTGTATTTTTGCTGTAAACATGCTTATATCTGCTGTAAACATGATTATTCCTGCTGTAAACATGTTTATTTCAGCTGTAAACATGCTTATATCTGCTGTAAACATGTTTATTCTTGCTGTAAACATGATTATTCCTGCTGTAAACATGTTTATTTCTGCTGTAAACATGATTATTTCAGCTGTAAACATGCTTATATCTGCTGTAAACATGTTTATTCCTGCTGTAAACATGATTATTCCTGCTGTAAACATGTTTATTTCAGCTGTAAACATGCTTATATCTGCTGTAAACATGTTTATTTCTGCTGTAAACATGATTATTCCTGCTGTAAACATGTTTATTTCTGCTGTAAACATGATTATTCCTGCTGTAAACATGTTTATTCCTGCTGTAAACATGTTTATTTCAGCTGTAAACATGCTTATATCTGCTGTAAACATGTTTATTCCTGCTGTATACATGTTTATTCCTGCTGTAAACATGTTTATTTCTGCTGTAAACATGTTTATATCTGCTGTAAACATGTTTATATCTGCTGTAAACATGCTTATATCTGCTGTAAACATGTTTATATCTGCTATAAACATGATTATTCCTGCTGTAAACATGTTTATTTCTGCTGTAAACATGATTATTCCTGCTGTTAACATGTTTATATCTGCTGTAAACATGATTATTCCTGCTGTAAACATGTTTATTTCTGCTGTAAACATGTTTATTCCTGCTGTAAACATGTGTATTTTTGCTGTAAACATGTTTTTATCTGCTGTAAACATGATTATTCCTGCTGTAAACATGGGGTATTTTTGCTGTAAACATGCTTATATCTGCTGTAAACATGTTTATATCTGCTGTAAACATGATTATTCCTGCTGTAAACATGCTTATATCTGTTGTAAACATGTATATATCTGATGTAAACATGTTTATTTCTGCTGTAAACATGTTTATTCCTGCTGTAAACATGTGTATTTTTGCTGTAAACATGCTTATATCTGCTGTAAACATGATTATTCCTGCTGTAAACATGTTTATTCCTGCTGTAAACATGGGTATTTTTGCTGTAAACATGTTTATATCTGCTGTAAACATGTTTATTCCTGCTGTAAACATGTTTATATCTGCTGTAAACATGTTTATTCTGCTGTAAACATGCTTATATCTGCTGTAAACATGTTTATTCCTGCTGTAAACATGCTTATATCTGCTGTAAACATGTTTATTCCTGCTGTAAACATGATTATTCCTGCTGTACACATGTTTATATCTGCATATATATGTTTATATTTTATTTAATTTGGTTTTAACTTTTTCTAATTCCCATTGTGTTTTCATTCATTCTCCTGTCCAGCACACTTTGGGCAACCTTGGTTATTGTAAATGTGCTTTATAAATAAACTTGAACTTAATCGCAAGCTAGCCACAACGCCCAGCTCAGAAGGGGGAGACGTTGAGCAGACTTCAGGAATTTTTTTTTCCCACCCACACAAATTAAACTGTGACTGGTCAATGGGCTATATGCCCGGCTCCACTACTTCCGGAACTTCAGACAGCACCTTTGCTTCCTGTCTGTTGTGACTGGATGAACTGATTAACCCAGGTGTGTCTGACCTCAGTAACTGGCCAGACACACCTGTAGTAATTAGTTCAACCAGTAATGAAAGACAGGAAACAAAGGTGCTGTCTGAAGTTCAGGAAGTAGTGGAGCCGGGCATATAGCCCATTTGTCAATTTCACTCTCCAAACAGAATACATACGTTTGCCTGCAGCAGGGATTCACGAAGCTGCTTGTCCTTCCGTGTCCTCTCTCTTAAGCAGGATGATTGACTTTCTGTCAGACTGGGTCCGGTCGGGGAGCCGGCTCTGTTTAGGGCTACACTTTATTAAGAGCTGTGTCACATCTGCTGAAGAGGATGCAGAGCGGGGAGGAAAATAAGCATGTGGCAGACTTGGATTGGTCTCAGTCTTTTTGAGGCGGAGGATTCCTCAAATGCAATTTAGTCACATAGTTGATGGTTTTGATGTCGCCTGAAATAACATCCACCGTGTCTCATCTGTCAAAGATCGTTTTCATTTTCAAGCTCTTATAAATGTGCAGAGGAAAAATCGTAAGCCTGAACACAAGATGGTTGGAAGGATTGTCAGAGCACACACCCAGCAGAGGCAAGTCTCACAGGCCTAGACCCGCTGTTAGCCGGGGGTAGAGGACGCAGACATTGTCTCAATACTGATATGGTCTACTTACAAATTCATAAACTGGCTGATGCTCAGATCATTTTGGATTTCCAGTTTACCAGGATAGTTTTCTTTGTGATACATAAAACAATAATATCATACAACAGGGTAAAAAAAAAAGTATTGAACACGTCAACATTTTCTCAGAAATATATTTCTAATAGATATTGACATGAAATTTTCACCAGATGTCAGAAACAACCCAAATAATGCACACATACAAAGAAATGCTAACATTTATGTCCATAAATGAAGTCATGTGTAATATCGTGAAATGACACAGGGAAAAAGTATTGAATACACTGACTGAAATTTTATTTACTACTACGTGTAAAAACCTTTGTTGGTGATTCCAGCCTCCAGACGCCTCCTGTATGGAGAAACCAGTGGAATACGTTGCTCAGATGTGATTTTGGTCCATTCTTCCACAAACTGCCTTCAGATCTTCAAGGTTCCAGGTCTCTTCTGTGAACTCGGATCTTGGCTATGAAAAAAACAAAAACAGTGTTATATTAAAAGAAGACAAATATTTACTGAAAATTTTCTTAGCAGCCTGTAAGAAGGCAATCACAAGAAAATGGTACAAAGCGGATCCGCCAACACAGCATGACTGGCAAAAAATCATTAACGAGATATATGTAATGGAATTGTTGACACACAAATTAAGAAATCAAGAAGAACTATGTCAAGACAAATGGAAGAAATGGACTGTTTTTACGACGACGGCATAAGGACTTGTTATAAAGATAACATGGGAACAAACTGTAGAGTTACTGCAATCCTCAGTTCTTTTTCTTTTGGTGCTTATGTGTGATTTTTTTTCCTCTGTATGTTCATGTTTGTGGAAAAAAAAAGAAAATAAAAAGAAAGTGTTAAAAAAAAAAAGAAAAAAAACAAAAACAAGCAGCACCACTAACTAAGACCATGTCCACACGAAGTCAAGACAAACACAAAACACTCATATGTTCCAGACCGTTTGTTTTAAAGACGGAGACGTAAAATAATTTATATCAACCGCATGAATGCATGGAAACTCTGCAAAATACATGCCAGGCCTGTAAGTGGCGCTGTGGTGCTAAAGCAGGTGATAAAATACTGGGCATGCGCAGAAATATGTATACAATGTTTAACCACCAAATCGAATGCTCCCATCTGCCAGAAACCCCCAAAATAAGAAGGTTGAAAAACCAAAGCGAAGAGATGGCAACAAGTATGAATGGGCGAAGAGGTACGAGCAGCAACCGTTCCACCCTGTACGGCGCTGTTGTTATTGTGATGCTGAGTGTAGCGTATGCGTGTTTAGAGGAGAAGTTATGGCGCATGCGTGCTTCGAGGAGAAGCTATGACGCATGCGTGTTTAGAGGCAAAGTTATGACGCATGCGTGTTTAGAGGAAAAGGTATGGCGCATGCGTGCTTCGAGGAGAAGCTATGACGCATGCGTGTTTAGAGGCAAAGTTATGACGCATGATTGCTAAGAAGAAGCTATGACGCATGCGTGCTTAGAGGAGAAGCTATGACGCATTCCTGCTTAGAGGAGAAGCTATGACGCATGCGTGTTTAGAGGCGAATCTATGACGCATGTTTGTTTAGAGGCGAAGCTATGACGCATGTTTGTTTAGAGGCGAAGCTATGACGCATGATTGCTAAGAAGAAGCTATGACGCATGCGTGCTTAGAGGCGAAGCTATGACGCATGCGTGTTTAGAGGCGAAGCTATGATGCATGCGTGTTTAGAGGAAAAGCAATGATGCATGCGTGTTTAGAGGCAAAGTTATGACGCATGCGTGTTTAGAGGAGAAGCTATGGCGCATGCGTGCTTCGAGGAGAAGCTATGACGCATGCGTGTTTAGAGGCAAAGTTATGACGCATGATTGCTAAGAAGAAGCTATGACGCATGCGTGCTTAGAGGAGAAGCTATGACGCATTCCTGCTTAGAGGAGAAGCTATGACGCATGCGTGTTTAGAGGCGAATCTATGACGCATGTTTGTTTAGAGGCGAAGCTATGACGCATGTTTGTTTAGAGGCGAAGCTATGACGCATGATTGCTAAGAAGAAGCTATGACGCATGCGTGCTTAGAGGCGAAGCTATGACGCATGCGTGTTTAGAGGCGAAGCTATGATGCATGCGTGTTTAGAGGAAAAGCAATGATGCATGCGTGTTTAGAGGAGAAGCTATGGCGCATGCGTGTTTAGAGGCGAAGATATGACACATGCATGCTTAGAGGAGAAGTTTTGATGCATGCGTGTTTAGAGGCGAATCTATGACGCATGTGTTTAGAGGCGAAGCTATGACGCATGCGTGTTTAGAGGCGAAGCTATGACGCATGCGTGTTTAGAGAAAAAGGAATGATGCATGCGTGCTTAGAGGAGAAGCTATGACGCATTCATGCTTACAGGAGAAGCTATGAGGCATGCGTGTTTAGAGGCGAAGCTATAAGGCATGCGTGCTGAGAGGAAAAGCTGTGACGCATGCGTGTTTAGAGGAAAAGCAATGACACATGCATGTTTAGAGGAGAAGCTTTGACGCATGCGTGTTTAGAGGAAAAGCTATGACGCATGTGTGTTTAGAGGCGAAGCTATGATGCATGCGTGATTAGAGGAGAAGCTATGACGCATGCGTGTTTAGAGGCGAATCTATGACGCATGTGTGTTTAGAGGCGAAGCTATGACGCATGCGTGATAAGAGGAGAAGCTATGACGCATGCGTGTTTAGAGGCGAAGCTATGACGCATGCGTGTTTAGAGGAGAAGCTATGACGCATGCGTGCTGAGAGGAGAAACTATGAGGCATGCATGCTTAGAGGCAAAGCTATGATGCATGCGTGCTGAGAGGAGAAGCTATGACGCATGCGTGTTTAGAGGAAAAGCAGTGATGCATGCGTGTTTAGAGGAGAAGCTATGGCGCATGCGTGTTTAGAGGCAAAGTTATGACGCATGCGTGTTTTGAGAAAAAGGAATGATGCATGCGTGCTTAGAGGAGAAGCTATGACGCATTCGTGCTTAGAGGAGAAGCTATGACGCATGCGTGCTTAGAGGCGAAGCTATGACGCATGCGTGTTTAGAGGCTAAGCTATGACACATGCGTGTTTAGAGGCGAAGCTGTGACACATGCATGTTTAGAGGCGAAGATATGACACATGCATGCTTAGAGGAGAAGTTCTGATGCATGCGTGTTTAGAGGCGAATCTATGACGCATGTTTGTTTAGAGGCGAAGCTATGACGCATGTTTGTTTAGAGGCGAAGCTATGACGCATGCGTGTTTAGAGAAACAGGAATGATGCATGCGTGCTTAGAGGAGAAGCTATGACGCATTCATGCTTAGAGGAGAAGCTATGACGCATGCGTGTTTAGAGGCAAAGCTGTGACGCATGCGTGCTTAGAGGCGAAGAGGGGTGTTGAGGGAAGCTAGTGCGGGCTGGAGGAGAAGGGGGGAGAAGCATGCGCATGCGGTGGAGGAGAAGCCATGACACATGCATGCTTGAGAGGAGAAGTTTTGATGCATGCGTGTTTAGAGGGGAATCTATGACGCATGTGTGTTTAGAGGCGAAGCTATGATGCATGCGTGCTGAGAGGAGAAGCTATGACACATGCATGCTTAAAAGGAGAAGTTTTGATGCATGCGTGTTTAGAGGCGAATCTATGACGCATGTGTGTTTAGAGGCGAAGCTATGATGCATGCGTGCTGAGAGGAGAAGCTATGACGCATGCGTGTTTAGAGGAAAAGCTGTGACGCATGCGTGTTTAGAGGCGAAGATATGACACATGCATGCTTAGAGGAGAAGTTTTGATGCATGCGTGTTTAGAAGAGAAGCTATGACGCATGCGTGTTGAGAGGAGAAGCTATGACGCAAGCGCGTTAAGAGGAGAAGCTATGACGCATGCGTGTTTAGAGAAGCTATGGCGCATGCGTGTTTAAAGGCGAAGCTGACACATGCAGCGCTGTGGGGACTCCAGCTTCTGCTGTTACTGTGATTTCAGGAATTAGTCTGTGACTTTTGGAGCGGCTCTGTGGAGACTCCAGCAGCTGCTGTGACGGTGAATTCAGGAATTAGTCGGTGACCTCAGGAGCGGGTCTGTGGAGACTCCAGCTGCTGCTATGACGGTGAATTCAGGAATTAGTCGGTGACCTCAGGAGCGGGTCTGTGGAGACTCCAGCTGCTGCTATGACGGTGAATTCAGGAAGTAGTCGGTGACCTATGGAGCAACTCTGTGGAGACTCCAGCTGCTGCCATGACAGTGACTTCAGAATTTACTCTGTTACTTTAGAAATTACTCTGTGATCTCAGGAGCAACTCTGTGGAGACTCCAGCTAAAGGCTATGACAGTGACTTCAGGAATTAGTCGGTGACCCTCAGGAACGGCTCTGTGGAGACTCCAGCTGCTGCTATGACGGTGAAATTCAGGAATTAGTCGGTGACCTCAGGAGCGGCTCTGTGGAGACTCCAGCTGCTGGTATGACGGTGAATTCAGGAATTAGTCGGTGACCTCAGGAGGGGCTCTGTTAAGACTCCAGCTGCTGCCATGACAGTGACTTCAGAATTTACTCTGTGACTTCAGAAATTACTCTGTGACCTCAGGAGCGGGTCTGTGGAGACTCCAGCTGCTGCTATGACGGTGAATTCAGGAAGTAGTCGGTGACCTATGGAGCAACTCTGTGGAGACTCCAGCTGCTGCCATGACAGTGACTTCAGAATTTACTCTGTTACTTTAGAAATTACTCTGTGATCTCAGGAGCAACTCTGTGGAGACTCCAGCTGCTGCTATGACGGTGAATTCAGGAATTAGTCGGTGACCTCAGGAGCGGGTCTGTGGAGACTCCAGCTGCTGCTATGACGGTGAATTCAGGAATTAGTCGGTGACCTCAGGAAAGCGGGTCTGTGGAGACTCCAGCTGCTGCTATGACAGTGACTTCAGGAATTACTCTGTTACTTTAGAAATTTCTGTGACCTCAGGAGCAACTCTGTGGAGACTCCAGCTAGCTCCTATGATAGTGACTTCAGGAATTAGTCGGTGACCCTCAGGAGCGGCTCTGTGGAGACTCCAGCTGCTGCTATGACGGTGAATTCAGGAAGTAGTCGGTGACCTCAGGAGCAACTCTGTGGAGACTCTGCTTCAGCTGCTGCTATGACAGTGACTTCAGAATTTACTTTTTGAAATTAGTCTGTGACCTCAGGAGCAACTCTGTGGAGACTCCGCTCAAGCTGCTGCCATGACAGTGACTTCAGGAATTAGTTGGTGACCTCAGGAGCGGCTCTGTGGAGACTCCAGCTGCTGGTATGACGGTGAATTCAGGAATTAGTCGGTGACCTCAGGAGGGGCTCTGTTGAGACTCCAGCTGCTGCCATGACAGTGAGAATTTACTCTGTGACTTCAGAAATTAGTCTGTGACCTCAGGAGCGGGTCTGTGGAGACTCCAGCTGCTGCTATGACGGTGAATTCAGGAATTAGTCGGTGACCTCTGGAGCAACTCTGTGGAGACTCCAGCTGCTGCAGAAGTGACTTAGAATTTCTTTTCTTTAAAAATTGGCACGCCAGCTGCTGCTATGACTGTGAATTCAGGAATTAGTCGGTGACCTCAGGAGTGGCTCCGTGGAGACTCCAGCTGCTCCTATGATGGTGAATTCAGGAATTAGTTGGTGACCTCAGGAGCGGGTCTGTGGAGACTCCAGCTGCTGCTATGACGGTGAATTCAGGAATTTGTCTGTTACTTTACGAAATTACTTTGTAGATTTAGTCGGTCTCAGGAGCAACTCTGTGGAGACTCCAGCTAAAGCTGCTATGACAGTGACTTCAGGAATTAGTCGGTGACCCTCAGGAACGGCTCTGTGGAGACTCCAGCTGCTGCCATGACAGTGACTTCAGAATTTACTCTGTGACTTCAGAAATTACTCTGTGACCTCAGGAGCGGGTCTGTGGAGACTCCAGCTAAAGGCTATGACAGTGACTTCAGGAATTAGTCGGTGACCCTCAGGAACGGCTCTGTGGAGACTCCAACTGCTCCTATGACGGTGAATTCAGGAATTAGTTGGTGACCCCAGGAGCGGCTTTGTGGAGACTCCAGCTGCTGGTATGACGGTGAATTCAGGAATTAGTCGGTGACCTCAGGAGCGGCTCTGTTAAGACTCCAGCTGCTGCTATGACGGTGAATTCAGGAATTAGTCGGTGACCTCAGGAGCGGCTCTGTGGAGACTCCAGCTGCTGCTATGACGGTGACTTCAGGAATTAGTCGGTGACCTCAGGAGCAACTTTGAATTCAGGAATTAGTTGGTGACCTCAGGAGCGGGTCTGGGGAGACTCCAGCTGCTGCTATGACGGTGAACTCAGGAATTAGTCGGTGACCTCAGGAGCGGCTCTGTGGAGACTTTAGCTGCTGCTGTGACAGTGACTTCAGAAATTAGTCGGTGACCTCAGGAGCGATTCTGTGGAGACTCCAGCTGCTGCTATGACAGGTGAATTCAGGAATTAGTCGGGGACCTCAGGAGCGGCTCTGTGAAGACTCCAGCTGCTGCTTTGACGGTGACTTCCGAAATTAGTCAGTGACCTCAGGAGCAGCTCTGTGGAGACTCTGCTTCAGCTGCTGCTATGACGGTGAATTCAGGAATTAGTCGGTGACATCAGGAGCAACTCTGTGGAGACTCCAGCTGCGTCTGTGACTGTGACTTCAGGAATAAGTCCGTGACCTCAGGAGTGGCTCTGTGGAGACTCCAGCTGCTGCTATGACGGTGAATTCAGGAATTATTCGGTGACCTCAGGAAAACTCTGTGGAGACTCCAGCTGCTGCTATGACGGTGAATTCAGGAATTAGTTGGTGACCTCAAGTAAAACTGTGTGGAGACTCCAGCTGCTGCTATGACGGTGAATTCAGGAATTAGACGGTGACCTCAGGAAAACTCTGTGGAGAGTCCAGCTGCTGCTGTGACGGTGGATTCAGGAATTAGCCGGTGACCTCGGGAGCAGCTCTGAGGAGACTCTGCTTCAGCTGCTGCTATGACGGTGAATTCAGGAATTAGTCGGTGACCTCAGGAGCAACTCTGTGGAGACTCCAGCTGCTTCTATGACTGTGAATTCAGGAATTAGTCGGTGACATCAGGAGCAACTCTGTGGAGACTCCAGCTGCTGCCACGACGGTGACTTCAGGAATTAGTTGGTGACCTCAGGAAAACTCTGTGGAGACTCCAGCTGCTGCTATGACGGTGAATTCAGGAATTAGTCGGTGACCTCAGGAGCAGCTCTGTGGAGACTCCAGCTGCTCCTATGACGGTGAATTCAGGAATTAGTCGGTGACCCTCAGGAAGGCTCTGTGGAGAGTCCAGCTGCTGCTATGACGGTGGATTCAGGAAAATTAGTTGGTGACCCCAGGAGCAGCTCTGTGGAGACTCTGCTTCAGCTGCTGCTATGACGGTGAATTCAGGAATTAGTCGGTGACCTCAGGAAAACTCTGTGGAGACTCCAGCTGCTGCCACGACGGTGACTTCAGGAATTAGACGGTGACCTCAGGAAAACTCTGTGGAGAGTCCAGCTGCTGCTGTGACGGTGGATTCAGGAATTAGCCGGTGACCTCAGGAGCAGCTCTGAGGAGACTCTGCTTCAGCTGCTGCTATGACTGTGAATTCAGGAATTATTTGATGACCTCAGGAGCAACTCTGTGGAGACTCCAGCTGCTCCTATGACGGTAAATTCAGGAATTAGTTGGTGACCTCAGGAGGGGCTCTGTCAAGACTCCAGCTTCTGCCATGACAGTGACTTCAGAAATTACTCTGTGACCTCGGGAGCAGCTCTGTGGAGACTCTGCTTCAGCTGCTGCTATGACGGTAAATTTAGAAATTAGTTGGTTCAGGAAGTAGTTGGTGACTTTAGAAATTAGTTGGTGATCTCAGGAGCGGCTCTGTGGAGACTCCAGCTGCTGCTATGACGGTGACTTCAGCAATTAGTCGGTGACCTCAGGAGCGGCTCTGTGGAGACTCCAGCTGTTGCGGTGACGGTGACTTCAATGAAGCCGTAGTGTTTAAAGGAGGGTTTTGGTTTTGGCTCGTTTCCTCGTGTCTCGTCTTCATCAGATTCCTGCTGAACGTTTGTATTTCTCTATCATCCCGACTTTGTAAGTCCAGCAGAATCTGCTTCTTCGGGCAGGAATCTTCTTCTCGTTCCGTGGGAACATTTCCATCCCAGAGCGCTGTCACCTGCTACCCTGTCCCTACCTGCGTTTTACTTCCTCGTTCTGTTGCGACTTTAATCATGAAGATGCTGTCAGACACTGAAAGTGGGGATCATTTTTCTACCAGCATGGAGGCTGGCCTCGCTCTGGCCCACGCAGCCTGTTTCCTTCGTCTCCTGGGACATCTTCATGCTCAGTTTCTCACAGATGGAGGCGCCAGGACAAATTTAAATACATCCAGAGACGACATTACGTGTTATTGGCTCTCAGAGGCAATTCCCTGATGATATAAACCTTTGAACTGCAAAGTTAGAGACCTGTTAATGTTTGCCTCTTCATCATCTGCCACTTTTAAAATCAGTCATCCAGTCAGAGCACAATCAGCATTCCCCTCCTCTCCAGGGGGAACGTGGCCCTCGCATCCTCGTCTCCTGCTATCAGAGCATCATTCAGCTACTGGGCTCAGGACTGTCTGCTTTCATCCTCCGTACACATCCAGCATGATGAGGCGGTTTGCGCTCCATCAGAGGAAAACAACACTGGCAGGCTCACCTGCGTGGTTAGTGCAGCTTTTAAAACTCAAGCTGCCTCCTCAGATAAGTCCTAACTGTAACCGCCTCCAGCTAACCTCACCGTCAGGCTGCTAACATGTTTCTGGAGAAGCCTGGGAGAGGTGATGTTCATGAAGGTCTCAGTTCGACCTGACATCAGGTCTTTGCTTCACGGACCCTGCTAGGTCTACGGATCGTAGTTATCATGATGTACTGATAATGTTGCTTTGACTTAATACTGAAGGTTCCAGGCCAGAGATGTTGATAAGTCTTTGACCTCAAGTCCGAGTCAAGTCTAAAACCACTATAAGTTGTAATGAGTAATCTGACATGCAACAGCTGTGGTCTGGTCTGCTTGAAGGACTCCATTATGATATCCACAAAATAAAACTCTGTACTCACCCTTAAGCATTCAGTGTACATGTGTGACATCATCAGCCGTATGTGACAGGGGGAGGTCCTGTCTGTTTCTGAGATGCTTTGGCCTGATACTTGACTTCATAACTGTCTCTGGCCATGTGGTTAAAGTGCATGTCTGTCAGCTGGTAATCTGTGGTTCAATCCCAGATGACTTTTTCATGTTTCCATACATTTTTCCCCTCAAACCAGATAGGTTATTGTTTACTGCCCTGCGTTCTTTTGCAAACAGATTTTTTTTCTTTCATTGGAGATGCAGGATGTTTGAGAAATGCGACGGTTATATTTCATCTTAATGCTGCCGACAAAAGCGCTTCTCCCCCGCTGGATCACACCCAGGTAAATAAATAAAAAGGCTGTGATGGAAGTATAGAGCTGGATACGATCATCAGCCTCCTAGGTGGGAGGCAGGTGCACAAACTGTTTGACCAAACAGGCGTCTCTATACCAAGTCACCTGGAATCATAGTGACAGGATCGTCAACCGTAGCGTCACCATTAACCAGTTCTACTCTATAACATCATTGTGATTGTAAAGGAGCATTTAAACTTAAATCTTCACACCCTCTTTTTAAGTTATTTATTTTTTGACGGCAGCAGTTCAAACTCGCCACATGAGGCTCAAGAAGTTCTCGTTCCATTCACTGGTGAACACAGCTCCGCCCTCGTGTCTACGTTGCCATGGTGACTCGTGGAATCGGGGCTCCATTGATGCTGGAGAGCGCAGATGTAAAACCCGGGTTGAACTACCCTGAGTTGATTAAACCAACTCAAACCAG
>JALJCO010006201.1:0-88088 GCA_023101725.1 Atherinomorus stipes
GCAGTGTTGTGTGCATTATGTGGATGGGCCGAGGTGCAAACGAGTCGCTCCCCAGTGGCAAAACAGGCTACCGCGACAACTCCACACCCTGCCAACCAGCTGGAAGCTGGTGCCAGACAGTTGGGGGTCATCGCTTCTCGGCCTTTTGGCTAAGATCAAGTGTAGTATCTGTTCTTATCAGTTTAATATCTGATACGTCCTCCATCCGAGGACTACATATTAAATGGATTTTTAGGAATGGGAGTTTGAATGAGGAGCTCGCTCCCTTCACTCCACGCATCAACCTGGCTTTGCAGTGCTGCTAGGAATGGTGCACTTTCTCCCCCCCAAGTTTTTGTCAACAGCAAATGTTTGGTTCACGACAGGGGACCTTGAGGGCTCCGTCAGTGCTAAGCTTTAGCAGGTGGTCGGGGCAGTGGCATCGGTGACGCGAAGCTATGACAAATACCTGCCAATGCCCAGGAGTTCACTCTCTGGTGCATGAGGATGGCGACACCGAAGCTTTCTGAAAACCGAGCTGCTTTGACACAAATCGCTGTCAACGAGTCTAACTCAGCGCTTTTGAATGGGGCAAAGTGGGAGAAAAAGGGTGCTTCAGTTTGGCTTCAGTGACGTTTAGCTTGAGTTGGCTCCTCCTCTGGCACACTCCCCCTCCAGGTTTGGACAGGTAGCACCTGAAAGAAACCCAAAGAATAGATGACAGTGCCAGACAGACAGAAAGATAAGAGTTTAAGAGGCTGGCCCACTACAGCCATGGGTGGGCGGGGGACCATTCTGACAATTCCATTCTGACCATGAAGCATGTGATTAGGCTGACTAGGCTGGGGGCCGCTTCATGCCACACAGGGTCACTTGCTCTGGTTTCTCCTCATTACGCACAAGTCTTTCGCCTTTTACTAAAGACTTCCGTGGGGGGCAACACTAATGAGTTGATTCTATTTTTGGCAGGCTTTACTTTCAGGTCAAAGCCTTTCCATGTTGTGCAAAGAAAATGTAGACCATCCAAAGAAAAACCCACTCAGAGGCAAATGCGTTCGCTAGTTTATACCTGTGGTGCTTTGGAGATCTAGAGCCCTGGTGTTCTAAACTGTTGCTCACGGGTCACTGGGTGCAGTGCACAGGAGTGCTACGGCAAGATAAGGCAGTGTTGTGTGCATTATGTGGATGGGCCGAGGTGCAAACGAGTCGCTCCCCAGTGGCAAAACAGGCTACCGCGACAACTCCACACCCTGCCAACCAGCTGGAAGCTGGTGCCAGACAGTTGGGGGTCATCGCTTCTCGGCCTTTTGGCTAAGATCAAGTGTAGTATCTGTTCTTATCAGTTTAATATCTGATACGTCCTCCATCCGAGGACTACATATTAAATGGATTTTTAGGAATGGGAGTTTGAATGAGGAGCTCGCTCCCTTCACTCCACGCATCAACCTGGCTTTGCAGTGCTGCTAGGAATGGTGCACTTTCTCCCCCCCAAGTTTTTGTCAACAGCAAATGTTTGGTTCACGACAGGGGACCTTGAGGGCTCCGTCAGTGCTAAGCTTTAGCAGGTGGTCGGGGCAGTGGCATCGGTGACGCGAAGCTATGACAAATACCTGCCAATGCCCAGGAGTTCACTCTCTGGTGCATGAGGATGGCGACACCGAAGCTTTCTGAAAACCGAGCTGCTTTGACACAAATCGCTGTCAACGAGTCTAACTCAGCGCTTTTGAATGGGGCAAAGTGGGAGAAAAAGGGTGCTTCAGTTTGGCTTCAGTGACGTTTAGCTTGAGTTGGCTCCTCCTCTGGCACACTCCCCCTCCAGGTTTGGACAGGTAGCACCTGAAAGAAACCCAAAGAATAGATGACAGTGCCAGACAGACAGAAAGATAAGAGTTTAAGAGGCTGGCCCACTACAGCCATGGGTGGGCGGGGGACCATTCTGACAATTCCATTCTGACCATGAAGCATGTGATTAGGCTGACTAGGCTGGGGGCCGCTTCATGCCACACAGGGTCACTTGCTCTGGTTTCTCCTCATTACGCACAAGTCTTTCGCCTTTTACTAAAGACTTCCGTGGGGGGCAACACTAATGAGTTGATTCTATTTTTGGCAGGCTTTACTTTCAGGTCAAAGCCTTTCCATGTTGTGCAAAGAAAATGTAGACCATCCAAAGAAAAACCCACTCAGAGGCAAATGCGTTCGCTAGTTTATACCTGTGGTGCTTTGGAGATCTAGAGCCCTGGTGTTCTAAACTGTTGCTCACGGGTCACTGGGTGCAGTGCACAGGAGTGCTACGGCAAGATAAGGCAGTGTTGTGTGCATTATGTGGATGGGCCGAGGTGCAAACGAGTCGCTCCCCAGTGGCAAAACAGGCTACCGCGACAACTCCACACCCTGCCAACCAGCTGGAAGCTGGTGCCAGACAGTTGGGGGTCATCGCTTCTCGGCCTTTTGGCTAAGATCAAGTGTAGTATCTGTTCTTATCAGTTTAATATCTGATACGTCCTCCATCCGAGGACTACATATTAAATGGATTTTTAGGAATGGGAGTTTGAATGAGGAGCTCGCTCCCTTCACTCCACGCATCAACCTGGCTTTGCAGTGCTGCTAGGAATGGTGCACTTTCTCCCCCCCAAGTTTTTGTCAACAGCAAATGTTTGGTTCACGACAGGGGACCTTGAGGGCTCCGTCAGTGCTAAGCTTTAGCAGGTGGTCGGGGCAGTGGCATCGGTGACGCGAAGCTATGACAAATACCTGCCAATGCCCAGGAGTTCACTCTCTGGTGCATGAGGATGGCGACACCGAAGCTTTCTGAAAACCGAGCTGCTTTGACACAAATCGCTGTCAACGAGTCTAACTCAGCGCTTTTGAATGGGGCAAAGTGGGAGAAAAAGGGTGCTTCAGTTTGGCTTCAGTGACGTTTAGCTTGAGTTGGCTCCTCCTCTGGCACACTCCCCCTCCAGGTTTGGACAGGTAGCACCTGAAAGAAACCCAAAGAATAGATGACAGTGCCAGACAGACAGAAAGATAAGAGTTTAAGAGGCTGGCCCACTACAGCCATGGGTGGGCGGGGGACCATTCTGACAATTCCATTCTGACCATGAAGCATGTGATTAGGCTGACTAGGCTGGGGGCCGCTTCATGCCACACAGGGTCACTTGCTCTGGTTTCTCCTCATTACGCACAAGTCTTTCGCCTTTTACTAAAGACTTCCGTGGGGGGCAACACTAATGAGTTGATTCTATTTTTGGCAGGCTTTACTTTCAGGTCAAAGCCTTTCCATGTTGTGCAAAGAAAATGTAGACCATCCAAAGAAAAACCCACTCAGAGGCAAATGCGTTCGCTAGTTTATACCTGTGGTGCTTTGGAGATCTAGAGCCCTGGTGTTCTAAACTGTTGCTCACGGGTCACTGGGTGCAGTGCACAGGAGTGCTACGGCAAGATAAGGCAGTGTTGTGTGCATTATGTGGATGGGCCGAGGTGCAAACGAGTCGCTCCCCAGTGGCAAAACAGGCTACCGCGACAACTCCACACCCTGCCAACCAGCTGGAAGCTGGTGCCAGACAGTTGGGGGTCATCGCTTCTCGGCCTTTTGGCTAAGATCAAGTGTAGTATCTGTTCTTATCAGTTTAATATCTGATACGTCCTCCATCCGAGGACTACATATTAAATGGATTTTTAGGAATGGGAGTTTGAATGAGGAGCTCGCTCCCTTCACTCCACGCATCAACCTGGCTTTGCAGTGCTGCTAGGAATGGTGCACTTTCTCCCCCCCCAAGTTTTTGTCAACAGCAAATGTTTGGTTCACGACAGGGGACCTTGAGGGCTCCGTCAGTGCTAAGCTTTAGCAGGTGGTCGGGGCAGTGGCATCGGTGACGCGAAGCTATGACAAATACCTGCCAATGCCCAGGAGTTCACTCTCTGGTGCATGAGGATGGCGACACCGAAGCTTTCTGAAAACCGAGCTGCTTTGACACAAATCGCTGTCAACGAGTCTAACTCAGCGCTTTTGAATGGGGCAAAGTGGGAGAAAAAGGGTGCTTCAGTTTGGCTTCAGTGACGTTTAGCTTGAGTTGGCTCCTCCTCTGGCACACTCCCCCTCCAGGTTTGGACAGGTAGCACCTGAAAGAAACCCAAAGAATAGATGACAGTGCCAGACAGACAGAAAGATAAGAGTTTAAGAGGCTGGCCCACTACAGCCATGGGTGGGCGGGGGACCATTCTGACAATTCCATTCTGACCATGAAGCATGTGATTAGGCTGACTAGGCTGGGGGCCGCTTCATGCCACACAGGGTCACTTGCTCTGGTTTCTCCTCATTACGCACAAGTCTTTCGCCTTTTACTAAAGACTTCCGTGGGGGGCAACACTAATGAGTTGATTCTATTTTTGGCAGGCTTTACTTTCAGGTCAAAGCCTTTCCATGTTGTGCAAAGAAAATGTAGACCATCCAAAGAAAAACCCACTCAGAGGCAAATGCGTTCGCTAGTTTATACCTGTGGTGCTTTGGAGATCTAGAGCCCTGGTGTTCTAAACTGTTGCTCACGGGTCACTGGGTGCAGTGCACAGGAGTGCTACGGCAAGATAAGGCAGTGTTGTGTGCATTATGTGGATGGGCCGAGGTGCAAACGAGTCGCTCCCCAGTGGCAAAACAGGCTACCGCGACAACTCCACACCCTGCCAACCAGCTGGAAGCTGGTGCCAGACAGTTGGGGGTCATCGCTTCTCGGCCTTTTGGCTAAGATCAAGTGTAGTATCTGTTCTTATCAGTTTAATATCTGATACGTCCTCCATCCGAGGACTACATATTAAATGGATTTTTAGGAATGGGAGTTTGAATGAGGAGCTCGCTCCCTTCACTCCACGCATCAACCTGGCTTTGCAGTGCTGCTAGGAATGGTGCACTTTCTCCCCCCCAAGTTTTTGTCAACAGCAAATGTTTGGTTCACGACAGGGGACCTTGAGGGCTCCGTCAGTGCTAAGCTTTAGCAGGTGGTCGGGGCAGTGGCATCGGTGACGCGAAGCTATGACAAATACCTGCCGATGCCCAGGAGTTCACTCTCTGGTGCATGAGGATGGCGACACCGAAGCTTTCTGAAAACCGAGCTGCTTTGACACAAATCGCTGTCAACGAGTCTAACTCAGCGCTTTTGAATGGGGCAAAGTGGGAGAAAAAGGGTGCTTCAGTTTGGCTTCAGTGACGTTTAGCTTGAGTTGGCTCCTCCTCTGGCACACTCCCCCTCCAGGTTTGGACAGGTAGCACCTGAAAGAAACCCAAAGAATAGATGACAGTGCCAGACAGACAGAAAGATAAGCGTTTAAGAGGCTGGCCCACTACAGCCATGGGTGGGCGGGGGACCATTCTGACAATTCCATTCTGACCATGAAGCATGTGATTAGGCTGACTAGGCTGGGGGCCGCTTCATGCCACACAGGGTCACTTGCTCTGGTTTCTCCTCATTACGCACAAGTCTTTCGCCTTTTACTAAAGACTTCCGTGGGGGGCAACACTAATGAGTTGATTCTATTTTTGGCAGGCTTTACTTTCAGGTCAAAGCCTTTCCATGTTGTGCAAAGAAAATGTAGACCATCCAAAGAAAAACCCACTCAGAGGCAAATGCGTTCGCTAGTTTATACCTGTGGTGCTTTGGAGATCTAGAGCCCTGGTGTTCTAAACTGTTGCTCACGGGTCACTGGGTGCAGTGCACAGGAGTGCTACGGCAAGATAAGGCAGTGTTGTGTGCATTATGTGGATGGGCCGAGGTGCAAACGAGTCGCTCCCCAGTGGCAAAACAGGCTACCGCGACAACTCCACACCCTGCCAACCAGCTGGAAGCTGGTGCCAGACAGTTGGGGGTCATCGCTTCTCGGCCTTTTGGCTAAGATCAAGTGTAGTATCTGTTCTTATCAGTTTAATATCTGATACGTCCTCCATCCGAGGACTACATATTAAATGGATTTTTAGGAATGGGAGTTTGAATGAGGAGCTCGCTCCCTTCACTCCACGCATCAACCTGGCTTTGCAGTGCTGCTAGGAATGGTGCACTTTCTCCCCCCCAAGTTTTTGTCAACAGCAAATGTTTGGTTCACGACAGGGGACCTTGAGGGCTCCGTCAGTGCTAAGCTTTAGCAGGTGGTCGGGGCAGTGGCATCGGTGACGCGAAGCTATGACAAATACCTGCCGATGCCCAGGAGTTCACTCTCTGGTGCATGAGGATGGCGACACCGAAGCTTTCTGAAAACCGAGCTGCTTTGACACAAATCGCTGTCAACGAGTCTAACTCAGCGCTTTTGAATGGGGCAAAGTGGGAGAAAAAGGGTGCTTCAGTTTGGCTTCAGTGACGTTTAGCTTGAGTTGGCTCCTCCTCTGGCACACTCCCCCTCCAGGTTTGGACAGGTAGCACCTGAAAGAAACCCAAAGAATAGATGACAGTGCCAGACAGACAGAAAGATAAGCGTTTAAGAGGCTGGCCCACTACAGCCATGGGTGGGCGGGGGACCATTCTGACAATTCCATTCTGACCATGAAGCATGTGATTAGGCTGACTAGGCTGGGGGCCGCTTCATGCCACACAGGGTCACTTGCTCTGGTTTCTCCTCATTACGCACAAGTCTTTCGCCTTTTACTAAAGACTTCCGTGGGGGGCAACACTAATGAGTTGATTCTATTTTTGGCAGGCTTTACTTTCAGGTCAAAGCCTTTCCATGTTGTGCAAAGAAAATGTAGACCATCCAAAGAAAAACCCACTCAGAGGCAAATGCGTTCGCTAGTTTATACCTGTGGTGCTTTGGAGATCTAGAGCCCTGGTGTTCTAAACTGTTGCTCACGGGTCACTGGGTGCAGTGCACAGGAGTGCTACGGCAAGATAAGGCAGTGTTGTGTGCATTATGTGGATGGGCCGAGGTGCAAACGAGTCGCTCCCCAGTGGCAAAACAGGCTACCGCGACAACTCCACACCCTGCCAACCAGCTGGAAGCTGGTGCCAGACAGTTGGGGGTCATCGCTTCTCGGCCTTTTGGCTAAGATCAAGTGTAGTATCTGTTCTTATCAGTTTAATATCTGATACGTCCTCCATCCGAGGACTACATATTAAATGGATTTTTAGGAATGGGAGTTTGAATGAGGAGCTCGCTCCCTTCACTCCACGCATCAACCTGGCTTTGCAGTGCTGCTAGGAATGGTGCACTTTCTCCCCCCCAAGTTTTTGTCAACAGCAAATGTTTGGTTCACGACAGGGGACCTTGAGGGCTCCGTCAGTGCTAAGCTTTAGCAGGTGGTCGGGGCAGTGGCATCGGTGACGCGAAGCTATGACAAATACCTGCCGATGCCCAGGAGTTCACTCTCTGGTGCATGAGGATGGCGACACCGAAGCTTTCTGAAAACCGAGCTGCTTTGACACAAATCGCTGTCAACGAGTCTAACTCAGCGCTTTTGAATGGGGCAAAGTGGGAGAAAAAGGGTGCTTCAGTTTGGCTTCAGTGACGTTTAGCTTGAGTTGGCTCCTCCTCTGGCACACTCCCCCTCCAGGTTTGGACAGGTAGCACCTGAAAGAAACCCAAAGAATAGATGACAGTGCCAGACAGACAGAAAGATAAGCGTTTAAGAGGCTGGCCCACTACAGCCATGGGTGGGCGGGGGACCATTCTGACCATGAAGCATGTGATTAGGCTGACTAGGCTGGGGGCCGCTTCATGCCACACAGGGTCACTTGCTCTGGTTTCTCCTCATTACGCACAAGTCTTTCGCCTTTTACTAAAGACTTCCGTGGGGGGCAACACTAATGAGTTGATTCTATTTTTGGCAGGCTTTACTTTCAGGTCAAAGCCTTTCCATGTTGTGCAAAGAAAATGTAGACCATCCAAAGAAAAACCCACTCAGAGGCAAATGCGTTCGCTAGTTTATACCTGTGGTGCTTTGGAGATCTAGAGCCCTGGTGTTCTAAACTGTTGCTCACGGGTCACTGGGTGCAGTGCACAGGAGTGCTACGGCAAGATAAGGCAGTGTTGTGTGCATTATGTGGATGGGCCGAGGTGCAAACGAGTCGCTCCCCAGTGGCAAAACAGGCTACCGCGACAACTCCACACCCTGCCAACCAGCTGGAAGCTGGTGCCAGACAGTTGGGGGTCATCGCTTCTCGGCCTTTTGGCTAAGATCAAGTGTAGTATCTGTTCTTATCAGTTTAATATCTGATACGTCCTCCATCCGAGGACTACATATTAAATGGATTTTTAGGAATGGGAGTTTGAATGAGGAGCTCGCTCCCTTCACTCCACGCATCAACCTGGCTTTGCAGTGCTGCTAGGAATGGTGCACTTTCTCCCCCCCAAGTTTTTGTCAACAGCAAATGTTTGGTTCACGACAGGGGACCTTGAGGGCTCCGTCAGTGCTAAGCTTTAGCAGGTGGTCGGGGCAGTGGCATCGGTGACGCGAAGCTATGACAAATACCTGCCGATGCCCAGGAGTTCACTCTCTGGTGCATGAGGATGGCGACACCGAAGCTTTCTGAAAACCGAGCTGCTTTGACACAAATCGCTGTCAACGAGTCTAACTCAGCGCTTTTGAATGGGGCAAAGTGGGAGAAAAAGGGTGCTTCAGTTTGGCTTCAGTGACGTTTAGCTTGAGTTGGCTCCTCCTCTGGCACACTCCCCCTCCAGGTTTGGACAGGTAGCACCTGAAAGAAACCCAAAGAATAGATGACAGTGCCAGACAGACAGAAAGATAAGCGTTTAAGAGGCTGGCCCACTACAGCCATGGGTGGGCGGGGGACCATTCTGACAATTCCATTCTGACCATGAAGCATGTGATTAGGCTGACTAGGCTGGGGGCCGCTTCATGCCACACAGGGTCACTTGCTCTGGTTTCTCCTCATTACGCACAAGTCTTTCGCCTTTTACTAAAGACTTCCGTGGGGGGCAACACTAATGAGTTGATTCTATTTTTGGCAGGCTTTACTTTCAGGTCAAAGCCTTTCCATGTTGTGCAAAGAAAATGTAGACCATCCAAAGAAAAACCCACTCAGAGGCAAATGCGTTCGCTAGTTTATACCTGTGGTGCTTTGGAGATCTAGAGCCCTGGTGTTCTAAACTGTTGCTCACGGGTCACTGGGTGCAGTGCACAGGAGTGCTACGGCAAGATAAGGCAGTGTTGTGTGCATTATGTGGATGGGCCGAGGTGCAAACGAGTCGCTCCCCAGTGGCAAAACAGGCTACCGCGACAACTCCACACCCTGCCAACCAGCTGGAAGCTGGTGCCAGACAGTTGGGGGTCATCGCTTCTCGGCCTTTTGGCTAAGATCAAGTGTAGTATCTGTTCTTATCAGTTTAATATCTGATACGTCCTCCATCCGAGGACTACATATTAAATGGATTTTTAGGAATGGGAGTTTGAATGAGGAGCTCGCTCCCTTCACTCCACGCATCAACCTGGCTTTGCAGTGCTGCTAGGAATGGTGCACTTTCTCCCCCCCAAGTTTTTGTCAACAGCAAATGTTTGGTTCACGACAGGGGACCTTGAGGGCTCCGTCAGTGCTAAGCTTTAGCAGGTGGTCGGGGCAGTGGCATCGGTGACGCGAAGCTATGACAAATACCTGCCGATGCCCAGGAGTTCACTCTCTGGTGCATGAGGATGGCGACACCGAAGCTTTCTGAAAACCGAGCTGCTTTGACACAAATCGCTGTCAACGAGTCTAACTCAGCGCTTTTGAATGGGGCAAAGTGGGAGAAAAAGGGTGCTTCAGTTTGGCTTCAGTGACGTTTAGCTTGAGTTGGCTCCTCCTCTGGCACACTCCCCCTCCAGGTTTGGACAGGTAGCACCTGAAAGAAACCCAAAGAATAGATGACAGTGCCAGACAGACAGAAAGATAAGCGTTTAAGAGGCTGGCCCACTACAGCCATGGGTGGGCGGGGGACCATTCTGACAATTCCATTCTGACCATGAAGCATGTGATTAGGCTGACTAGGCTGGGGGCCGCTTCATGCCACACAGGGTCACTTGCTCTGGTTTCTCCTCATTACGCACAAGTCTTTCGCCTTTTACTAAAGACTTCCGTGGGGGGCAACACTAATGAGTTGATTCTATTTTTGGCAGGCTTTACTTTCAGGTCAAAGCCTTTCCATGTTGTGCAAAGAAAATGTAGACCATCCAAAGAAAAACCCACTCAGAGGCAAATGCGTTCGCTAGTTTATACCTGTGGTGCTTTGGAGATCTAGAGCCCTGGTGTTCTAAACTGTTGCTCACGGGTCACTGGGTGCAGTGCACAGGAGTGCTACGGCAAGATAAGGCAGTGTTGTGTGCATTATGTGGATGGGCCGAGGTGCAAACGAGTCGCTCCCCAGTGGCAAAACAGGCTACCGCGACAACTCCACACCCTGCCAACCAGCTGGAAGCTGGTGCCAGACAGTTGGGGGTCATCGCTTCTCGGCCTTTTGGCTAAGATCAAGTGTAGTATCTGTTCTTATCAGTTTAATATCTGATACGTCCTCCATCCGAGGACTACATATTAAATGGATTTTTAGGAATGGGAGTTTGAATGAGGAGCTCGCTCCCTTCACTCCACGCATCAACCTGGCTTTGCAGTGCTGCTAGGAATGGTGCACTTTCTCCCCCCCAAGTTTTTGTCAACAGCAAATGTTTGGTTCACGACAGGGGACCTTGAGGGCTCCGTCAGTGCTAAGCTTTAGCAGGTGGTCGGGGCAGTGGCATCGGTGACGCGAAGCTATGACAAATACCTGCCAATGCCCAGGAGTTCACTCTCTGGTGCATGAGGATGGCGACACCGAAGCTTTCTGAAAACCGAGCTGCTTTGACACAAATCGCTGTCAACGAGTCTAACTCAGCGCTTTTGAATGGGGCAAAGTGGGAGAAAAAGGGTGCTTCAGTTTGGCTTCAGTGACGTTTAGCTTGAGTTGGCTCCTCCTCTGGCACACTCCCCCTCCAGGTTTGGACAGGTAGCACCTGAAAGAAACCCAAAGAATAGATGACAGTGCCAGACAGACAGAAAGATAAGCGTTTAAGAGGCTGGCCCACTACAGCCATGGGTGGGCGGGGGACCATTCTGACAATTCCATTCTGACCATGAAGCATGTGATTAGGCTGACTAGGCTGGGGGCCGCTTCATGCCACACAGGGTCACTTGCTCTGGTTTCTCCTCATTACGCACAAGTCTTTCGCCTTTTACTAAAGACTTCCGTGGGGGGCAACACTAATGAGTTGATTCTATTTTTGGCAGGCTTTACTTTCAGGTCAAAGCCTTTCCATGTTGTGCAAAGAAAATGTAGACCATCCAAAGAAAAACCCACTCAGAGGCAAATGCGTTCGCTAGTTTATACCTGTGGTGCTTTGGAGATCTAGAGCCCTGGTGTTCTAAACTGTTGCTCACGGGTCACTGGGTGCAGTGCACAGGAGTGCTACGGCAAGATAAGGCAGTGTTGTGTGCATTATGTGGATGGGCCGAGGTGCAAACGAGTCGCTCCCCAGTGGCAAAACAGGCTACCGCGACAACTCCACACCCTGCCAACCAGCTGGAAGCTGGTGCCAGACAGTTGGGGGTCATCGCTTCTCGGCCTTTTGGCTAAGATCAAGTGTAGTATCTGTTCTTATCAGTTTAATATCTGATACGTCCTCCATCCGAGGACTACATATTAAATGGATTTTTAGGAATGGGAGTTTGAATGAGGAGCTCGCTCCCTTCACTCCACGCATCAACCTGGCTTTGCAGGCTGCTAGGAATGGTGCACTTTCTCCAAGTTTTTGTCAACAGCAAATGTTTGGTTCACGACAGGGGACCTTGAGGGCTCCGTAGTGCTAGCTTTGAGGTGGTCGGGGCAGTGGACGTGCGCGGTTGCAACCTGCGGCGGGTCCGGGAGGGTGTAGCTGGCTCCTGGGGGCCGTGGGGTTGATGGGGCATGTCGTGGAACCGCTCTCTGTGTTTGGTTGTTTTTCTTGTTGGTTGTTTTTTACTTGTTTTCCCTTTTTTCGGTCTTGGTGTTTTTTATTTTGTGTTTTTGTTGTTTTTTTGTTTTTTTGTCCTTGTTTTTTTTTGTTTTAGACTTTTATTTTCCTTCTTTGTGCTGGTGTACATGTAGAAGTTTGCTGGATGGGAGGCAAGCGTGGTTCCTATTAACCTGTTGAGGAAGCCTGGAGTGTCCAGACTGCTCTCCAGGAGGTAATAAAGGACTGATCTGCAAACGCCTGACTGTTTTTGCTTGCAGGGAAAGGGATTTGAGTAGTTTTTGCTCTGCTGTGGTTTTAGATCTGGCAGTTGAAGTTAGGCCAGTTTTGATTTGTGTGGAGAATTTGAATGGTAAACTGTTTTGTAGGATGTTAATGAAATGTAAATGAGAGGACATATGTTGTGGTTGGGGATTTTGACTGTGAAGGTAGGTCAAGGTAAGGGATGTGGAGGATCTGGAACTGTGCTGGAGGGTCCCCATCCAACAATGGCAGGACCCCAGGGGTTCCAGGGCCTGACACCTGCTTGATGTCTGGTGAGAAAGAGGTCATTCTAAGGGTAGGTGCGAGTGTGGTGGATGGGCCGGTGGGATAAATGTTTTGTGGAAAATGTGAGAATTGGGCTTGGGGTGTCCAATGGGAAGTGAATTTTGTGGGAAAAATTGGATGAGTTTTGTAAAAATAAAGAGAAAAATGAGAGTTAAGATGGAGGAAAAGAGAGTTAGAAGTTAATTGAAGAGGCTGGGTGAAATTAATCTCGAAAATGTGCTGGACAAAGGAATAGGTGAGGCGGGAGAAGGGAGGGCCTGCCTTGTGGTCATGGGGGTGGGAAATGGGAGGGTGGGTGGTGTTGGGATGTGGATGGAGGTCCGATGCCGAAAGGGTGTAGAGTTGTCTCGGACTTGTTGTTGGAGAAGAGGGAAGAGCTGCGTCTTGGTTTTGTGGAGGGTGGTCTTCCTCGATAATGTTTTTTTTATGGTTGAATAGAGGTATAGTTGGCGAAGAAAGGTTGGCGAAGGGGAATGGGGACTTCCCGTGGAATTGAGGTGGTCCATTTATGAAATTATATGCCCTTAAAGTTAAATGTATTTGCTCTTTTATATAGCTCTTCTATGTGGAGGTGAGTGGTTGGTAAAGTTTTTTCTTTTAAAGAAATAAAGTCGTGTTTTTTTTAAAGAGTGCGGTTCATTTAGAAAGTATAGAGTGTGGGAGGGATGTGGCCTGTAATATGGAGTGGATCCAACTAAAAAAAATGATGGTGTGGTTTTAATAAAACCCCAGGTTCTTTAAAGGGTAGCACTGTGGTGAGAGACGGCGGGATTTTAGCACACTTGACTTTTTGGGAAAGGTTTTGCTTTAATATTTTGGTTTTAAGAAAAATGGTTGACTTTTAGAAGAACTGAGTCCATGTTGGGTGACGTGTTTTAGGAGGTGATTTTATGATTTTAAAAGAAAGGATAGGAAGAGAGTAGGGGAGATTTTAAAGTAGACAAGGTCTTTTTTGAGGGATGTGTAGGGATTTTAGCTAACAGACTGTTTTAAAATATGCTCCCAGAGGGAGGGCTTCACCTGGTTAGTGGTGACAGCCAAAGCTCTCGTTTGCTAATTTTTACAAGACATGCCCCTACTGATGCTAGATTACCCTGTCTTTTTCCGTCCCCTGCTTCTTGCCCCTTTCACTCACTTCAGGTGTGCTTTGGGGAGGGTTGTGGAAATTAAACTGCTCCCTTGGAGGAAAGGAATAGTGGAGAGTTTAGGGAGAGTATAAAGAATGGAGATAGGCTTTACGATTCAGTGCACATGGTGGGAGATGGTGAAGGGCGGCAAGTTTAGAGAGAAGGAAGGAAAAAGAAAAAAAAGAGAATAGTGTGATGGGTGAGAAGGTTAGTTTTTTAATTAATTGAGGATGGTTTTAATGATGAAATTAAAAAGAAGAAGAAAGTGTTTTGAGAAAAAGAAGTAAGGATTTTTTAGGAGAAAGAAGGAGATTGAAGAAGGTGAAAAGTGTTATATTTTTAAGAAAATCATAAGTAAGGGAGGGGGATGGTGGAAATAAAAAGAGAAGAGGAACAAAAAAGAACAAAAGAATTTTGATGGTGGACTAAAAACCTATGAAGAAAAGAAGTAAAAAAGGATAAATGGCTGATTTTTAGAGAAAAGTAAAGAGTGTGTTTTACCAAGATTTTATTTTAGAAGTAAGTAAATGTATTGGACTTTTAAAAAGGAAGTCCCCTGGAAAGAGGCTCGGAATTTAGTTTTGGGATATTTTGCCTGTCTGCTCAAGTTTTAAGGCTTTGAAAGGGTGCGTGCTGAGTTTTAGAATAGGGATAGGGTTATACAAAAGATAAAGAAAGAAGCTTAAGAAACTGGGCTTGTTTACGTGGCTGTAAATTTGAAATTTTGGAAAGACTGAAGGGGTTTTGGGGGTGTCACCGGATAAGTGTGCTGTCCGGGAGAAAGATATGGACAGTCTGTGTCCGGCACTGTTTGGAGAGAAGAAAATTCGGCTAGTGTTAAATTTGATTTTGAAAAAGCTTTCGACGGGCTCGCAGTCTTTTCAGGTACTGCGAAAAGTGGGTCTTCCTGATAGGTTTATAGTTGGGTGGGCTGTTTCCGGGATATCAGAGTAGATTTGTGGTTAGGGAATTTGAAAAAGAGTAGAAATAAATGCGGGTCGTCAGGGTGTCTTTTCTGCCCTCCTGTACGTTTCTGCATTGACCTCTAGAAGGTATTGAGAAGGGACAATGGGTAAGGGGGTGTATTGCCGGGAAGTGGAGGAAAGAGGCAAAATGTTTTTTATATTGGCGTTAAATTTTTGGTTTTGTGAGTTGCTTCTGTTTCGGCTGGCTCTGGATCACGACTGAATAGAAAAAGCAGCAAATTTTATGGAGTGGAAGAGAAGAAAGACGATCTGAAATAAAAGAATGAAGAGCGGGGTAAATTTGATAAGAAGGGGAGGTAAACTAACTGGGAAGAATAAAGGGAAAGTTAGGAAGAGACTTGGGTATGGGGATGGGGGACTGACAATGGAAGGGAGGTTTTAATCATGAAGGCCGTGTTTTCCTTTGCTTTTCTTGTCGTTCTGTTTTTATCCCACAAGGAGGGTATTTTAGACTGGGACGGGAATGTTTTTTTTTGTGGGGTTCAAGTGGGAGAGACTGCGGAGGGAAGAAATGAAGAGGCTAGGGAAGGGGGAAGAGAGTTCCTGACTGTACCTGTCCCTAGGAGTAAATATGTGGTCCATTTGAAAAATGCTACGGCCCATCCAGAAATGCCAAAAAAAGCAATGGAAAATTCTGGATGGGTTCCTACCTCCGCGTCTCAAGATAGTACTGTGCCTCAGGCCCTGTGTTTTGTTGCCCCCGTCTCTTTTTGCTTTAGATTTTACTGGAGAAAGAGGGCTCGGTTTTAACTAATCTCGGCTTTGGTGTTGTTGTGAGGAACGGGAACCAGTGTGCCCAGTGCGCGGGCTCGCTTCGGCGAGCCCTCCCAAGTTTGGCGCAATGTGAACCACTCCTCCTCCCGCCGCCCGGGACTGTGGTGGTGGCTCATGAGTTCTCCCGGTCAGGTCCGTCTGCACTCCCGGGGCATGTCAGCGATCTCAACCTGCCCCCGACCTGGTTGTGGCGCGCCAGAGTCGGTGAGGCCCTGCCTGGGAGTGAGCGCTGCCGTCGCCTGTGGGCAACAGCCGGCTCCCTGCATTCCCGAACTTGCCAGCAAGGGGGTCCTGACGCAAATAGTGCTCTACGGGGTGAGCCAAAAAGAAAAAGGAAAGAGGATTTCAGAAAGTGGTCACCCTAGCTGTTAAAGCGCCATTTGGACCAGAAACTTGTGGTAGGAGGCACAGGAGATTCCCGAGTGTGTCGGTGGAGAGAGCTTAAGAACAACAACTGAGGCAGCGAGCCAAGGACAAGTGAAAGAGTCGCCTGTGCCTGTGGAGGAGGGAGGGAGCTAAAGGAGAGGTGAGGGCGGGGCTGGCTTCGGGAGAGGAGGAGGGAAGGAGGTTAGGGGGTTTGGACAGAGGAGGCCGAGAGAAGGGTTGGGGAGGATGGATGTGGTTTACCCGTTGAAGGGCCCCCCGTTCCTGAAAATGCAAGTGATGGTTTTAAGATGTGCTTTTGTTTAATTTTTTGCCTGTTTTTGTTTTGATGTTGTTTGTGTTTGATTTTTCTGTTTTAGCTGTTTTAACATGCTTTGAAATAGCTTTTCGAGAGATTGATTTTAATCAGTGTACATGCAATGTGTTTTTAATGGGTAAATGATGTGTTTTCTGTAAAATGAATACTGTGATAATATGTGTCAATAAATGATTCAAAAGAAAAAATCTGTTCTTATCAGTTTAATATCTGATACGTCCTCCATCCGAGGACTACATATTAAATGGATTTTTAGGAATGGGAGTTTGAATGAGGAGCTCGCTCCCTTCACTCCACGCATCAACCTGGCTTTGCAGTGCTGCTAGGAATGGTGCACTTTCTCCCCCCCAAGTTTTTGTCAACAGCAAATGTTTGGTTCACGACAGGGGACCTTGAGGGCTCCGTCAGTGCTAAGCTTTAGCAGGTGGTCGGGGCAGTGGCATCGGTGACGCGAAGCTATGACAAATACCTGCCAATGCCCAGGAGTTCACTCTCTGGTGCATGAGGATGGCGACACCGAAGCTTTCTGAAAACCGAGCTGCTTTGACACAAATCGCTGTCAACGAGTCTAACTCAGCGCTTTTGAATGGGGCAAAGTGGGAGAAAAAGGGTGCTTCAGTTTGGCTTCAGTGACGTTTAGCTTGAGTTGGCTCCTCCTCTGGCACACTCCCCCTCCAGGTTTGGACAGGTAGCACCTGAAAGAAACCCAAAGAATAGATGACAGTGCCAGACAGACAGAAAGATAAGAGTTTAAGAGGCTGGCCCACTACAGCCATGGGTGGGCGGGGGACCATTCTGACAATTCCATTCTGACCATGAAGCATGTGATTAGGCTGACTAGGCTGGGGGCCGCTTCATGCCACACAGGGTCACTTGCTCTGGTTTCTCCTCATTACGCACAAGTCTTTCGCCTTTTACTAAAGACTTCCGTGGGGGGCAACACTAATGAGTTGATTCTATTTTTGGCAGGCTTTACTTTCAGGTCAAAGCCTTTCCATGTTGTGCAAAGAAAATGTAGACCATCCAAAGAAAAACCCACTCAGAGGCAAATGCGTTCGCTAGTTTATACCTGTGGTGCTTTGGAGATCTAGAGCCCTGGTGTTCTAAACTGTTGCTCACGGGTCACTGGGTGCAGTGCACAGGAGTGCTACGGCAAGATAAGGCAGTGTTGTGTGCATTATGTGGATGGGCCGAGGTGCAAACGAGTCGCTCCCCAGTGGCAAAACAGGCTACCGCGACAACTCCACACCCTGCCAACCAGCTGGAAGCTGGTGCCAGACAGTTGGGGGTCATCGCTTCTCGGCCTTTTGGCTAAGATCAAGTGTAGTATCTGTTCTTATCAGTTTAATATCTGATACGTCCTCCATCCGAGGACTACATATTAAATGGATTTTTAGGAATGGGAGTTTGAATGAGGAGCTCGCTCCCTTCACTCCACGCATCAACCTGGCTTTGCAGTGCTGCTAGGAATGGTGCACTTTCTCCCCCCCAAGTTTTTGTCAACAGCAAATGTTTGGTTCACGACAGGGGACCTTGAGGGCTCCGTCAGTGCTAAGCTTTAGCAGGTGGTCGGGGCAGTGGCATCGGTGACGCGAAGCTATGACAAATACCTGCCAATGCCCAGGAGTTCACTCTCTGGTGCATGAGGATGGCGACACCGAAGCTTTCTGAAAACCGAGCTGCTTTGACACAAATCGCTGTCAACGAGTCTAACTCAGCGCTTTTGAATGGGGCAAAGTGGGAGAAAAAGGGTGCTTCAGTTTGGCTTCAGTGACGTTTAGCTTGAGTTGGCTCCTCCTCTGGCACACTCCCCCTCCAGGTTTGGACAGGTAGCACCTGAAAGAAACCCAAAGAATAGATGACAGTGCCAGACAGACAGAAAGATAAGAGTTTAAGAGGCTGGCCCACTACAGCCATGGGTGGGCGGGGGACCATTCTGACAATTCCATTCTGACCATGAAGCATGTGATTAGGCTGACTAGGCTGGGGGCCGCTTCATGCCACACAGGGTCACTTGCTCTGGTTTCTCCTCATTACGCACAAGTCTTTCGCCTTTTACTAAAGACTTCCGTGGGGGGCAACACTAATGAGTTGATTCTATTTTTGGCAGGCTTTACTTTCAGGTCAAAGCCTTTCCATGTTGTGCAAAGAAAATGTAGACCATCCAAAGAAAAACCCACTCAGAGGCAAATGCGTTCGCTAGTTTATACCTGTGGTGCTTTGGAGATCTAGAGCCCTGGTGTTCTAAACTGTTGCTCACGGGTCACTGGGTGCAGTGCACAGGAGTGCTACGGCAAGATAAGGCAGTGTTGTGTGCATTATGTGGATGGGCCGAGGTGCAAACGAGTCGCTCCCCAGTGGCAAAACAGGCTACCGCGACAACTCCACACCCTGCCAACCAGCTGGAAGCTGGTGCCAGACAGTTGGGGGTCATCGCTTCTCGGCCTTTTGGCTAAGATCAAGTGTAGTATCTGTTCTTATCAGTTTAATATCTGATACGTCCTCCATCCGAGGACTACATATTAAATGGATTTTTAGGAATGGGAGTTTGAATGAGGAGCTCGCTCCCTTCACTCCACGCATCAACCTGGCTTTGCAGTGCTGCTAGGAATGGTGCACTTTCTCCCCCCCCAAGTTTTTGTCAACAGCAAATGTTTGGTTCACGACAGGGGACCTTGAGGGCTCCGTCAGTGCTAAGCTTTAGCAGGTGGTCGGGGCAGTGGCATCGGTGACGCGAAGCTATGACAAATACCTGCCAATGCCCAGGAGTTCACTCTCTGGTGCATGAGGATGGCGACACCGAAGCTTTCTGAAAACCGAGCTGCTTTGACACAAATCGCTGTCAACGAGTCTAACTCAGCGCTTTTGAATGGGGCAAAGTGGGAGAAAAAGGGTGCTTCAGTTTGGCTTCAGTGACGTTTAGCTTGAGTTGGCTCCTCCTCTGGCACACTCCCCCTCCAGGTTTGGACAGGTAGCACCTGAAAGAAACCCAAAGAATAGATGACAGTGCCAGACAGACAGAAAGATAAGAGTTTAAGAGGCTGGCCCACTACAGCCATGGGTGGGCGGGGGACCATTCTGACAATTCCATTCTGACCATGAAGCATGTGATTAGGCTGACTAGGCTGGGGGCCGCTTCATGCCACACAGGGTCACTTGCTCTGGTTTCTCCTCATTACGCACAAGTCTTTCGCCTTTTACTAAAGACTTCCGTGGGGGGCAACACTAATGAGTTGATTCTATTTTTGGCAGGCTTTACTTTCAGGTCAAAGCCTTTCCATGTTGTGCAAAGAAAATGTAGACCATCCAAAGAAAAACCCACTCAGAGGCAAATGCGTTCGCTAGTTTATACCTGTGGTGCTTTGGAGATCTAGAGCCCTGGGGTTGTAGGAAGGGGGGGGGGGGGGGGGGGGGGTGTGTGGGTGGGGGGTGGGGGGTGGGGGGGGGGGGGGTGGTTTTTTGTTTGTTGTGGGGGGGGGGGGGGGGGGGGGGTGGGGGGGGGTGGGGTTGGGGGTTTGGTCCCTGGGGGGTTTGGTTGGTTGGTTTTGGGTTTTTTGAAGGTTGGGGGAAGTGGGGGCTTTGGAGATCTAGAGCCCTGGTGTTCTAAACTGTTGCTCACGGGTCACTGGGTGCAGTGCACAGGAGTGCTACGGCAAGATAAGGCAGTGTTGTGTGCATTATGTGGATGGGCCGAGGTGCAAACGAGTCGCTCCCCAGTGGCAAAACAGGCTACCGCGACAACTCCACACCCTGCCAACCAGCTGGAAGCTGGTGCCAGACAGTTGGGGGTCATCGCTTCTCGGCCTTTTGGCTAAGATCAAGTGTAGTATCTGTTCTTATCAGTTTAATATCTGATACGTCCTCCATCCGAGGACTACATATTAAATGGATTTTTAGGAATGGGAGTTTGAATGAGGAGCTCGCTCCCTTCACTCCACGCATCAACCTGGCTTTGCAGTGCTGCTAGGAATGGTGCACTTTCTCCCCCCCCAAGTTTTTGTCAACAGCAAATGTTTGGTTCACGACAGGGGACCTTGAGGGCTCCGTCAGTGCTAAGCTTTAGCAGGTGGTCGGGGCAGTGGCATCGGTGACGCGAAGCTATGACAAATACCTGCCAATGCCCAGGAGTTCACTCTCTGGTGCATGAGGATGGCGACACCGAAGCTTTCTGAAAACCGAGCTGCTTTGACACAAATCGCTGTCAACGAGTCTAACTCAGCGCTTTTGAATGGGGCAAAGTGGGAGAAAAAGGGTGCTTCAGTTTGGCTTCAGTGACGTTTAGCTTGAGTTGGCTCCTCCTCTGGCACACTCCCCCTCCAGGTTTGGACAGGTAGCACCTGAAAGAAACCCAAAGAATAGATGACAGTGCCAGACAGACAGAAAGATAAGAGTTTAAGAGGCTGGCCCACTACAGCCATGGGTGGGCGGGGGACCATTCTGACAATTCCATTCTGACCATGAAGCATGTGATTAGGCTGACTAGGCTGGGGGCCGCTTCATGCCACACAGGGTCACTTGCTCTGGTTTCTCCTCATTACGCACAAGTCTTTCGCCTTTTACTAAAGACTTCCGTGGGGGGCAACACTAATGAGTTGATTCTATTTTTGGCAGGCTTTACTTTCAGGTCAAAGCCTTTCCATGTTGTGCAAAGAAAATGTAGACCATCCAAAGAAAAACCCACTCAGAGGCAAATGCGTTCGCTAGTTTATACCTGTGGTGCTTTGGAGATCTAGAGCCCTGGTGTTCTAAACTGTTGCTCACGGGTCACTGGGTGCAGTGCACAGGAGTGCTACGGCAAGATAAGGCAGTGTTGTGTGCATTATGTGGATGGGCCGAGGTGCAAACGAGTCGCTCCCCAGTGGCAAAACAGGCTACCGCGACAACTCCACACCCTGCCAACCAGCTGGAAGCTGGTGCCAGACAGTTGGGGGTCATCGCTTCTCGGCCTTTTGGCTAAGACTGCGGTCGACTCCCTAGGGTGGTGGTTCTTTACCTGTGTGGTACAAGGCTCATCACCGAACTGGAGGACATTTTGTACCTTATACTTGTCTAGAGCAAACCCGGCTACTCTGTAGTTTGGTTGTTTTATACTTGTATCGGATTGTTTTTCTTTTAACTTGTTATTAACCACTTTTTTCTTACAGGTCTTAAGGTAAGTTCTTTTAACTTATTGTGTTTTTGTTGTTTTTTATAGTTTTTATTGTGCCTTGTATTTATTTATTGTTTTAGACTTTTATTTTACCTTCTTTTAGCTGCTGGTGCCTCCACCATGTCAGCAAGTTTTGCTGGCATGCGGAGGCACCACAGCGTGCGCTTCCTATTCAAACCTGTTGACGGAAAGCTCCTGGAGATGTCCAGACTCGACTTCTCCAGGAGGCTAATACAAAAGGAACTGAAATTCTCGCCAAACGACCTGAACTGTATTTTGACTCTGCCAGGGAACAAGGGATTTGACGTAAGTTTTTGCTCTGCTGTGGTTTTACAAGAATTCTGGACACGTTTTGAAAATGTTAAGGCCCAGTTTTCAGCATTTGCTGTGGAGAAACTTACTGACAATAGCCGTAAAACCGTTATTGTCAGGATGTTCAATGAAACTGTAAATGCAGAGGACATATGTATGTGGTTGGGTAGATTTTGCACTGTGAAAGGTCAGGCTACCAAGGTAAGGGATGTGGACGGCATCTGGAACTGTGCCTGGAGGGTCCCCATCCAACAATGGCAGGACCCCCAGGGGTTCCAGGGCCTGAAACACCTGCCTTCTATGATAGTCCTGGGTGAGAACAGAGGCTACATTCACTACCAGGGTCAGCCCAAGCTCTGCCGCAAGTGTGGTGAGCATGGGCACCTGGTAGACGTATGTGATAAAATGTTTTGTGGAAAATGTAGAGAAATTGGGCACACCTTTGAGGAGTGTCCCAATGGCAGAAAGTGCAATCTTTGTGGGGAAACAAACCACCTCTTCAGAGATTGCCCAAAGTCTTTTGTCAACAAACTCAAAGCAGCAAAAATTGCAGAAGTTCAAGATGGAGGCCAAACAGAGCCAGTTAGACAGTTAATTGAAGAGGCTGGGCCTGAAAATTCAAATCTCCCGCCAAAAACTGTGACTGGACAACAGGAATCAGGTGAGGCGGGAGAAGGGGAGGAGCCTGCACAACCTTCAACCCCAGTTGGTCCCACTGGGGGTGAGGAAATGCAGGCACAGGGTGGAGCTACCGCAGACTGTGTAATAGAGGAAATGCATCCGGATAGTGAGGAAACCCACCTCCCCGATGCCCAGCAAACAAAGAGGCCTGCATCAGAGTTGTCCTCGGACTCTCCGTTAGTTACGGAGAAGAGGGGAAGAGCTGCGTCTCTCTCAGACAGTTCATCTGTGGAGGAGTCCAGAGTCTTCCCTCCTGACTCACCAAATGAGGTTTCTTTTCTAACTCTGGCTCTGCAATCAACCCCGAAGGCTAATAAGTTGGACGCAACCTTACAGCAAAGGCCTACTCCTAGAGTCCGAAGGGGGAATGGAGCCGAACCACTTCCTTTCCCACCCGTGGAATTGAAGGATGAGCTCCATTCATATGAAATTACATAACTGCCCTTAAAAACGCTTTTAAAATGTCATACTTGTCTCTTTTAACCATACTCATGACACTCACCTTCTCTACCATCAATGTGAGAAGTGTGAAGTCGAGAGTTAGAGCTCAAAGTGTTTTATCCTTTTTAAAGACAATAAAGTCAGATGTTTTTTTATTACAAGAGTGCGGTATACCATTTCAGCAACAGTATAGAGTGTGGGAGGAGATGTGGCCACACCTGTCAATATGGAGTGGATCCAACTACAACAAAAATGATGGTGTGGCCATTTTAATCAACAACCCCCAGGTTCTCTTAAAGGGTAGCACTGTGGTGAGAGACGGACGGGCACTTTTAGCACACTTGACTTTTATGGGAAAGGATTTTAAGCTCTTAAATATTTATGGTTTTACAGACAAACACGATAGGTATGACCTTTTAGAAGAACTGCAGTCCCACATGTTGGGTAGAACGCCACTAGTTTTAGGAGGTGATTTTAACTGCATTTTAAACAGAAAGGATAGGAAGAGAGTAGGGGGAGATTTTAAAGTAGACAAGACGTCACTTTTATTGCAGGGCATGTGTAGGGATTTTAAGCTAACAGACTGTTTTAAAACTATGCATCCCAGAGAGGAGGGCTTCACCTGGTTCAGTGGTGACAGCACCAAAGCCTCTCGTATTGACTACATTTTTACAAGACACTGCCCGCCTACTGATGCTAGATTAACCCCTGTCTTTTTTTCCGATCACCACATGCTATCTTGCACCCTTTCACTCACTTCAGGTGTGACTTTTGGGGAGGGTCTGTGGAAATTAAACTGCTCCCTCCTGGAGGACAAGGGAATAGTGGAAGAGTTTAGGGAGCAGTATAAAGAATGGCAGACCCTCCAGGACTTTTACGATTCACGTGCACACTGGTGGGAGATGGTGAAGGGACGGACCAAGACTTTTTTTAGCAGAGAAGGAAGGAAAAAGAAAAACAAAGAGAATAGATGCATGATGGGACTGCAGAAGCGCTTACAACGTTATTTTAAACTTAATCTTGCAGGCATGGATTTTAATGATGAAATTAAACAAGTCAAGCAAGAAATGTCAGTTTTAGCAGAAAAACGAAGTAAAGGAATTATTCTTAGGAGCAAAGAACGGGAGATTGAAGAAGGTGAAAAGTGTACTCGATATTTTTTTAAGAAAATCATAAGTAAGGGAGGGGGGATGGTGGAAATAAAAAGACAAGACGGAACCACAACAAAGAACACACAAGAACTTTTAGATACGGTGGAACACTTTTATAAAAACCTCTACGAAGAAAAGACAGTACAAACAAGAGCCATAAATGAAGTCCTTGATTTTATAGAGAAAACTGTAACAGACAGTGTGCTTTTAACCCAAGATTTTACCATTTTAGAATTAAGTAAATGTATTGGCACTTTTAAAAAAGGGAAGTCCCCTGGACAAGATGGACTTCCCTTGGAATTTTACTTAACGTTTTGGGATATTTTAGCACCTGATCTGCTCACAGTTTTTAAGGACTTTGACAAGGGTGACCGACTGCCTGACAGTTTTAGAATAGGGATAGGGACTCTACTACACAAAGATAAAGACAAGACAGACTTAAGAAACTGGAGACCTATCACGCTTTTAAACGTGGACTGTAAAATTTTTAGCAAACTTTTAGCGACAAGACTGACAGGGGTTTTAGGGGAGGTGATCCACCTGGATCAAGCCTGTGCTGTCCCCGGGAGAAAGATATCGGACAGCCTCCTGCTGATCCGAGACACCATCTGTTATGCGAGAGACAGAAACATTCGGCTAGTAGTCCTAAATTTAGATTTTGAAAAAGCTTTCGATCGGGTCTCGCACCAGTACCTCTTTCAGGTACTGCGAAAAGTGGGTCTTCCTGATAGGTTTATAGCTTGGGTGGGACTGCTTTACCGGGATATCAGCAGTAGATTTGTGGTTAACGGGAATTTGACAAAAGCAGTAGAAATAAACTGCGGCGTCCGTCAGGGCTGTCCTTTATCTGCCCTCCTGTACGTTATCTGCATTGAACCTCTAGCACAGGTATTGAGAAGGGACCAATGGGTCAAGGGGGTGCTATTGCCGGGAAGTGGAGGACAAGAGGCAAAATGTTTTTTATATATGGACGACATTAACATTTTATGCACAGACGTTTTATCGCTGAACCGAGTACTAGACTTAACTGACTTTTACGGACTGGCCTCTGGATCACGACTGAATAGAAACAAGACCCAAGCCAAATTTTATGGACCGTGGACAGAGACAGAAACGACCGACCTCCCCCTGACAATAAACCAGAATGAACAGAAGATCCTGGGAGTAAAATTTGATAACGAAGGGGGAGGTACAACTAACTGGGAAGACATAACAGGGAAAGTTAGGAAGAGACTTGGGTACTGGGGACTGCGGGGACTGACAATGGAAGGGAAGGTTTTAATCATGAAGGCCGTGATTTTACCTTTGCTTTTACTTGTCAGTTCTGTTTTTATCCCACCAAGGAGGGTACTTTTAGACTGGGAACGGGCAATGTTTTATTTCTTGTGGGGTTCCAAGTGGGAGAGACTGCGGAGGGAAGAAATGAAGAGGCCTAGGGACAGGGGGGGGAAGAGAGTTCCTGACCTGTACCTGTCCCTAGGCAGTAAATATGTGAGCTCACATTTGAAAAATGCTACGGACCCATCCAGAAATGCCAAAACAACAGCAATGGCAAAATTCTGGATGGGTTCCTACCTCCGCAGTCTCAAGATAGTACCTGTAGACCTCAGGACACCTGTAGCTTTTAGCCTGCCCCCACAGTACTCTTTTATACAGACCTTTTTAAAGCATTTTAAACTGGAGAAAGAGGAGCTACAGGTTTTAACTAATCATCGCGCTTTGGTGTCTGTTGTGCAGGAACGGGAACCAGTGTGCCCAGTGCGCGGGCTCGCATTCGGCGAGCCCTCCCAAGTTTGGCGCAATGTGAACCACTCCATCCTCCCGAACCGACTCCGGGACCTTTCGTGGATGGTGGCTCATGAGATTCTCCCGGTCAGGTCCGTCATGCACTCCCGGGGCATGTCAGCGATCTCAACCTGCCCCCGACCTGGTTGTGGCGCGCCGGAGTCGGTGAGGCACCTGCTCTGGGAGTGCAGCGCTGCCGTCGACCTGTGGGCAACAGCCGGCTCCCTGCAATTCCCGAACTTGCCAGCAAGGGAGGTCCTGAACGCACAACTAGTGCTCTACGGGGTGAGCCACAAAAGAAACATCAGGAAAGAGGACTTTCAGAAACAGTGGCTCACCCTAGCTGCCTTAAAAGACGCCATTTGGACCTCCAGAAACTTGCTGGTAAGGAGGCACAGGCAGATTCCCCCCGCAGCTGTGATCCGGATGGCAGCAGAGACATTAAGAACAACCACTGCAGGCAGCGAGCCAAGGACACAGCTGCAAAGAAGCATCGCCTGTGCCTCGTCGGAGGAGGGAGCCGGAGCAACACAGGAGAGGTCGAGGCAGCGGCGGCCTGGCTCTCCGGGAGAGGACGGAGGGAAGGAGCGTTAGGGGGGGATCCCCTCTGAGCACCAGACGGAGGCCCCGAGAGACCAGCGGTCGGGGAGAGTGGATGTGGTTTACCCGATTGACAAGGGCCCACCCCGTTCCTGCACAAAACATAGCCCAAGTGAATGGTTTTAAGAACTGTGCTCCCTTTCCGTTTTAGTTTAATATTTATTGACACTGTTTTTACCCGTTTTAGCATGTTGTATTATGTATTGATTTAATCTGTTTTAGCTGTTTTAAACATGCTTTGAAATAGCTTTTACGGAGTGATTGATTTTAATCGGTGTACATGCAATGTGTTTTTAAAGGGTAAATGATGTGTTTTCTGTAAAATGAATACTGTGATAAAATGTGTCAATAAATGATTCAAAAGAAAAAATCTGTTCTTATCAGTTTAATATCTGATACGTCCTCCATCCGAGGACTACATATTAAATGGATTTTTAGGAATGGGAGTTTGAATGAGGAGCTCGCTCCCTTCACTCCACGCATCAACCTGGCTTTGCAGTGCTGCTAGGAATGGTGCACTTTCTCCCCCCCAAGTTTTTGTCAACAGCAAATGTTTGGTTCACGACAGGGGACCTTGAGGGCCCCGTCAGTGCTAAGCTTTAGCAGGTGGTCGTGCCAGTGGCATCGGCGAGGCGAAGCTATGACAAATACCTGCCAATGCCCAGGAGTTCACTCTCTGGTGCATGAGGATGGCGACACCGAAGCTTTCTGAAAACCGAGCTGCTTTGACACAAATCGCTGTCAACGAGTCAACAGGGGGGGGGGGGGGGGGGGCGGGGGAAAGGGGGAAGAAGAGCCCGAGACTGGGAGGGGAAGGAGGAGATAGAGAGGGGGGGGGCAAGAGGGGGGGCGACCCGGGGAGGGGGGGGGGGGGCCGGGGGGGGGGGGAAGCCGCCGTAACTCAGCGCTTTTGGAATGGGGCAAAGTGGGAGAAAAAGGGTGCTTCAGTTTGGCTTCAGTGACGTTTAGCTTGAGTTGGCTCCTCCTCTGGCACACTCCCCCTCCAGGTTTGGACAGGTAGCACCTGAAAGAAACCCAAAGAATAGATGACAGTGCCAGACAGACAGAAAGATAAGAGTTTAAGAGGCTGGCCCACTACAGCCATGGGTTAAGCCCTGGGGGGCGGGGGGACCATTCTGACAATTCCATTCTGACCATGAAGTCGATTAGCTTTGTTGCCTGTTTTTAGACAATTTTTGCTGGGAGTTGCTTGGCATTGTCAGAAATGCATGGCGATGTCAATGTCTCCGTCCATTTTGTACAATGGCAATCCCTTTCATGCGTACAATGTCACACATGCCTTCTGTACTCTTTCCACTGGATGGCAGCCAAGATCCACCGGGGACACAACACCTCCCAAATACCCTCTACAGGTCCCTTGCATTTGTCCGGCTTACTGTTTGAGGAATGCCTTCTGGAATTGCTCATTTGCAGGAATGGGGCACAGATGCCTTACTCTTTTCATTTAGTCCCATGCTTGGGGATCCTATCAAGGGCCCTCGGAGGCCCCGGGACCGCCAAGAACACCTACTGGAGCCTACTCTTCGAGCCAGACGCAATGGTGTGGTCCAAAGTCCCCGCCAAGGCCTATTTGGTCGACGTCTTCCCCTGGGGCCCCTATTCACACAGGCAAACGGCAGGCCTAGTGCTGACCTCCTGACCTGCTCTGACACCTTTCGACAACTTTTTTCAGGGAGGCCCCGGGGAGCAACGTAAGAGCAATCCAGGGTGTCACCGTAGGGAGGGGCTTGCATCTCGACCATGTTTGACCCCCTAGAGCACTCCTGGTCCCAAAACATGCTCGTAGGGGTTCAGGTGGCACGCACGTGCATTGTCACGTGCATGAGCATCGAAACGCACCTTCCCCCTGCCCCGCACGTGCTTCCTAGTGCCCACGGGCCAAGGGTTAGCATATGGACAAAACCCTCCCGTGGACAATAATAAAGTCCTGCCATTGTCATTCACACAGCTTGCTTTGCTTACCAATGGCCTCCGGGATCAGACAAGCTCCCAGGGTTCTGAAAGTTAAACCTGCGGGTCCTGAGTGTCACGGGAGCATCCTCTGTGAATCTGGTCCAAATTTGAGAACGTTGAATTTTTCAGATTTTTCCCTCCAACTCCCGAGACCAAGGCCCTGCCTGGAGGGAAAAATTCAGCATCATCAGATCGGCTTGAAACTCGTCAGGTTTGAAGAGGGGTGTGCAAGGGCCCGCCTTTGAGCCCCCTAGCACTTAGCATTTAGCAGCCACGACCCTGACAAATGCTCTCCCTTTTATGAATTTGGGGTTCATAAAAGGACTCAGAGAAGGACTTTTGACAAAAACGGGCACTTTCACAATCAGCGCAACGCACCGAATCAGGGGATGTCAGTCCCGTGTCTCTAGGACTCTCTGGGGTCAAAGTCCCTCTAGAAACACTGGTTCCGGTTCCGGTAGCATGCTGTGAGGACGCTGAGACGGTGACCATGTGGCTCCGCTGAACAAATTAAGGCAAACATCACGTTTGTAACTCCCTTTAATTACTTTTCCTGCTGGTTCATTTAATTGTCTACGAAGTGCCTGTATTTCTCCCCTTTTTTTTCTCGATAAAATCTTTTTTTGAGTCGAGCTTATGCCGGCACAACTTCGCAGTGGATCAATGGAACCAGAAGTGCTTGGGAAAATGATCCGGGACATTGTGCGGGAGGAAATCTTAACCCTCTAGGCGCCAGAGTTTATTTAGGAAAATATTCCATTTGGACTTTAAGATTTCAAAATGCTGTAGCTTGGGGGTGGTGAGAGATAGATCCATAATGTAAATGAGAAAAATATTCATCATGACCTAAAGTTTATGATGGGAGTAAATTTACACATCTAATTTGCATATTGTGATGTCATCAGGTAGCGGCCATATTGGATTGTGTAACTTTCAGTAAAAAACAGATTTTTGAACATATTTATACAAAGGAAAAAAAATTGTACTGTCATATCATGCTCTAAATAAAGAAACATGAGTTTGATTGGAGTAACTTTGCTAATATAATTTGTATATCAGCAGGTAAAACTCAGTAAAACAGAATTCTGAACATATTTACACAGTAGATTTTTTTTTTCCATTTTTTCACTGATCCCTTTTCATCCTCTCATCCTCAGAATAAATGAACAGAAATCTGACAGGAGTACATTTTCTAATATAATTTATATATCAACAGGTAAAATTATGTTTTTATGCTTTTAATTTGTCTGCTCCTCATACCATCATACCAGCCATGAAATCTGGAGTTTGGCTGGAGTTGGTGTGTGTTGGTACTGGTGAGCATATCTTTCATTAGTGATGAGGTTCCAGAAATCCTCATCCGAAAACAGAGACAGAAAATCACATGCACGAGTATCTGTGAGATCCTCGTGTCCGCGATATCCCACACAGGCTCGTCAGTGTCTTTGATCCATTCATGGATAACTTCCTCAATTCTCAAACATTCCCAGCCGTCATCAATAAGTCCCCTATTCTGATTATCCCCTCTTCTGCCCACACATCCCTCTTTCTTTCTCCCATCACCGCGGCAGAGAAAACTTTCACCGTCATCAGGGTGTTTCTGACAGTTTGTGCGGCGCGAGTGCGGCAGCGCGCGCTGCGACGTCAGTCACTCGTCTCTTACGAGGCATGATCGCCCCCTTCTAATCCTGATCAGCAGAGATCAGTGCTGCACCTCGTCTGCACTGTAGAGGCCTCTGGAAGTTTAGTTTTTTATTCTAAAAGTCGCGATCTGTCTCTCACTGTTTCCAACACGATGCTGCTTCCGTCTTTTCTTTCTCTCTCCCGCGCTCTGCAGCTTCGCGCGCATAGAGCGGGAGTCGGGTTTCAAACCTTTATTTCTCTGATTTTTTCCATATAAACACACTAAAAAATGGCGTCAGAACTAAGGCTGTATGTCTTGGCGATGTAGTAAAACCAAGCAGTAACAGTACAAAGCTATAGATTTAAAGATGAGGTCTGTTATATTCAGTAAAGTCGCCTGTCGCAATATTGCGACTTTGGCGCCTAGAGGGTTAACAGCATTTGACATTAAATTAAAGCCAATTCCAGAAGAATTGACGAAGCTGGATCTTACAATGAAAACATGCAAAGTTAAAGTTGATGATTTGGAAACTGCGGCGAATATAATGGAAGAGCGCATGAAATCTCTGGAGAAGGAACATAGTACCCTGATGGCAGAAAACAAAGCCTTAAAGGAAAAAACGCAGGCCCTCGAAAATTACACTAGAAAGTTCAATCTCCGCATTATTGGCCTGCAAGAGGGGATAGAAGCAGGTAATCCAACTGCCTTCGTTACCAAACTCCTATATGAATTGTTTGGCGAGGACCATCTAGGCTCGCAACCATTGGTGAGCCTTGCGCACCGCACTGGACAAATCACGCAGAATGGAAGCCGTTGCATGATTACCCGGCTTCAAAGTTTTGAGGTGAGACGGACCATCCAGCGTCGGGTTGCAGCGCTGGGAGGAAAATTAAGTTATAAAGGGCAGAGGATCCATATCTACCCTGACATGTCTACAGACCAGCGCAAGCAACAGGCCCAGTTCAATGACGTCCGTGCGCTTTTACGCTCAGCAAACCTGAGGCATGGCATTGCTTACCCCGCCAAACTACTAGTGACTTTCGGGGGAAAAACTTATTCCTTTACCAGAGCATCGGATGCTATGGTGTTTTTTGAACAACAGGTGAAACCATCATGCAACACATCAACCATCACCGCGGACTTAAAAAAAAACAACAAAAAAACACTTCTTTCCTCCTATTCAACTTCTATGGGCTTTTTTACTTTCCTCCCCCTCTTCCCCATATATGGAATATATTTTGGAAAGTGGCTAATATGACTAAGATGAGAAATGAATGAGGTCATTGAAGATTTGGGAGTAAATTAAAAAGGAGCGGCATGGAGATGTCTTTTTCCTCTTTTCTGGTTAGTGTGTTACAGCTCCGTGTAAAATGACACGGAGTGTGGGGAATCAGTATAATAGGACCATTCTTCTACCATACCGTACCGTCTTCTTCCGCTTATCCGGGATCGGGTCGCGGGGGCAGCTGCCTAAGCAGGGAAGCCCAGACTTCCCTCACCCCAGCCACAGCCGCCAGCTCATCCGGGGGGATCCCGAGGCGTTCCCAGGCCAGCCGGGAGACGTAGTCCCTCCAGCGTGTCCTGGGTCTCCCCCGGGGTCTGGTCCCGGTGAGACGTGCCTGGAACACCTCACTAGGGAGGCGTCCAGGAGGCATCCTGACCAGATGCCCGAGCCATCTCATCTGGCTCCTCTCTATACGGAGGAGCAGCGGCTCTACTTTGAGTCCCTCCCGGGTGACCGAGCTCCTCACCCTATCTCTAAGGGAGAGCCCGGCCACCCTGCGGAGGAAACTCATTTCGGCCGCTTGTACCCGCGATCTCGTTCTTTCGGTCATGACCCACAGCTCATGGCCATAGGTGAGGGTAGGGACGTAGATGGACCGGTAAATCGAGAGCTTCGCCTTCTGGCTCAGCTCCTTCTTCACCACGACGGACCGATGCAGAGTCCGCATCACTGCAGACGCCGCACCGATCCGTCTGTCCATCTCCCGCTCCATTTTTCCCTCACTCGTGAACAAGACCCCGAGATACTTAAACTCCTCCACCTGGGACCATTCTTCTAGATCTTATAAATTTGTTTTTGATAATTATGTCCTATTTGTGGGAGGGTCAGTGGTGGGTGGGAGGGTCAGATCCTTGTTGTTTTATGCCTTTTTTTCTGCTGGTTTGAGAGGATATGTGTAAAAATTGAGTATTTAGTGCACTGTTGTTTGTTTATTGTTTTGGTTTGTTTTGGGCTGTTATGTTTATATGAATCACAAAACAATATGGAAAAAAACAGGTATGGATAGTTTTAATATATTTTGTTGCAACCTAAACGGTCTTAATTGTCCTAAAAAAAGGGTAGCTTGTTTAGACCTACTTGCAAGAAATAAAATCGATTTAGCCATGTTACAGGAAACACATTTACTGGGCAAAGATGTCAGTAGGCTAGAAAATAATCGATACAAAGTGTGTGCTTTTGCTTCTGCTATAAATAAAACAAAAGGTGTGGTAATTTTAATACATAAATTACTGAAAATAAAAATTATTGGTGAAAGAGCTGATGAAGATGGGAGAATTGCCTTTGTTAAGTGTATATGTAATGAAAGGAAAGTGGCATTTATCAATATATATGCCCCAAATACATTTGAAAATGATTTCTTCTGTAGATTGAATAATATTTTTGAAGAATTATCTGAGTATGAGTTAATTATTGGAACGGATATGAACACTATTTTGGATCAAAAATTAGATAAATCTAGTAATTCCCAGTCTAATTTACAATCGACGAAAGCATTAAGGCAGTTACTCACAGACTTTAATCTTGTTGATGTTTGGCGATTGCGTAATCCTACAGTTAGGGAATACACCTTTTTTTTCTAATAGGCATAACATTTTTACAAGAATAGATTTTATATTCAGCTCCGCCTCTATCATGTTGTTGGTCCAAAATATAGAGATAAAGCACAAGACTTTAACAGATCACCATGATTATTTTTTTTTTTTTTTTTTTTTTTTTTTTCTCTTTTACTTGTCCTGTCCAGCATCGAAGCAAGCAGAATGGAAATCTGATTGCTTTATTCTGTTGAACAGTTTTGCTTTATCAAGCGGAGCTTTATGAACATAAGGCTCCACTTGATATCATGTTTATTCATTTTATTTCTTTATTTAAACATTTGTCTATTACACCATTCCATTTCATACTGCTGGGCCTGACAAGGGAGAAATGAAAGTTAACAGAGGTAATGATAGAAAGTGAAACAGAGAGAGAGGAGTAAGGAAGAGGAAGAGAGAGAGAAGAGAAAACATGAATCCACTTACACAGTTCACTGGTACATCTGTACCGCGATCCCTAAACAACCAAGGTCTCTGTTGGAAAACAAAACAAGCAATCCCCTACAGGAGGACCTGCAGGTGGCTTAAATATCCTCAGATCATACAAACACACGCAGAACTACGCAGAGAAGAGGTACAACCTAGTCAGCGCAATGGGAAGTAGAGAAGAGGTACAACCTAGTCAGCGCAATGGGAAGTAGAGAAGAGGTACAACCTAGTCATCGCAATGGGAAGCAGTGTCACAGTGTCAACATGCATAATAAAGGGTGCTCCGTGGTGATACAGTCATGCAGATGCAGCTTCGTCTCTGCAAGGAGGAGGAAGCCCGCAAGGCTCGCGACCCAGGCCCCCAGCAGCCACCCAGAGGCCCAGATCCCAGCTACCCCCCCCCCCCCAAAAGAGCGGACATGCATCCCCCGAAGGGCGGCAAAAGGCGGCCCCAGCCGGAGCCCCCCGCAGTCTGGAGGCCCAGGCCCCAGCGGACCAAGACCAGCAGCTGCCGACCCCACCGGGCGCCGGGCGTCTCCCGGAGCGGAGACAGCGCCGGGCCCAGGGCCCAAGCGCCCAGGAGCAGCCCCCCCCCCCGGACCCGGGCGGCCCAACCGAAACCCAGGAGGACCGGACCCCCCAGACGACGCCCCCCCAGGGCAGGCCAGCCCCCACCCCAAAGTCCCTGCCCCATACACCTGACACCAGGGCGCCACCACCTCTACCACCCCCTACCCCGCCACCACGCTCACACACACACTCCCCACACACCTACCCCAACACTAGGGCTGAAAGATATACCGTCACCGCCCCCACATCGAGACACAGGCACCCAAGACATCAATACCGCAAGAGCAACCACATACAAGATACAGATCCCCCCTGCGCCCGCCCCGCACAAAAAGCCCCGGAAGCCACAAACAAAACCGCACCCCCCACCAAAGCGCCCGGCCCCCAACCAACCCGCAGCCACACCGCACCGCACCGACACCAAGATGCCCGGCACGAATACCGAGATACGAACCTCCGCCCACACCGCCCAGCCCTACCCAACACCTCCGTGTACCCCCCCCCACACACGCATACACCCACCCACTCCGCTCTCCGACCTTACATACCCACACTCACTCCTCTCTCCACCCCCAACACTCTCCCTCCCTCTACCGTCCACACCTACCCCCACCTCCTCATACCCTCTAACACACACATGCACTCCCCCCACATAACTGCACCAACCCCCTCCCCACCCCCCCACACATACGCCCCCACCTCCCTATACCCCCAATACCCCATACAGTCCCCCCCCTTACATGTCCAGCCCCGCCCATCCCTCTGACCTATCACACTCCCGCCCTTCCTTCCTTCAGCCCCTCACGACCATCCCTACTAGACACTCACGAGCATGCCACTCCTTCCTCCATCCCCCTTTCCTCCAACCACTTACCCACATCTCCTCCCTCTTCCAGCCCAAGTTCCTCCCTCCCACATTTCCTCTTTCACACTCTCATTCATTATTCTCACATACCCACCTCTCTCTTGCCCATGCCCTCGTGCCTCCTGAGTGGTAGCTCGGGCCGGGGAAGGAGCCGCGAGTTCCAAGCCCCCAACACGTCCCCCCCCCCACCACCCCCCCATCCCCCACCCCCGGACGCAGCAGGCCAGGCATCCCACAGACCAGCAGATCCCCCGCAACGCAGCCAGCCTTAACCACTGGCGCGTGAAGTAGCCACTGTCCCCCCTCCCCCCAGTAGCGCCCGGGAGACCGGGGTATGAAAGGACCCTGTCCCCCCCCCCACCCCCCGCTCATGACTGTGTGTATAAGATGTGTGTTGTTTGCAGTTAAAACTAAGGGGCAGTGCCAAGTCATGCCGGGAGTGGGGTCGCGTAGGGGGCATGTCCCCCCAACCGGCCCCTCCCTCCTACCACACACTATATGGCCCGCCCCTCAGAAGTGGTTGTGAGCTGTTGTTATTTTATGTGTTTAAGTGTCTAAGTGTGGTTAAAACTGGGGAGCAGGCTGCCTCTAGACGTGGCAAGCAAAGGCACTTTGGTGCCCTCCCTCACCACGCCCGCTTGACACGCACCCTCCCCAAAACCCTACGTGTGTGTGTGTGAGGTAGAGCAGGGGGGGGGGTCTTGGGAAGGGAGACCAGGGGGGTATGAATTCCCCCCCTGGAAGAAGAGCCGTTACCGGCATTAGGTACCCCTGCCTCCCGGGATCCCCCCAGGGCAGAAAGGGCAGGCATGGCCGCCCCCACGGCCCGGCGTCCGGCGTTCAGCACAGAGGGGCCAGCCTCGGCCCCTGGGGGCGCTCGACCACGCCAGGCCAGGGAGGGGGGAAAAGGGACGGGAGCGGAAAGGGTCGGCGGAGGGGCCAGAGTCACCGGCCCAACATCCCCAGGCCTCGCAAACCCCCCAAGAGGCACGCAGAGCTGCTATTTTTTTTTTTTTTTTTTTTTTTTTTTTTTTTTTCCCCCCCCCCCCCCCCCCCAACCTGACACACACAAACCCCACCAATGCACCACCACCCCCGCACCCAAACACCCATCATCCATGCACCCCCCACCCACCCACCCATCTCCACACACCCCCACAGGCAGCCACACACACACACAACCGCATTCACGCCCCCCCTCCAGTCACACACCCACCCACACATACCAAGGACGGGGACCACGGGGCCACCAGCCCCCCCACGCCACAAGTCCACCGCCCCCAGCCCCCGGACCACGCGAGACCAACCCGCACGAGACCACCAGCGCAGGCCAGCCCCAACCGACACAGCGGCCAGGCGGGACAGGCACCCGGCGTGGAAAAGACCCGGCCACCCCGCAACCCCCCATCTCCACACACTAGAGCTGAACGATATGGACAAAACCCCACACCCCGACAGCCCCGCCAGACACCCCAACATCGATACGACACGACATGACCACGGGTCCGCCGAAAACCAAGCACCCCCGGCGGAAAGCGCAGCTCCGTCCGCGACCCCCAGAGACCCACACGCAGGACAAGCACAGGGGAAATCCACACCCCCCACATGGCCGCTCCCGCGACACCAACATCCCGGATGCCCACATCCCGACACAGACACGACAACGATACATCCCCCCAGCCCCACCACACACACACCCCCCACCAGCACACACACCCGCACGCACACAGCAGAGGCGCCCCGGCCCCCGGCGCAGTGACTAGACGTCACCAGGTCGTGAGGACCGGCCAAATCCAGAGGAGGCACGTCCCGCCGGCCCGCCCCCCCCCAGCGCCAAGCCGGGTCCCCCGGCCCCGGAGGCAGGGGCCACCCCGGAGCACCGGGGCCCAGGGCCCCCCCCCCCCCCCCGCCCCGGGGCGACCACGGCCACCCGGCGCCAGCCGACAGCCACCGGCCAGGGCCCCACCAGCGACCCGCCCACCGCCGCAGAGCAGCCCCAACCGCTGACCCCCATGCCCCCCATCGGGCTGGATACAGCCCCGCCCCAGCGGCGAGGCAGCCCAGACCCCCCCCCCCCAAGTCAACCGCCAGGGATCCATAGCCATCAAGCACTCGCCGGCACCCAACCCCCACATCGCCGAGGCGGCTCTCCTACACCAACGTTAAGTGATGGAGCTAATCACAGGGGACCAGAGGGAGTGGAATTCATCTAACTGGTTCTTAGAGGAGGCAGACATCGTCTCAATACTGATATGGTCTACTAAGAAATTCCTAAACTGGCTAATGCTCAGATTATTTTTGGATTTCCAGTTTACCAAGATAGTTTTCTTTGCAATACATAATACAGTAAGTATCATATGTGCATAGTTGGTTACCGTGTTGATCTCATCCAAGTCCCCCAGTAAACACAGTGTGGGGCTTGCAGGGAAGTTACACCTGAGCCACGTTGACAGGTCATCACATACCTGAAGCCAAAACCTCTGGACAGGTGGACAAAACCACAAGGCGTGAAGATAATTGTCTGTTGTATTCTCATTGCAGTGCAAACAAATATTTGAAGGTGACAGACCCATCTTGAACATCCTCTGTCCTGTGTAATGTACTCTGTGTAAAACCTTGAATTGTATCAACTGTATATTTGAGTTTTTAGTCATTAGGAACGTGTTTAAACATATCTGTGTCCATGTGTTTTGGTTAAGGGTTCTGGACAAGTCAGCCTCCCACTTCGAAGTTGGAAGGGAAATTGAATCATCCAGTTTTAATAATAATCTATATATTTTCGACAGTAGTTTGGGGATAGAGAGATTCAGGAATTCTGCTACCCTGACCGGAGTCTGCAAGATCAGTTGGTTAGAGGTATATTTTTTGCTTAATATAGATTTAAGTTGATGGTATTCTAAGAATTTAGTACTACTGATCCCGTATTGTAAGGTAAGTGTATTAAATGACAGGAATTTTCCATTTTCAATGATATGTTGTAATTGTTTTACTCCTTTATCCTTCCAATGCACAAAATTAATCATTTTCTTGTTTTGTAAAATATCCAGGTTATTCCAGATGGGTGTGAGTTTACATGGAATAATAGAAGACTCGGTTAATTTCAGGAATTCCCACCATGCTTTCAGAGTAGAGCAGATGTTGATACTTTTAAAGCATTTATGAGATCTGACTGCTGAACTGATGAACGGCAAATCAGAGACATCCAGATCCTCACATAATGCTTGTTCTATGTCTAGCCACGGTTCATCTAGATGTGTAGGTTTCCGCCATTTGGAAATAAATTGTAGCTTATTTGCTAGGAAATAATAATTGAAATTGGGTGAGTCTAACCCTCCCCGGTCTTTTACCTGTTGTAAGGTTTTTAAACTGATACGTGATGGCTTGTTTTTCCAAAGAAATTTGGAAATGTGAGAGTCCAGTGACTTAAACCAACTGGAGGAAGGTTTGGTGGGTATCATTGAGAACAAGTAGTTAATTTTCGGTAGAACCATCATTTTGATGGTAGCAACTCTCCCCATGAGTGATATGGGTAAGTGCTTCCATCGCGTGAGATCTTCCTCTATTGACTTTAATAGCTGGACATAATTTAACTTTATTAACTCTGAAAGTTGTGGAGAAATATTTATTCCTAAATATCTGATATTACCAGACTGTATTGTGGTGTTAGGGATGTTTTGTAAAGTACAATTAACAGATAAAGCTGTAGTCTTGGTCCAGTTAATAGAGTACTCAGATATCATTGAAAATTTATTGATCAATGTGATTGTCTGGGAGAGAGATGTTGATGAGTTCTGGAGGAAAAGCAGTACGTCGTCTGCATAGAGACTTATTTTATGTTCTAGATTTTTGCCGGGGATCCCTTTAATATCTCTGTCCTGTCTTATAGCGGCTGCTAGTGGTTCAATGAAAATGGCAAAAAGTGAAGGGGAGAGCGGGCAGCCCTGCCTGGTGCCTCGCTGTAAACAGAAACTTGGAGAAGTTTGGTCATTGGTCCTCACACATGCATTAGGGTTGTTATAAAGTATCTTTATCCAGTCTATGAAATAAGGACCAAAACCAAATTTATTTAATGTTGCAAACAGGAATTTCCAGTTAACACGATCGAAGGCTTTTTCTGCATCTAACGAGATGATAGTGGATTCCAGATTATGAATGGTAGCATAGTCTATTAGGTTAATCAGCCTGCGTGTGTTAGTAGAAGAATGTCGACCTTTAATAAAACCAGTTTGATCAGGATGTATTATCAGAGGAGTTATTTTTTCTATCCTTTTAGCGAGTGCTTTGCTGATTATCTTAAGATCTACATTTATTAATGAGATTGGCCGATAACTAGCTGGAAGTGTCGGGTCTTTACCTGGTTTTAATAATACGGTGATATTTGCTGAATTCATATTTGGTGGTATTTTCTGTTTCTCTTTTATTTCTAGTATCATTTTATAGAAAGTGGGAGCCAGAATTGTCCAGAACTCTTTGTAAAATTCGACCGGATATCCATCTGGGCCTGGGGCTTTATTATTGGGCATATGTTGCAGAGCGTCATGTAATTCATTTATTGAGAGGGGTGAATCTAAATGCACCATGCTTATGTCTGTCAACTCTCTTTTCCTAATTTGCCTAGAAGACCCACAAGGTGGCGTTTCAACCTTACCTTGTTACAAACTCAAGAATTTTGTGAACAATTTCAAATAGATCTAGATGAATTCATAAAGATTAATAGGCAATCAGTAGAGGATGCTAGATATCTGTGGGATGCTATAAAAGGTTTCATTAGATGCAAAGCAATTTCATATTCTTCTAAATTGAGGAAAGAGCAGCTTCAAAGGATAAAGGAATTAGAAACTGAGATATCTAAGATAGAAAGAAATCAGCAAATAAAGTACTCTGAACAAGCCGCAATATCCTTAATTAAAACAAAATCAGAGTTGAATTCATTACTATTAGAGAGAGCTCAGCTTGACATACATAGGAATAGAATTAATCATTATTTTCATGGCAACCGCCCGAGTAAGTTTTTGGCTAATAAACTAAAGACAAATGATTACTACAAAAACATAGGATGTATAGCATCAGATACTGGGACGATCTTGTCCGACCCAAAGCTGATTAATCAGAGATTTGCCGAATTTTATAGACAGTTGTATACTTCTGATAATACTTCTTCAATATCAGAAAAGGACCGCTATCTTGATAAATTAAATTTGACTGCATTAACAACAGACGAAGCATTAGTATTAGATGCACCCTTAACTTTGGAGGAGCTTAAACAGTCTTTATTAAAAATGAATAAAGGGAAGTCACCTGGAATTGATGGTATTCAACCTGAGGTACATCTAAAATTTTGGAGCTCTTTAGGACCACCATTATTAGAGATGATTAATACAGCAGTGCAGAAAGGCTCCTTTGGAAGAGATGTAAATACGGCATTAATAACACTCATTTTGAAAAAAGATAAGGATCCTACTAACTGTGCAAACTATCGTCCTTTGTCGTTATTAAATGCAGATGTAAAATTATATTCAAAGACACTTGCCCGTCGATTGGAGGTCTACCTGCCAAAACTAGTACATTCAGATCAAAGTGGATTTGTTAAAAAGCGCCTTTCAGCTGACAATCTACGTCGACTATTACATATCCTTGATAGTTCAGATAGCTCCTCATCAAAAGCTATTTTATCAGTTGATGCAGAAAAGGCCTTCGATCGACTTTAGTGGTCTTTTTTATGGACTGTTCTGAAACGTATGGGCCTGGGTTCTAAATTCATTACTATGATTAAAACCATATATACAAGTCCCTCTGCTAGTGTGGTTACTGGAGATATCTACTCTCCTCCATTTGTAATAAGTAGGAGTAGTCGGCAGGGAGACCCAATTTCCTCAATGTTATTTATCTTATCGTTGGAACCTTTGGCACAGTCTATTAGGCTATCTCCAAGCATTAAACCAATAAAAATAAAATCCACTCAGCATCATATATCTCTATTTGCTGATGACGTCCTTTTATTTTTCTCTGATATAAAGTATTCTCTCCCAAGTATACTATATCATTTTGAGCAGTTTAGCCATCTCTCCAGTTATATAATAAATTGGTCCAAATCTTCTTTGTTACCATTGAATGACATGAGCAAAGATCAGTGTATAGATTTTAATATTCCAGTTGTATCTCACATGAAATATTTAGGGATCAATATGTATTCATCTTTAGACAAAACTATTTCTAAGAATTATAACGGTGTCTTTAGCACCATAAAAAGTGATCTGGAAAGATGGCATAGCTTGCCCTTGTTCTTATCTGCTAGAATTTCAATAATTAAAATGAATATACTTCCAAGAATTAACTTTTGTAGTTATATGATACCTCTTGCACCTCCTCTGAGATACTGGGAGAGACTACATAGTATAATCAATAAATTTCTATGGCGAGGGAGGCGCCCCAAAATTAAATTAGCTAATTTACAAAGAAGGAAAGAGTTAGGGGGCCTATCAGTACCTAACTTTAAACTCTATTTTCTTGCTCTTACACTTCGTCCCTTATTGAATTGGTTTTGTAACAAGGCAACAACTTCATGGCTGGATATGGAAAAGAGTTTAGTGGCACCACTTCCTTTGAAAAGTCTTTTATTTACGACCCTCTCTGTGAGTAAATGTAAACAGAAATATGGTTCAGTCATTGCGTATGCGCTTCAAAATTTTAGAAAAATAGAAAAGTTGTTTAAGTGGACACATAAATGGCATGCTAATACTCCAATATTTCATAATAATATGTTGAAGTGTGGAGGGAAATGTTTTATTTCCCCACAGTGGTACAATTAAGGCATACACAGCTTAGGAGATATTATGAATGATGTTGGCCTAAGAAGTTTTGAAGACCTGAGGCAAACGTACAAATTGCCATCAAATTCCTTCTTTATGTATTTACAATTACGCTCTGCTCTGAGGACAGCAGGTATCTTACGTGACAGGCAAATTATTAATCATCCAGTGATGGAATTATTTAATAAAATATCTGGATTGTCTAAAGGACAGGTCTCTGTAATTTATAACACTTTATTAGAACAAACTCAGACCCCACCAGGGATAATTAAAGTGTGGAATAAAGATTGCTCAGAATCATCTATAGACTGGACAAGGGTGTGGAGAAATGTACGATATTCCTCACAAAATTTAAATAATAAAATAACAATTCATTTATCGTACTTTCTTAACACCAAGGCAACGTTTTATGATTAAGTTAACTACTACTCCAAAATGTAATTTATGCAACTTGAAACAAACTGGAACCTTCCTACATATAATGTGGGAATGCCCATTGGCTCAAAAATTTTGGTCGCAAATAACAAAGTGTCTTTCTGAAGCAATAGAAGCAGACATAAATTGCTCTCCAAAATGTATGCTATTGAATGATGATTCTGAGCAAAAATTCAACCTGATGCAAAAATATGTATGGATGTCATCATGTATTGTGGCTAAGAAGATGTTAGCAGTTAGGTGGCTACCACCAAATACATTGTCTATGCATCAGTGGATGAATTCATTGTTGGATATCTTATCTATGGAGCTCTCTGTTGCTAGAATGAACGGGGCAGGCGAGGTAGTGATTAAGGCCAGGAAGGAGGCACTAAAAGTAGCCGGACTTATGTTAGAAAAAATATAGTTTTTTCTTTTCTCTTTTTATATCTTTTTATTCTACATTTGTTTTCTTATATTTTGTTTACCTGTTAATTTATATGTTTATTTTTCTATTTAATTATATTGTACTCAAGAGTTGAAATATTTAGTATACATTTATATACAAACGGATCTGTGGGAGGGTGTGGGTTGGGGTTAAAGAGGCAAAAGATATGGAGGTGTTTTGCAGAATAGACATTATTTCTGTTAAATTAAAATTGCTAGTTTATTTTTTTTTCCTCTATTTTTTCATATCATTTTATCTATTTAGTTTACCTTAGTTATTGCCCTATATGTTATATATATATATATATATATATGTGCGTAGGCATATGTAGGAATATGTGTATGTATATGTGGGTAGATATGTGTGTATGTGGGAGTATATATATATTTGATTTTCGTTTATTTTTACCTTTCTATGAGAAATGTTTGAGTATATATGAGAGAAGGTATGAGTAGTTGTATATCTCTGCTAGACGTGTAAATGCAGCCTTCTAAATGTACACCTGCATCTTTTGTGGAATAATAAAAAAATAAAAAAAAAAAAAAAGTCCCTCTAGAAAGGGCCTAGAGCTGTGAAACTCTAGGCAGCTCTAGGTGCTGAAAGTGGGCGTGGCATAAAATGCAATCTTTGTGGGAAAAACAAACCACCTCTTCAGAGATTGCTCAAAGTCTTTTGTCAACAAACTCAAAGCAGCAAAAACAGCAGAAGGTCAAGATGGAGGCCAATCAAAGTCAGTTAGACAATGAATTGAAGAGGCTGGGCCGGAAAATTCAAATCTCCCGCCAGAAACCATGACTGGACAACAGGAATTAGGTGAGGCGGGAGAGGGGGAGGAGCCTGCACAATCCACATCCCTAGCTGGTCCCACTGGGGGTGCGGAACAGCAGGCACAGGGTGGAGCTACCGCAGACTGTGAAATGGAGGAAAGCGGACATGACATGCGGACAGTGAGCCACCTTTCCGATGCCCAGCAAACAAAGAGGCCTGGATCAGAGTTGTCCTCGGACTCTCCGCTAGTCACGGAGAAGAAGGGAAGAGCTGCGTCTCTCTCAGACAGTTCATCTATGGAGGAGTCCAGAATCTTCCCTCCTGACTCACCAAATGAGGTTTCTTTTCTAAATGTGGCTCTGCAATAAACCCCAAAGGCTAATAAATTGGATGCAACCTTACAACAAAGGCCTACTCCCAGAGTCCAAAGGGGGAATGAAGCTGAACCACTTCCTTTCCCACCCGTGGAATTGAAGGATGAGCTCCATCAATGTGAGAAGTGTGAAGTTGAGAGTTAGAGCTCAGTGTTTTATCCTTTTTAAAGACCATGAAGTCAGATGTGTTTTTATTACAAGAGTGTGGCAAACCATTTCAGCCACAGTACAGTGTGGGAGGAGATGTGGCCACATCCTTCCCTATGGCGCGGATCAAATTACAACAAAAATGATGGAGTGGTCATTTTAATTAACAACTCTCAGATCCTCTTAAGGCTGCGTACACACCAAGCGCGATTTGGGCGTCAAAATCGCACCTGACGCCCAAAGTTGGACGCTTGGTCACTAAAAAGTCAGACGCTTGATTTCCAGCGTCTTGACGCCCTGACGCGCAGCGAGAGAAGCCCAGCCAAGCCGCGCTCGCTGCGCCTTGGGAGGATCCTCTCCTTTTTTTTTTTTCCTTTCACCGGTCTGTCTGCACCATGTCAGGTGCAGGAGAGAGAGCAGCTCGGCTTAATGTGATAAATAAAGCAGGGAATGTCGTCGTTGGACATCTCTGCTCTGTGTCCGGTTCACCAAATGATTCCAGGTGTTGTGACTGTAATGGGTTTCATCATTACTGCAGGAGCTGCTGGCGAGCGGCACTTTCATCCGTCTGATCCTGCCCAGTTTAACGTCCCGCTGTCCCAATGTGGGGCAGCATTATCAGCCCAGTACATCCCATCAGAACAGGAGGTCATCAAACCGCTGTTCAGACATCGGGACCGGACACATATCACAGTTTATCCTCCTCTGTCTTCAGAGAGAGAGGAAATTTCCCTGGTTTTTCTGGGTGTTTCCTCTCCTGTCAGAAAGAGTGTGTCTGTGTCATGACTCGCTCTGATTGGTCGACGCCCCGCGTCAAGACCCCAAAGTTCAGATTTTCCAACTCCCGCATCTGATGCCCTGATGCGCGTAACACGCGTCAAATGCTCAAAATCTCAAAACTCGACGTGCGTAACGCGCCTTGACGCACCGCAGGTTTTTCGACGCCTCCCCGACGTGCATCGGCCATTGACTTTGCATGTCAATCCGGACGCCCTTGACGCCCAAATCGCGCTTGGTCTGAACTCGCCGTAAAGGGTAGCACTGTGGTGAGAGACGGATGGGCACTTTTAGCATACTTTACTTTTATGGGAAAGGATTTGAAGCTCTTAATTATTTATGGTTTTACAGGAAAACATGACAGATATGACCTTTTAGAAGAACTGCAGTCTCACATGCTAGGTAGGATGCCTTTAGTTTTAGGAGGTGATTTTAACTGCATTTTAAATAGAACAGATAGAAAAAGAGGAGGGGGAGATTTTAAGGTAGATAAGACATCACTTTTATTGCGGGGCAAAAGGATTTTAAGTTAACAGGCTGTTTTAAAACTATGCATCCCAGACAGGAGGGCTTCAGCTGGTTCAGTGGGGACGGCACCAAAGCCTCTCGTATAGAGTTTCACGGACATTTCCATTTTGCTTCCGCAGTCAATCAATTTTTGCCAAGCACTTCCAGTCGATAATATCTATATTCATTTACACTGAATAGTGATGTCTCTAAAATGGTAATATTCCCTTTTATTTCTTATAAAATAACATGTTTTATTACTTCCTCACCTACTACGACACTGAACTGGGAGGAGAATATAATGAAATGACCTGATTTTTTTTTGTTGTTGTTGTTCTACTAGTATGATCCCCAAGGGGAAATTAGGGCTCTGCATTTTACCCATCTCTGTACTGTGAGTATCAGAGAGCAGTGGGCTGCTACTTAACCCTTAAAAAACGGAACGGCCGCGGCAGTGGGCTGCTACTTAAAGCACCCGGGGAGCAGTTGGTGGGAGGGTTAAGGACCTTGCTCAGGGGTCCACAGTGGTTCACCCAGGGGTCGTGTCGGTTGATGTTGATGTTGCAATTAGCAATATTTTGGTGATAAACAGGAATGCCATAGACTTACATAGTGACGCAGTCGGCTGTGTGTTGATAGCGACACACATACGGCAGTTTCGTGTCCACAAAGACAAATGTTCAGCACTGAGCCAGTGTCTGGATGATTCCTGTCAGAAGGCTTGAGTGGTGGTTTCGGTGGATTTTTAAAAAAAAAAAATTTTTTTTTTTTTTTTAGTTAAGGCCTTTTCAGATAGAACGCGTTTTTCCACCGCGCGCACCGCGGGGTAGGGCGCAGAGTCGGCGAAAGAGCACAGTGGCAGCGAGCACATCAGGCACGTGTTGCTAAGCGACAGACCAGGAAGTGTTTCCTCCCCGGCACGCTTCGTTGTGAGAGATGTACCTCTCATCGTCGCAGCAAAGAGCTTTTCTCCAGAGGAGGAGGAGAAGATCAGCAGCAGATAAAAGGGTGTGGGTCCACCTGACCTTGATAACAAGGCAGAACTTGGGGGGGGTTCAAGCACGCCAGGAGCTGCATATTTTCATACAGACCACTTCCAGCTTTACTTCAGGCTGAACAAGGACCACTTTTTTCCCTGAACTGGCCTCTCCTATTGGATGCGCTAGGATGTCGTCACAGCGCGCTGCACCCGAATTGAAAAATTTTCAATTTTCAAGTTGTTGATTAGTGTACAGTGGCTTGCAAAAGTATTCATACCCATGACCAAAACTCAATTGCTCAGAACAGAACAAAGCAAAAGTGAGTTTCACCTTTTTATATGAAAGAAAATGGCACAAACACAACAATCCATCACTGTTTTTGTTTGTAAGCACTCTTTACTATGAATAGGTTGTATAAATCTGTATTTCGTTGTTGCAAAAGTATTCACACCCTTGCACCAACGATGTTATTTTGAGTCGAAAATGATTGCACACTATAAACTATTGCCTCACAGTGTCACAGGGCGGTATTCAGTCCCAGGTGATTTGTATATCCTTGATTGCTCCCCATAATTAGTGCCCAATAGTCACCTGTCCACAGTCATCCCATGCTTGTCAGCAGACAACAGTCATGAAGTCCAAGGAGCTCTCAGAAGACCTCAGAAAGAAAGTTGTAGAGAAGCATAGAGATGGGCAAAGCTATGTAGCCATCGCAAGTTCACTCAATGTGCCAAAAAGTACTGTTGCATCACTGGTCCAGAAGTGGAAGCGCCACAGTACCACTGTGAACCTCCAAAGAACAGGGAGCCCCTCCAAGATCACGGCAAAAGGCAAAAGGAAATTACTCAGGGAAGCCAGAGCAAACCCCTCCGTCACTCTTGAAGACCTGAAGAGGTCTCTCCAGGGTGCTGGGACTGACGTACACAAGTCCACAATATCCCGCACTTTACACAAGGAAGGTCTCTATGGGCGTGTTGCAAAGAAGAAGCCATATCTGAAGAAACAACATCTCAAGGCTCGTTTGCAGTATGCCACCACACACGTAGGAACGTGTGATCTGGTCAGATGAAACAAAAATAGAACTTTTTGGCCTGAACGCCAAGAAGTACGTTTGTCGCAAAGCTAACACAGCTGATGATCCAGCTCATACCATCCTTACCGTGAAACATGGAGGTGGGAATATAATGCTATGGGGCTGTTTCTCTTCCTCCGGTCCTGGTGAGCTTGTCCGTGTGCAAGGGATTATGAATAGTGCTAAATACATCAACATCCTGGAGGAAAACGTCTTCAAATCTGCAAAAAGCCTGAAGCTTGGGAGGAAGTTCACCTTTCAACAGGATAATGATCCAAAATATACGGCTCGAGTGACACAAGAATGGTTCAGGAAGAAGAAAGTGAAGGTTCTAGACTGGCCCAGTCAAAACCCAGATCTCAACCCAATAGAAAACCTGTGGAGGGATCTGAAGATTGCTGTCCACCGAAGGTCACCAAGTAACCTGACTCAGCTGGAGCAGTATTGCAAAGAGGAGTGGGCGAAACTGTCCAAGGACCATTGCACAAAACTCATTGCTGGCTATCCAAAGCGATTGGTAGCTGTTATTGCTGCCAAAGGAGCTGCAACCAAGTACTGATTGTGACTTAATGACTTAGTGTGAATACTTTTGCAACAATGACATACAAACTTATGCAACCTATTCATCGTAAAGAGCGCTTACGGACAAAAACAGTGATGGATTGTTGTGTTTGTGCTGTTTCCTTTCATATAAAAAGGTGAAACCCACTTTTGCTTTGTTCTTTTCTGAGCAATTTAGTTTTGGTCATGGGTATGAATACTTTTGCAAGCCACTGTATGTCCTCAATGTAAAATATCCTGTAACCGTGATAACCGGAAGCCATTGGCAGAAGTGAGCAGACATGGCGGCTCCCATGGATTTGGCCATGAAACTTTTCTATAGACTATTTATTACAAGACATTGCCTGCCATCTGATGCTAGATTGACCCCTGTTTTGTTTTGTTTTTTACCACCGCATGCTTTCTTGCACCCTTTCCACTTACCTCAGGTGTGACGTTTGGTAAGGGTCTGTGGAAACTAAACTACTCCCTCTTGGATGACACAGCCAGTAGAAAAATATAGGGAGCAGTATAAAGAGTGGCAGACCCTCCAGGACCTTTACAATTCACGTGCACACTGGTGGGAGATGGTGGAAAGGACTAAGACTTTTTTTTTTTAGAAAAGAAGGTAGGAAAAAGAAGAGTAAAGAAAATAAATGCATGCTGGGACTGTAGAGGCGTTTACAACAATATTTTAATCTGAACCATGCAGGAATGGATTTTAATGAAGAAATTAAACAAGTTAAACTAGAAATGTAAGTTTTAGCAGAAAAAGTAAGCAAAGGTATCATTTTAAAAAGCGGAGAACAGGAAGTTGAGGAGGGAGAAAAATGTACCAGATATGTTTTAAAGAAAATTAGCAGCACAGGAAGAGGTCTCGCAGAATTACAAAGGGAAGATGGAAGTAGGACAAAGAGTCAAACAGTTATTTAAGATTGTTGAAAACTTTTTAAAAACTTGTACCAAAAGAGAATTGCGCACACAGAAACGATGAATGAAGTACTTGAGTGTCTTGGAAAAAAAAAGTAACAAACAGTGTGCTCTTAACTCAAGATTTTACTATTTTAGAACTAAGCAAATGTATGAAAACTTAAGCGAAAGTCCACTGTCATGGATGGGCTTTCCCTCGAATTTTATCAGACTTTCTGGGACATTTTAGCTGTATTTGAAGACTTAACACTAGCAGTACCAGGGATTTTCAGATTTCCCCCCATGCCACCTTCCCACCCACCAGTCACCAACTACCATGGTTAATTGCCCTATCCTGTCCCTATTGTTTTACAAATCAGAGAATGTGGATGTCACAGCCTCTTCTGTTTTTCAGGTGAAAAACAGAAGAGGCTGTGACATCCACATTCTCTGGGCCTCTGGTAAGCAGGTTCATTACACCTGCTCATCTTTTTCACATATAGAAGCTTTTACGTTGTTTCATTAACATAACATTTTTATGTACAGAAGTTACTTTACTATATATATATATATATATATATATATATATATATATATATATATATATATATATATATATATACACTGCCTGGCCCAAAAAAAAGTCGCCACCTGGATTTAACTGAACAAATAGGTACGAGCCTCCTATTGGATAATTACTGCATGGGCGATTATCTTTCATCTGGCAACAAGTTATTTAAAGGAGTGATGACATAGCAGTTAAAAACTAGTTTATGTTGTTGGCATTACTGCATATGTAAATACTCATTCATTCATTCATTCATTTTCTGTACCGCTTATCCAGTTCAGGGTCGCGGGGGTTGCTGGAGCCTATCCCAGCTATTATCAGGCGAGAGGCGGGGTACACCCTGGACAGGTCGCCAGTCTGTCGCAGGGCCAACACAGAAAAAAAGAAAAAGAAAAAAACGGCATTTTTTACAGTGGAGTATTGTTTTGAAACGCCAGACCTCACTTCCTTAGTAATACAGTTGGGTCCGGTGATGATATGGAGCTTTACGTTGATAGCCACGTTGACTTCATTTTGATTGGCTACACCTTATTTGGCTATGACCTTATTTGGAGAATCTAGGTCAAGCTGCGGTCGGAGTTTGCTAAAGGCTAACTGCTAGCAACATGGGCACTTCAGACAGTGTGAGCTACGTTTATCAGACAAGACAGCATTTAGAAAATAAATAAACTTACAGGTAATGACAAGGTTGTGGCCGCCTCCCTCAGTGTTACTGCAGAAGTTTTCTTTTAAATCCATTTGTTTGAAAATCCAGACCTGACTGCACAGAAGTTACTACTAGCTCCATACATTAAGCTGAATCAGACAGGGAGGGGAGGGGGGAGCGGACGGTGCATAAACCGTTAGGAGAGAGGGGGGCGCTGTTTACTTGATAGTGTGCTCTTATTGGAGCAATTAAATTACGTAGAATGATAGCCTGCTGTCTGATTCAACTGTTTCTGAGCAGAGAGACAAAGCTGACAGACCATAAACAGGAACTTTGATTCTCACTCTGGACATTCACATGGCCTCATCAGTGCACAACAGATCATATTATACACCCCAAACCCCAGAAAAGTGAAATTTGATGTCATGGCACCTTTAACCCCAACTGGTGCAATGACTTGCTTCTCATTTCCTAAACAACCATGTGGAAAGACACATCCGTGGTCTTGGAAAAGATGTTAGTCTGTCTGAGAAGGGTCAAATAATTGGCATCAAGAGTTGAAAACATCTAAGGAGATGCAGAAACTACTTAAACTGGGTTTAGAACAGTCCAACGCATTATGAAAAACTGGAGGGATAGTGGACCATCGTCTTCGAGGAAGAAATGTGGCCAGAAAGGCAGATGAAGTGATGCAGTATCATGCCTAGTCCCTATTGTATGAGCCTGTGGGGGCAGTGTGATGATCTGGGGTTGCTGCAGTTACTCAGTTCCAGGTTCAGCAACAGTATGAGTTCAGATAATGAGGTCAGCTGATACCTGAATATACTGAATAACCAGGTTATTCCATCAATGGATGTTTCTTTCCTGATGGCACGGCCATATTCCAAGATGACCGTGCCAGAATTTATCGGGCTCAGATTGTGAAAGATGGTTCAGGGATCATCAGACATCATTTTCACACATGGATTGGCCACCACAGAGTCCAGACCTGAACCCCATTGAGAATCTTTGGGATGTGCTGTGGTCAGACTCTACAATCATCATCAAGATCTTGGTGAAAAATTGATGCAACAGGATACAAATAAATCTGGTGACATTGCAGAAGCTTCTGGAAACACAGCGAATGCTGCCGCGATCAAAGCTAAAAGCCGTCCAACGAAATGTTAAATGTTTGACGTTTTTTTTGTTGGCGACTTTTTTTGGGCCGGGCAGTGTGTATATATATATATATATATATATATATATATATATATACACATATATACATATATATACATATATATATATATATACACGTGTATATATCAGATCATCACACTGTACGTGTATATACCAGATCAACACACTGCCCCCACAGGCTCATACAGTAGGCACTAGGCATGATGCTGCATCACTTCATCTGCCTTTCCAGCCACATTTCTTCCTGGAAGACGATGGTCCACTATCCTTCGAGTTTTTCATAATGCGTTGGCGTTCTGAACCCAGTTTTAGTAGTTTCTGCATCTCCTTAGATGTTTTCACCTCTTGATGCCAATGATTTGACCCTTCTCAGACAGACTGACATCTTTTCCAAGACCACGGATGTGTCTTTCCACATGGATGTTTAGGAAATGAGAAGCAACTCATTGCACCAGTTGGGGTTAAAGAACTTGTTGCCAGCTGAAAGATAATCGCCCATGCAGTAATTATCCAATAGGAGGCTCGTACCTATTTGCTTTGGCCAGGCAGTATGTATATATATATATATATATATATATATATATATATATATATACACACACACGTGTATAAGTGATTTGTTTTGGATGTCTGAATGTTCAATGTTAAGTTGGTTGTTTGAGGAGGAGGTATTTACTTTAGGCAAGTTCCTGGAGCTGACATGGCTTGAAGCGTGAGAGAAGTCTGTATACTTAAAACACGGCCAGTAAAGTTTTGGTTATGCGTATTGTATTGTTCTTTTTGACCATCTTGTACCTTGATACGTGATGCATGGTTTACGAGTGTCTTGTAAGCCCATGAGGGCTGGGCACCATGGTGTGCAGGACACTCAAATAAAAATCTTACTACTACTACTACTATAAGATTTGAAGAGTGTAACCACATTTGAAGCGGCGTCCATGCACAACATTTCTTGTTCCAGCGATGCGCTAAATTACTCACTATGTGGACCACTCAAAGCGCTTTAGGCAATAATACTATTTTTACTTTCCTGACACCAACAAAGTGCAGAAACACAGGATGGTTAAGTTTTTAGTTAAAGCTCACATGGAGCGACAAACGCAGACTGTTTTCCCCCATGTTGATGATGACTTTGTGGAGTACAAATCGAAAGGTCCGGATCATCATGTTGAAGCAGAGCAGAAAACTGAAGTAAGCTACCAGCCTGTTGTGAGCCCTGTCCCAGCACAGCCAGCAGATATTAAGCTTGAGCCAGAGCTTAGGCGTTACCCTTCTAGAGAAAGGAGGAAGCCAGACAGATACACCGACTGTACGATGGCTAAACATTTGTTTGAGGATGAAGCTGTTGATGTCCATAGTAACATAGATTATTGTTATAAGGTTATGTGTAACATCCCAGTATCATTCAGGGAAGCTGTAGCCTCAGATAGATCAACAGAGTGGGCCAATGCAATGGATGAGGAAATGGAGTCACTTAGAGAAAATAACACTTTTACCCTGACAACACTGCCTGAGGGCAAAAATGCAGTGGGGGGTAGATGGGTGTATGCCATTAAAAATTATGTAGATGGAATTGAGAAATATAAGGCCCGATATGTCGCAAAGGGTTATAGTCAAAAAACAGGAATAGACTACGAGGAGACGTTTTCTCCTACAGCTAACTTAACAGGTGTTAGAGTGCTAATGCAGAAAGCAGCTCAGGAGAACCTGATCCTGCATCAGATGGATGTAAGAACGGCTTATTTGAATGCACCAATAGACTGAGATTTATGTAGAACAACCAGAGGGGTATGAGGTGAAATCCAAGTCAAATTAGAAGCTGGTGTATAAGTTGGAAAAGTCACTATATGGTCTAAAGCAGTCTGGCAGAAATTGGAACAAAGTTTTCCATGAATACCTAATCCAAAATAAGTTTGTTCAAACCCAAGCTGACCACTGTGTTTATACAAGAGAAACTGAACGTGACAAGGTCATTGTGCTCATATGGGTTGATGATATAATCATTGCAGCAAGTAACGAACATATGTTGAATGTTGTGAAGAACATGCTGACTGCACGGTTCAAAATGAAGGACTTGGGGAAACTGAAGCATTTCATTGGTATTGATTTTACCCAAGGTGATGACTATGTAATCATGTCACAGACAAGATATGTTGAAAAAATCCTGGAGAGATTCAAAATGCATGACTGCAAGCCTTGGTCCACACCATGTGAACAGAAGCTGAATTACACAGAAGATGCAGCACTGAGTGACGTTACAAGATACAGGGAGGCAGTAGGTAGCCTCATCTACTTAACTATATGTACCAGACCTGATTTGAGTTTTGTTGTAAGCAAATTGTCCCAATATTTTGCTGGTCCTACTGAACAGCATTGGGGCACAGTAAAACATGTATTGAGATATCTCAGAGGTACAAGTAACAGGGGGTTGTGTTACAGGAGAAGTGAGAGCCTAGGTATACATGCATATAGTGATGCAGATTGGGCTGCTGAGAAGGACAGACGAAGCACAACTGGATATTGTGTAAGCCTTAGCAAAGATGGTGCCCTAGTATCATGGAAAACAAAGAAGCAGCCTACTGTTGCACTATCCACTTGCGAGGCAGAGTATGTAGCTTTAGCTGCAACCATCCAAGAGTGTTTGTATCTCATACAGCTGTTAGAGGGCATGGACAAACATCCATATGCACAACCAAGGGTGTTCGAAGACAATCAAGGTACCATTGCTTTAGCCAGAAATCCTGTCAGTAGGCAGAGGTGCAAATATGTAGATATAAAATACCATTTCATCAGATCAGTCGTGACTGCTGGAAAAGTGGCACTGGAGTATTGTCCAACCGAACAGATGGTAGCAGATGTGCTAACCAAACCTGCAACCAAAGTGAAGTTGAACAAGTTTGTCAAGTTCATTTTTGGACATAACTAATGTTTTTGTTCTGTCTTTATTGTCATTTTGAATGCCAATATGCTAATATGAGAACAAGTGGGGGTGTTGACGTGTGTTCTCAATTATTGATTATTTTTATTATTGATTTGTGTTTAAGTTTGCTTTGATTCATGCAGTTGTTTTTTGTGAATGAAGCTCTGAGCCATGTGCTCTGCTGATTGGTTAATAGCCCAGGGGTGTGGCTCATCTGACCTATGGGTGTTGTCAATAAAAGACGTTCACTCACAGCTGAGAGCTGATGAGCTGAGTCAAATGAAGTTTGCCTCCCGTGAGTCTGTTTTTGATACGGTGTTCTTTATATTCAAAACTAGTCTTGATCTGGACGCAAAGCCACTGTGCCATTGTTTCGACCTGCTGACACTGACCATAAAAACATAAAACGTCGCTACGTTTTTCTCTTAAATGCGCATATTTTTTATGTATTTTTCAACTGGCAAATTAATAAATTTAGTTTGGTTGGCAGTTTCATTTCCATCCATCAATCCTGACTTATTTTAGGAGCAAAGTGTAAATTAGAGAATGAAATCTGTAGCCCGTGCTCCCATTTTTTTTGTTGTACTCGCACCAATATATTTTTAGGCGCATATTCAAGTAAAACGCTCACATTGTACAGCCCTGAGTGTGTTCCCGTTGTCCCGTGCAGCCGCTGACCAGGTAAACTGGCTTTTCTGCGCTGCGGCTCCTTCCCAGATCATTTTGAAAAACACGGCGCATTTTCTACCTTTCAAAGGGACGACATGTCCAGGTAAAAGAGGACGTTTCGTCACCTTATAATACGAAGTATGCATAAATATACGAATAAATATATGAGGCACGGGACAAGAGCCCCACGATACCACTGGTTTCAAAGCGGATGAATGGATTGATAGTTTACTCTGCGAGGGAGCAGCGGAGTGTGAAAGTGAAACTAACGAGTTGGAGATGATTTCACCACAGATGCTCCTCAGCATTCTGGTGGAGAAAAGAGGGTCATTATAAATCGAGCTGAACTGTATGACATTACAGGCTGATTGTGGCTGGACTCTGTCTGCAAGAACTCGCTGCTTGCTGTTCCTGGGACTTATTTGCATAAGAGAAGCTGAGTTGATGAGGCGTTAATAGCCCTTAAAATTCCAGTAGCCGACAAACCTCGGCAGTTGGGAGTTGTTGTAATGGAGCCGAATTTTCTCGGCAGTTGGGATTTTAAGTGTTAAGGCATTTCAGATAAACCGCGTTTTTCACAGCGCGCACCGCGAGGTAGGGCGCAGAGTCAGCGAAAGACTGACGGCGGGCACGGCGGGCACGTCAGGCACGCGTTGCTAAGCAACAGACCAGGAAGTGTTTTATCCCTGGCACGCTTCGTTGTGAGAGGTGTACCTCTCATCGGCGCAGCAAAGAGTTTTTCTCCTGAGGAGGAGGAGGAGATCATCAGCAGATAAAAGGGGTAGGGGTCCACCTGATCCTGATAACAAAGCAGAACTTGGGGGAGTTCAGGCTCGTCCAGAAGCTGCATTCTTTCATGCAGACCTCTTCCAGGTTTACTCCAGGCTGAACAAGGACCACTTTTTTCCCCTGAACTAGCCTCTCCTATTGGATGCGCTAGGATGTTGTCACAGCACGTTGCGCCCGAATTGAAAATTTTTTAATTCGAGTGCAGCGGCATCAGCGCCAACGTGGCGGCATGCACCCACCTTGCGCGCCCCAGAGCTCCGCGGCATCGCGTTCCGTACCACATACACAATGAATCGGTTTGCCGCCATCGGCCTGCGCTTGCCGCGTTCTATCTGAAAGGGCCTTTAGAAAGACTAGACAGACTTCCAGACAGTTGTAGGATAGGGATAGTGACTCTTTTACACAAGGCCAAATACAAATCAGACTTGAGAAACTGGAGACCAATTACTCTTTTAAACTTTGATTGCAAACTTTTTAGTAAGATTTTAGCATCACGCTTGTCTTTGTTTTTACAGGACATAATTCACCCGGATCAAGCCTGTGCTGTCTCCAAGAGGAAGATCACGGACAGCCTTATACTGATTCGAGACACCATCTGTTATGCAAGAGACAGAAACATTAGGCTGGTAGTCACAAACTTAGATTTTGAAAAAGCTTTTGATCAGGTCTCGCACCAGTACTTGTTCAAGGTTCTGCAAAAAGTGGGATTGAGAGATTCTTGACATGGGTGGGTTTGTTGTATCGGGATATTACTAGTAGTGTGGTGGTAAATGGGGAATTGACAAAAGCAGTCAATCTAAACTGCGGTGTCCGTCAGGGATGTCCATTATCTCCGCTCTTGTATGTCATTGGCATTGAGCCCCTAGCACAGGCCTTGAGAAGGGATCAATGGATCAAAGGGATGATTTTACCAGGTAGTGGGCGACGGGAGGTAAGATGTGTTTTTATATATGGATGACATAAATATTTTATGCACAAACATTTTATCTCTACATCGAGCACTAGACTTGACAGACTGGTATGGGCGGGCATCAGGATCACAACTTAAACAGAGACAAGACACAAGGAAAATTTTATGGACCATGGACTGAGACCAAAAAAATAGACCTTCCCCCTGACAGTAAACAAAGGTGCACAAAAGATTCTCAGTGTCAAATTTGACAATGACGAGGGAGGGACGACAAACTGGCCAGACTTAAAGACACACAACAGAACTTTTAGCAGTTTTCTCAGTGACGCGCCCCCTATCGGCAACTAAACTAGCAACCATCTTGTATCATACCTGCACCGTGATTCACTCCAGCCAGTAAAAGACAGTCTTATCTTGACTCTTGTTCTGTCCCTTCCTCTCTTCCTTTTCCTCTCTTCCTCCTGTAACGTTTCCTTACCGAATCCGACATGAACGGCGTTCAAAACACTCGCGGGGTTGAGCCCTGGTTTACATCCGGATGCTAGTGAGTGACGCGGTGCTGCAGCCAATAGTCGGCTGCAACGTCACAGTCGCGTCCCGGATGGGAATCTTACATAGTGCTGTTTCTGAGCCCCGGGACGCCTCTGGGCAGTGACGGCTCGAAAATGCGCAAAATGAATGTTGGTGTGCCATCAAAACGAGTCAGAAACGCAGATTTTTAAGGTCTAAAAGTTACGTTGTGTGTCTTTAACAGGGACAGTTAGGCAAAGACTGGGGTACTGGGGACTGGGGATGTAAGGGAAGGTTTTGATCGTAAAAGCCGTGAGTTTACCATTGCTTTTACTCGTCAGTTCGGTTTTTATCCCACCAAGGAGGGTACTCTTAGAATGGGACCGGGCCATGTTTTATTTTCTCTGGGGTTCAAAGTGGGAGAGACTGCGGAGGGAGGTAATGAAGAAGTCTAGGGACAAGGGGGGGAAGGGGGACCCAGATCTTTACCTGTCCCTAGGCAGCAAGTACACAAGTCTTCACCTACAAAACGTCACAGACCCATCCAGGAACATGAAAACTGCAGCTATGATAAAATTCTGGATGGGGTCTTACCTCCGCAGTCTCAAGATTTTATCCACTGACCACACAATCCTGGTGTCTTTTATGCCCCTTTTCCACCATCCCTTTTCTGCTCAACTCACCTCGCCTCAGTTATTGGGCTTTTCCACTGGGGGTTTTCTGAGCTGAGGTGATACAGTTTCTTTCGGTCGGTCGGTCGGTCGGTCGGTCGGTCGGTCGATAGATCGATAGATCGATAGATAGATTCAGATTCTGCTTATTCTTATGGTTGCTGCCTCTTGGCCAGGACTCCTTAGTAAAAGAGGTTTTTAATCTCAATGGGACTTTTCCTGGTTAAATAAAGGTTAAATAAATAAATAAAAACATTAAGATTCGCAAGACTTTATTGCATGCATGCATGCATGCAGATAGATAAATATGAGCTCGTGAGGGAGTGATTTCGCAACAAGATCGTAGAGAAAAAAAAGAATTTCATTCGGCTGAAAAAGGATTTGAACCACAGATCTCCAGGATATAAGGCAAAATTGCTACCACCTGCACCACATGAATTCATAACAATGTCATTCATGCCCTCCCATGTTACTTTCTCCTCATACTTCTTCTCTTTTCCCTCTGTTGTTGTTTCTACTGGCGGCTACTGACAATTAATGAGGTGCGTTACTGCCAACTACTGGTAGGGAGTGTGAACTGTTGCTGCTGTCGTTTGCGTTGCACAATCTAGTATGTGGCATTGCATCATTCTTACCCCGCCCACTTGTGGTCGGGGTAATGGATTGTAATTGAAAAGTTACCAAGCCAAGTTGAATTGAGTTGAGTTTAGGTGAGTTGAGCTGACCTGTGCTAGTGGAAAAGGCCCATTAGTCTCCCCCCACAGTATTTTTATACAGACCTTTTTAAGACATTTTAAACTGGAGAAGGAGGAGTTGGAGGTTTTAACTAACCCATCATACTTTGGTCTCTGCTGTGCAGGAGCGGGAACCAGTGTGTCCAGTGCGCAGTCTCGCATTCGGCGAGCCAACAGAAATATGGCGCAACGTGAACCACTCCACCCTTCCAAACAGACTCCGTGACCTCTCTTGGATGGTGGCTCATGGGATTCTCCTGGTCAGGTCCGTCATGCACTCTTGGGGCATGTCGGTGATCTCAAATTGCCCCCGACGCGGTTGTGGCGCGCCAGAGTCAGGCTGCGTACACACCAAACACGATTTGGGCGTCAAAATCGCGCCTGACGCCCAAAGTTTGACGCTTGGTCACTCAAAAAAAGTCACATGCTTGATTTCCAGCATCTTGACGCCACTGGTGCACGGCGAGGGATGCCCAGCCAAGCCACGCTTGACGCGCCTCTGGAGGAGCCCCTCCTTTCTCTTTTTCCTGTCACTGGTCTGTCTGCACAATGACAGTTGCAAGAGAGAGAGCGGTTTGGCTTTATGTGATAAATAAAGCAGGGAATGTCGTCATCGGGCATCTCTGCTCTGAGTCTGGTTCACCAGATGATTCCAGGTGTTCTGAGTGTAATGAGTTTCATCATTTCCTCCAGGAGCTGCGCACTGGCCACGGGCGCTTTCAGCCGTCTGATCCGGTCCAGTTTAACAACCCGCTGTCCCAATGCAGGGCAGCATTATCAGCCCAGTAAATCCCATCGGCACAGCAGGTCATCAAACCACTGTTCAGACATCGGTACCGGACACAGATCACAGTTTATCCTCCTCTGTCTTCAGAGAGAGAGGTTTCCCTGGTTCTTCTGGGTGTTTCCGTCCTGTCATAAAATGTGTGTGTGTGACATTGAGTTGCTCTGATTGGTCGACGCCCCGCGTCAAGACGCCACAGTTCAGATTTTCCAACTCTGGCGTCTGCCGCCCGTGACACGGGTAACGTGCTTCAAATGCCCAAAATCTCAAAACTTGCTGCGAGAATCCCGCATAATGTGCCTAGACGTGCCGCCCACAACGCGCGCAACGCGCCGCAGAGTTTTCGAATCTTCCCGGACGCGCGTCAACCATTGACTTTGCATGTAAACCTGACTTGACGCCCAAATCATGTTTGGTGTGTATGCAGCCTCAGGGAGGCATCTGCTCTGGGAGTGCAGCGCTGCCATAGACCTGTGGGCAACAGCCGGCTTCCTGCAACTCCCGGACTTGCCAGCAAGGGAAGTCCTCACAGCACAGCTGGTGCTCTATGGGGTGAGCCACGAGAAAAATATGAGAAAAGAAGACTTTGCAAAGCAGTGGCTCACCCTAGCTGCCATAAAAGACGCCATATGGACCTCCAGGAACTTGCTGGTAAGGAGGCACAGGCAGATTCCCCCCGCAGCTGTGATCCGGATGGCAGCAGAGACATTAAGAACAACAACTGCAGGCAGCGAGCCAAGGACACAGCTGCAAAGCATCGCCTATGCCTCATCAGACGAGGGAGCCAGAGCTACACAGGAGAGGTCGAGGCGGTGGCGGCCTGGCTCTCCGGGAGAGGTCGGAGGGAAGGAGCATTAGGGGGGGATCCCCTCTGAGCACCGGATGGAGGCCCTGAGAGACCAACGGATGGGAAGGGTAGAGGTGGTTCAAGCGATTGACAGGGGCCCACCCCGTTCCTGCACAAAACAGCTCAAGTGACTGGTTTTAAGAAATGTGCTCCCTTTCTGTTTTAGTTTAATATTTATTGACACTGTTTTTGCCTGTATTAACATATTGTATTGTGCATTGATTTTTTTTTGTTTGTTTTAAGCTGTTTTAAACATGTTTTGAAATAGCTTTTACAGAGTGATGGGTTTTAATCAATGTACATGCAGTGTGTTTTTTAATCGGTAAATTGATATTATCTGTAAATCGAATACTGTGAAAAAATGTGTCAAATGAATCAAAAGAAAAACTGTTCTTATAAGATTGTTTCTCGGCCTTCTGGCTAAGACTGCGGTTGCCTCCTTAGGGTGGTTGGCTTTTACCTCATGGTAAAACGTCTGGCACCAGTTTGGGAGGAGAATTTATTGCTGTTGAGAATTATTTTAAACAATCTTAACTGTTCCACAGTTTGGGGGGTTTTTAAATAATTCTTAGCTGTATTTTACTTGCTCTCACTGTTGTTCTATTATAGGTTTTAATGTAAGTATTTTTATTCCCTTTTTATCTTTCTCTTCTTACTCTAAAGAGTTAGAAAGATCCTGGAGATGTCGAAACTTGACTTCTTCAGGAGGCTAATCCAAAAAGAATTCTCGCCTAATGATTTAAACTGTATCTTGATCTTGCCAGGAAATAAAGGATTTGATGTCAGCTTTTGCTCTGCTATGCTTTTACGAGAATTTTGGACATGTTTTGAAAATATTAAGTCCCAGTTTTCAGCATGTGCTGTGGAGAAATCGACTGACAATAGCTGTAAAACAGTTATTGTCAGGATGTTCAATGAAACTGTGAATGCAGAGGACATATGCATTTTGTTGGGTAGATTTTGCACTGTGAAAGGCCAGGCTACCAAGGTTAGGGATGTGGATGGCATCTGGAACTGTGCCTGGAGGGTCCCCCATTTAACAATGGTAGGATCCCCAGGGCTTTCAGGGCCTGAAGCACCTGCCTTCTATGATAGTTCTGGGCGAGAACAGAGGCTATATACATTACCAGAGTCAGCCCAAGCTCTGTCTCAAGTGCTGTGAGCATGGGCACCTGGTAGAGGCAATAAAATATTTTGTGGAAAATGTAGAGAAACTGGGTACACTTTTGAGGAGTGTCCCAATGGCAGAAAGTACAATCTCTGAAGAGGTGGTTTGTTTCATAGGTTTGGGCAAGATGTAAAAGATTAAGGCCTCAGAAACTGCAGTCAACTCTTCAGTGGCATGTCAAATAACTTAAGAGAAAATTATTGTTTAGTTCACTGACCTGTTTGGGCCTTTCAGACCCTACTGTGCACTTCATGGTAGAATTAGAGCTTTTCAGTTGCAAGGCATGGAAATTAATGAGTTCTTAGCAAGAAAAATTATACAATTTTGATGCTTAATTCCACTTTAGAAGGTGGGGGGTTGAAAGGGATTAGTTTACAAGAAATGTATATGACTCTCCGAAAAAAACTGTTCCCCTTTAAAAGTTTTTCTTTTGACACTTGAGGAATTTCAGTTCATGGGAAGCAATCAATTCTGAAGTCTATTTTACCTTAATCCACTTTAAAATGATTCAAAGTAATTAAAATGGCACTTTACTTACGACTGAATATATAAATCATATTTATTTGACGTATTCTGTCCTGGCAGCTACGTCTCTGGTACTGTTGGACAGAGCGAACAAAAAGACTGTCTCAAACCGTGCACTTGCCCAAGTGCACTGGAATTCAGTGCATAGGGCTGGGCGATATGGACCAAATATCATATCACAATATATTTTATTTAGATGACGATATACGATATATCGCAGTATTTTTATCCTAATTTGTCTGAATGTTTCATTTCATATCAAGCTCCTGTTTTTTGGTATCTAAACAAGAGCCCAACCAATGTGGGAGTTTTGGGGCAGATGCTGATACTGACATTGGCGTCTGAAAAACAGAAAGAAAAAAATGACGAAAAAAAAAAAGAAAAAACTATATCCAATATGTAAGCTGATATCCAATACTGGCTGATATCAGCTAGCATCCAACATGGACCAGTATAAAATAAGAAAATACAGACTGTAGATGGCAATTTAGCAGCTTTTAAAACATCTAAACACCTACTACTATAAGCTGGAGCCTTAATGAAAACATTAACTACTGAATCCATGATCTGCAGTTAAACCTGCATGAAGTGGAGTCAGACACTGGATAATATTCTCATATTAATAGTGGCCAATGATGCTAAAAGTTGCATATTCCTCTGTTTATCTCATAAAGAGGAAACTTATAAACGCTGCATGCTGGTCTTATATTAGATGACAGAGGACGGTGGCACTAACTAAGTTGCGTTTATCGCCGTTTACCTCACAAAGAAGCAACTTACATGGTGCTAAAATGCTAACGCTAAAACGCTAAAACTAGCGCATATAAAACCCGATTGCTCTCCTTATTGCGCCCTAACAGCGTGTTTCTGTGAGGATGTTAAAGTGTAGTGTTTTTTTGCTTCATATAAAGTCACAGCTCACCGTTGTGTCTCAGTTCTGTCCGCTGCTGCAGCTGTGAGCATGCGGGGGATTGAGGAGGGGGAGAGGGGGTGGAGGGTGCATGTTGGTGTCTGTGAGGAGGAGGAGGGGGGGGGTCGGAGCAGCCGGCTGCGCTCAGGCAGAGGGGGAGAAAGAGAGGAGCAGACCACAATCACCGCACGCAGAACTTCCAGACTTCCGTTTGTCGGAGTTTGTCAGGTGCAGCCGGGTCATTACCAGAAAATAAAACCAAAACATTTGCACAGCTAATACCGATATAACGGTATGTGTAAATATATCTCTCTCATGTAAATATATCTACCTCGTCATACCGGTATATCGCCCAGCCCTATCAGTGCATAGTATGCACTGTGTACTTCATCTGCAGTGCACATATGGCTGTAACGATGGTCAAATAACTTTGATGTTTTACACTCAGATTAAAATAGTTCCCCGCAGCCGAGGCCAGGTCGGGGAACTTGTTGCTTAGCAACGTTTGTCAGTTGAGTGACGGCGGCTGGAATTTGTGTAGCACCAGCTATTCCTGTATGTTGAACTGGACATTTCCTCCTCTGCTGATGTTTTATGCTAAGAATAGTTTCCCATAATCGTGGCACCTGTTGCTTAGCAACGTTTGTTAGTTGCTCCATGGCGGCTGGAATTTGGCCTAGCATCGCCTTTCTGTAGGTTGAACTGGACATTTCCTTCTCTGCTGTTAGCTGTATGCTTCTTACCACTGGTCTTCTTTTTGTCTTTTTCGTTTTGGGGAGGGTGAGTCCTTAAACTCAGCCTGGACCCAGCGCTCAAAATCTCCACACTCGCTGAAGACATTCAAATTAATTGGGAAGTCGTCCATTTTCGGTCACGAGGTGTCGCTACGTGCTCGCTTGCTGTAGTGACTGGACGACTTGCGACGCAGAGGGATATTAAGATCACCACAAGAACACAGGTTAAAAAAAGAAAAAAAATCTGTTGCCATTCACAGCGGTCATTATATTTTTACAGCGGTCATTATACTAAAATAATGACCGCATGAACGTTGGGAAAACCCATTCAAGTCAATGGAGCATTCAACAGCATTCTAAAGAGCTGTATAATAAATATGCTTATCTATGAGCAACATATATAGTCAACAAAAAACACACAATACAATATACCACTCAGAGGTAAGCAAATAAGGCATAAAACACAGCAAATGAAGACAAACTGTAAAAACTTCACAGACATAGCAGAAATTAGGCCCCAGAACAAGGTAAACTAGCCTGCAGCCTGCCCTTGCTAACATTTAGCTCCCAATTAGCATTAGCTTAATTAACTGTTTTGCAACTGAAAATACAAAGCTTCAGACATTATCCTGATGTTCACAAGGTAGAAGTAACTTAAATAAATAAGGAGCAATCATACTCACTGACAGATCTACATCCAGGATCACACACAAATAACGTTTGTGGTGGAGCACCCAGCCTGCATGGGCTCTGGTTCAGTCGTCCTCCAAGGTGCAATGACACAAGCCACCACCAGATGGCTCTAGCATGGGCTGATGACTTGCAAGAGTCTTCTTATTCTTCTTAGTAGCTTTTAATGGCGGTTGGCAACCATCGTCACCGGTGCATTACCGCCACTGTCTGGTAAGGAGTGTGGGTCAGTACTCTGGCCCACACACACACACACACACACACACACACATATATTATATATACACATATACATACATATATATATATATACATATACACATAATATACATACATACATATACATATATATATATATATACATATATATACATATATATATATATATATATATATATATATATATAATATATATATATATATATATATATATATATATATATATATATATATATATATATATATATATATATATATATATATATATACACACACATACATACATATATACATACATATATACATATATATATAACACACACATACATATATATATATATATATATATATATATATATATATATATATATATATACATATATATATATATACATATATATATATATATATATACACACATATACATGTATACACACACATCACACACACACACACACACTAATACTAATATTCCTAGCACCAATATTCCTAAAACTAACCCTACTGACATAATCCCAATAACTTAACCCACCCTACCCTCTATATTCTCATCCCTATATCCTCTTAATCAGCCATGTACTGAGCAAAAACTCAAGCACTATTATGTGCACACCTCCCCCCATGCTCACTCGCAACACCCCCGGAAAATCCCCCATCACTTTTTCCCCCTGATTTTATCCAACACGGTTCCCCTTTCTGTGTTATACTTAGGCATCGCATCAGAACGTGCTCTACAGTCTACGGTTGATGGCAATACTCACAGTGCCCTGTATCATGCTTACCTATTGCAAAGTACCATTAAGTCCAGTATGCCTCAGCCTCACCAACACCCTGCTGTACTTCCCACACCCCGTAGCCCCCTGCTCTTGCCCAACTGTTGCACCTTGTACATCCACCTCCCTGTCCTCTCTTCCTCCCATTGCTTTTGCCAGCGCCTCTTTACTTCCAGTTTAAATCATACTTCTCACTTCTTGTTTCCCATATTTCACTGTCAAATTGATCTGATCTTTCTTAGACCACTCCTTAGCATGTCTATCCGCCCTTTCATTGCCCCTTACCCCAACATGTGCTGGGACCCACAGAAAGATTAACGCCAACCCCATCATTTGGATCCTGAACAGTGTTTGCCGAATTTCTAATAAAATATCTGGTCTGCTGTCTGAGCAACTGCTTTGTAAAGTGGCTAATGGTGAACTGGAATCAGAACAAACTGACCGCAGAGGTCTTGTTTCCTCTATCCACTGTGTTGGCAATAATAACCCTATCATCTCTGCTGTGTAAACTGACTATCATTTACTCTCACGTCCCCTTGAACTCCAAACTCCGGAACAACAACTGCCACTCTTGCACTTCCAGAAGGATTCCTGGCTCCATCAGTATAAATCTAAACATATCCATGATAACTGTTAATGTACTCTTGTACCAGCCCTGCCTGACCGTCGAATCCCTTCTCTCTATGCTGCAGTTCAAATAGGGTAAAATCCACTGTTGCATCCGGAAGCATCCAAGGTGGAATCACAGGCAATGGTACCGCCGGACTAATCTCAATTCCTTGTATTCCCATTTCCTTGACCCTCCCCAAAATCACCCATCCAAAACTGTTACGTCCCCCTTTACCTGCCTCCCAGCATGACTGTACCGTAGCCTAAGCAGGATGTCCCCGTCCATGTCCTCTTTAAAGTCACCCAATAATTAACAGACAACTGAAGTCGTCTTAACTCATAAGGCACATCTCCCCCCCTGACCTGTAAAGGTGCCACGGGGGTATTTGTTACCCCACCTGTAACCAAACGTAGTGCAGTAATGCAGTCTAGTTTTCTGAGATGTGTCGTAGCTGCTGATCCATACACCACACATCCATAATCTATTGTGGCCCTTATTAACCCTGTGTATATAGCTTTCAATGCATGACTGTCCGCTCCCCAGTCTTTCCCCACTAAATTCATCACATTAACACCCTTTTGCATTTACCCTCTGACTTCTGAATATGACCTGCCCACAAGAGTTTCTCATCAAACCAAATCCCCAAAAACTTAAACTGCTCCACCCTCTCTATCCCCTGGTCATAAAGTCTAAGTACAAAGTCCACTCTTTTCCTCTTGTTCGAAAATAAGAATTTTTGTCTTATCCACCAAAAACTTAAAGCTCCATTTGTGAGACCAATCCTTCACCTTATGCACAGCCTCTTGCATCTTTCTCACAATATAATCCACATTCCTTCCACGCTCTCCCCAAGTCCTGTCATTCCCCCACCCTCTCCTCGACACCCATGTCCAACAATCCTCGGCACCCAGCTCATCCTCACCCAAGGTCGTCATACCAACCCAGTCAAAAACCAGATTATTGCCAACCGGCAGACCGGCAACTGTAGGGAAGGTGGGCAACACTGTATTAAAAAGGCTGTGCCCACTCCACGGCTGTCTTTCAGGCCAACGATCACATCAGAAACATCACTTGTGCTGCAGCAGAAGAGACGTGATCCGTCTGTGACTTTAAAACAGCAATAGTAAACTGCTTGTTTTAGAGGGGCCACAGTACGGTCACGCTACTCACGTGCCTGTATGAGTGCCAAGATATAATGCTTTTTTTTTTTCTTCATACAATGAACCATCATAACCTGCGTGATCTGCGTGTATCTAGGGACGATGCTGGTTAGAGCTCAAAGTGTTTATCCTTTTTAAAGACCATGAAGTCAGATGTGTTTTTATTACAAAAGTGTGGCCCACCTTTTCAGTCACAGTACAAAATGTGGGAGATGTGGCCACATCCTTTAATATGGAGGGGGTAAAATAACAAAAATGATGGTGTGGCCATTTTAATTAACAACTCCCAGGTTCCCTTTGTCACGGGGTGAACAACCGGGTGCTGCCAGAGACTGGACTCTGCCCACTAGCTTGGTTTTTAGCATGCTTTTTATGTTTTTTGTGTGGTTTAACTTTGGTTTTATTCCCAAGCTAGTGGGAGCTTTTAACGAACTGATTGGCAGCAGACTTAATTGGAAGCGGAAGTATAAAAGCCGGTGTGCGGACAACAGGAGAGGAGGACTGGAGAGAGCTGAGAGGACTGGGGCCAGGAGGCGCAGCCGGGGGAGGATGCGAGTCCCACGGCTGGGGGCTCGAGGCAGCAGCGGCAACGGAAGATGCTGAACAGTGGCTCGGGAGTCAGAGGGCGGTCGTGGACCCATTGAAGAGGGCCTACGGCTGGAAGCGCGGCCACCCGGAGGGTGACTGCCTGGGCCAGAGAGCGGTGGTGGTGTCCCGGGGGAGCCTATGGCCAGAAGCGCTGTCGCTGGAGGAGCGGCCGCCATGGACCCGGGATGGAAGCAGAGAGAGACGCTAGCCACTGCCAGCCCTTTCAGCATTTTAGCCCCTTTTATCTTTTTATTAACTCCTTTAGTTGGACTTTTAGGTTCATTTATTACTTTTAGTTTAGGAGTTTTATTTTATTTCTTTAATAAAGCTTTTATTTCTTAACCACCTGCTGGCGACGGCCTGTCTTTCTTTCCCCTCCTCTTGCAGTAGCCGGTATCGGTAAAGGACCACTTGTTACACCTTTAAGGGTAGCACTGTGGTGAGAGATGGACGGGCACTTTTAGCACACTTAATTTTTATGGGGAAGGATTTTAAGCTCTGAAATATTTATGGTTTTATAAATACCCCCCAGCGCGCGCGCTCATGACTGTGTAAGATGTGTGTTTGCAATTAAAACTGAGAGGCAGTACAAGGTCATGTCGGGAGTGGGGTCACACAGGCGGTATGACCACCCAACCGCCCCTTCTTCCATACACTATATGGCCCGCCTCTCAGAAGTGGTTGTGAGCTGTTATTTTATGTGTTTAGGTGTCTAAGTGCCGGATTTATCAAGATCCAAATATACGTGTAGTAATTTGCCCACACTATTTGGGATTTTGCACGAGGGGCTGAACCACGGTTTGCGAGAGATTTATCAAGAATGAAGGCACAAATGACAGCGAGTGCAAACATGTTGGAAATGCCCCTGCATAAATTAGGTTTTGCATGTTTCGAGGTTTTCAGCGTGGGAAATTGCGAGAGACAGCACAAAATGAAAAATGACGCCAGATGTAGATGGAGATACGAGGACAGAATAAACTAAAATAATTAACAAGTATGATAAATATAAAAAAAAATGATACAACAGGTATCTGTGCAGAGTCTCAGAAGTGTCCAGTTTATGAGGACATGGATCAGGAGTCGCTGAACACATGAAAGTGTCTGCAGCCCCGACATGGTCTCTATTACACAGGAGGCATGCACTTTCGCACTAACATTCACATCACAGCGCTCAAAAACAAAGTTTGGAATGAGGATTTTCTTTTACTGTAGCATCACATTTGCCGTTTGTTTTTCTAATGCTATAGGGGATTATCACGCTTTCCGAAACTTTCCGTAATCTAGGCATTTCCTCTTCCGGGCCATGTTAACAAAAGCTGTCCCTGCTCTGTTACTCTTTGCAAATCGGTTAAACGCCAACCATACTTAAGTTTTTATTGATTCCCGACTGAAGTGATGCTAAGAAAGAAGTAGATCAAAGCGATCGATTCATTGCGGTGAAAGGCCGAACTTTATAATAAAACAATGCAGCACGTTTGTTTGTAGCCGGCAGACTACACAGCTGGTGTTAGCAGGCTAGCGTTAGCCTGCTTGATGACGTGCCTAACTTTGTGCGGCTGAAAACACTCAAGCATCTGAAAACGTCTCCTTTCTTGGCAGTCCCCAGTTGTTCCACTGGGAACTGGAGGGTACAGACCTGATTTTTTTTAGATGCTTGTGTGTTTTAAGACACAGAAAGTTAGGCACATCAACTAAGGCTAGCCTGCTAGCGCTAGCTGTGTAGTCAGCATCATTGTTACGGTATGGTATTGCTACGTTGTTTAAATTTTTTTTTTTCCTGGCAGATGCAGCCTCGTCTCTGCAAGGAGGAGGAAGCCCGCAAAGCTCACAACCCAGGCCCCCAGCAGCCACCCAGAGGCCCAGATCCGAGCCGCCCCCCCCCAGAAGAACGGACATGCATCCCCCAGAGGGTGGTAAAAGGCGGCCCCAGCTGGAGTCCCCCGCGGTCTGGGGGCCCAGGCCCCAGTGGACCAAGACCAGCAGCTGCCGACCCCGCCGGGCTCTGGCCTCCCCGGGGCCGGGCCCAGGGCCCAAGCGCCCAGGAGCAGCCCCCCCCCCACCTGACCCAGGCGGCCCAACCGAAACCCAGGAGGACCCCCCAGACAACACCCCCCCAGGACAGGCCAGCCCCCACCCCGACGTCCCTTCCCCCCCCCCCCACACCAGGGCGCCACCACCGCTACCACCCCCCCCCCCCCCACACACACACACACACATACCCCAACAACCACATGCACTCCCCCCCCCCCCCCCCCCCCCACACACGCACCCACCCGCTCTGCTCTCCGACCTTACATACCCACACTCACTCCTCCCTCCACCCCACTCTCCTCGCTCTACCCTCCACACATACCCCCACCTCCTGATACCCTCTAACACCCACATGCACTCCCCCCACACACCTGCCCCGACCCCTCCCTCCACCCCCCACACATACACCCCCACCTCCCTATACCCCCATACACTCCCACCCTTACATGTCCAGCCCCACCCTTCCCTCTGACCTGTCACACTCCTGCCCTTCTTTCTTCAGCCCCTCACGGCCATCCCTACCAGACAGTCAAGCATATGCCTCCTTCCCCCACCCCCCTCCTCCGACCACCCACCCACCCTCCTCTCCTCCCTCTTCCAGCCCAAATTCCTCCCTCCCACATTTCCTCTTTCACACCTCATTAGTTCTCACACATCCACCTTACTCTTACCATTGTCTCCGTGCCTCCTGGGTGGTAGCCCAGGCCGGGGAAGGAGCCGCGAGGTCCAAGCCCCAGACACGTTCCTCCCCACCCCACCCACCCCCGGGCGTAGCAGGCCAGGCATCCCCCGAGCCAGCACAGCTACGTTGTTTAATTATAAAGTTCAGCCCGTCACCCTGGCGAATCGCTTTGATCCACTTCTTCCTTTGTATCACTTCAGTCGGGAATCCATGAAAATTTAAGTAGGGTTGGCGTTTATTCAAATTACAACAGTAGAACAAAGCAGGGACATTGAACTGGACCAGAAGAGAACCGGCTAGGTTGTAGATGTATCTAAGGGGTAGTGCACCCTAAAATGTGTTTGAGAAGAAAAAAAAAAAATCCCCAAAACATGGCATTTTATTATGATGAAAATAACTACTGTTAAATTCTTTAATTTTTGTGGGTCAAAAATGAAAACCAGGTTTTCTTTTTGTTCTGCTCAGTGTTAGAAAAGCCACATATGTTTCTCCAATCTTCCACTGAAATGTTCTGGTTGTCTCTGTTGGCTCTGGTGCATTTCATCTCTTGCTCCAACATGGGTAGCAAATCGTGCCATAGATCCATGAGTACATTCTTTGGGAAGCGGTACCTGCTAAGAAGCCTCTCTGCTCTGGCTAAATAGTGCAACATGCTCTTTGAAAATGTGCTCCCTACGTAGTGCACAGTTCTCCAAATAATGACAAAGAGGCCATGGCACTTGCATTTCCAGTATTTTTTCAGGTGTCCTGTCACAAATGTCTTATCTCCCCTGTTACACCAATTGATCTGTCTACTAGCTACTCATTGAAGCACTATATTTAATTGCTTAGAGAAAATGAGTAAAGGTTTAAGATTGCAGCTACAGCGCAGTAAAAAAAAAAAAATCACTGCAGTGTCATTGTTCTACCAAGGTTTTGTGCTTATGTGCATGGTAAGAACTGTGCTTAAAAAAAGGTATAGTCCGAAGTTGCCTCCCTGAAAATAAGTGTTAACCTTGTACAAGTGAAATCCGTCTCAAACCCTGCCTTTGGGCCTCTACTTGCGTGCGGTGGTGCGTTTAAATGCAGCTCTCTCTCTATGGGATCAAAATCATGCCAGAGAATTTGTGTGTAAAAAAGATTTTTCATGTAAAATAATGTTTTGAAGTTGTATAAAACAAGTCGTGCTTGTAAAAAAAAGTTATGAACCCACAGAATCATTTTGTGGTTGTGTGAGAAACCTTTGTGTGCAGAAATATTTGCAAACATGTAGTACAGTTTCGTAGTTGTGTTTTATTTTTCTGTGTGTGTGAAAATTGAATTTGTACCTGTAAAAGTTTCGCCACACAAAAATATCTGTACGAGTGAGACACCTAGGGCTCGTGTGCGACACTGCACCTACGAGCTCACAAAACAGAAACCTACAACCACAAAACTATTTTACGGATTGAAGACAAGTCAAAGTCGTGCCACTAACAGCCAATCAGGACACTGCATTCTGGCAAGCCAAACAGCCAATGATGTGGTGGATTGGTGATGACGTTTATTTTTGGGGACGAAGACGATACCGTTAGCAAGGGGGGGGGGGGGGGGGGGCGGGGGGGGGGGGGGGGGGGGGGGGGCGCCCCCCCCCCGGGCCCGGGGGGGGGGGGGCGCCGCCGCCCCCGCCAAAACACACACACACCCCTCCTCCCCGGCCCCCGCGCGGGGACGGGGCGGACGCCGGGGCCTCCGAGAGGGAGGCAGAGGAGAATGAAAAGGTAGGGCCGACCCGCACCGAGGCGCGCAAGGAGCGGAGAGACGAACGGGAGGAGAAGGCGCGGGGCGGAGAAGACGAGGGAAGAGAGGAAGGCGGGGAGCGGAGAGACGAGGGAGAGGAAGGCGCGGCGAGCGGAAGAAGACGACGGGAGGAGAGAAGGCGCTGGGAAGCGGGGAGAAGAGAAGAAAATAGAAGGACGGGAGGGAAGGAGAAGAGAAAGCCAGCGAGTGTGGGAGTGGGAGAAGGGAGAGGAAAAAAAAAGGCAAGCGATAAAATTAAAAAAAAGAAGATGGGTGTGGTCATCGAAAAGTAATTCGTTATGGAGATAAAAAATAATGGGTTAAATTAAAATTTAACAAACACCGATAGATAAAGCCACTAGCACATCTACAGCCCACACATTTGGTTCATGATTATGTTTGTAGATGGGACAAGGAAAATGAATGAAATAAGATTCAGACATCATTCCTTGTTGGTCTCCTCTCCACAGCCCCGTAACGTAGGCAGTCTCACGGAAAATGAACGAAAGAAAGAGTACTGATCCGTATGAAAGAGATGAACGAACTAAAGTGCTTGCTCCTCCTCACCACACAGCCTGAGCAGCCTGACTGTCACAAAAGAACGATACGTGGACCGACAGGTTGAGTCATGAACTAATCATTTCTGTTTCCTGTCGTCCTGGGCTGGCTGAGCTTACAGGCTGCCGTGTGGGAGAGGGAGTGTGATGAGAATCGCTCCGGGGACTCATTCCCCGAGCAAAAGGCGACACGAGACACATCACTAAAAGGCTCTTGGCTGCTAGCAGTCAGAGCGCAGCGGGAGCTACATACTTGGAGCAAGAGGGAGGCTGTTCAATCCGAAGTCGGCCACTGATCTGATTACTAACAGGCCTGCTGGAGAAGGCGGCTACTGGCAGAAGAACTTGGCCAGTTATTTTGGTGTTGATCGCCGCAGCTTATTGAATCATCTGTCTTGCTGAACGTGCGTTAGCTTTGAAAAGGCTAACGACTAGCACATCTTGGCTGGTCCCACTGGAAGCTGGCAACCATTTAAAGCTGAGTCGTATAATGCTGGGGTTACCGTGTCAAAGCCCCCTTAAAAATAAAAAAGAAAGAAAGAAAAGCAAAATCGTGTTTTACTGGCAGGTTGTGCAGTAAGCTGCCACCACATAGCCTACTGTTTACTTGATTGCTGCAGTCGTAAAGAAAAGAAAGAAAAAGTGACGGCTGAAGTCTTTTATAAAAGGCATGTGCGGTTATCTGGTTAATAAGTAATGTAAAATTCTTTGTGTTCCTGTCACTCATGTGAATAGCCAGAGCTACCTAGAACATTTTCAGTTTCAATGGGCTCGACTTCCAGGGAGTCCACATAGCCTATCTGTGCCAGCCCGTCCAGATCAAATGCGATGTCGGTGTTAAAAACACGTTTGATGCCCAAAGTGGGACGCTGGGTCACATAAAATCAGACACAATAGGCTATAGAAAATCTTAAAGAACCACTTTCTAACACCAGGCCGATCAGATTCTGATCATCATTGTTGACACATCATTTGTGAACATTCCTACATTATTTTACAGCCTAAATAAAAGGACTAAATTGTATATGACGCACGTTTATTTATTTTGCATATATTTTCAATTAACACGTTTACTCTTTATTTCACATTACTGGTATTTAAGTTAAACGTTTTATTTACATTAGCCTACCAAACTTCTAATTTCTGATATTCACTCGTGTGTCTCTGGGATTCACTAATGACACAGGGATTCCCCGACATCGACAGTCACTGCTTTAAGCATTGTGACTTCCACAGACACTGGAGGCAGGGGATGGCTTCATCTAGCCATTTGCATGAAGCCCTGGTGCTTCCATAAAAATTACGCACAAGGCTCGGCTGCGTTTCTCTTTTATTAAGGCGCTTTATAGCTCACCTGATGCGGGACAAACTGTTTCATAACAGCACACTTAACTTAGCGCCCACAAGCTTTGTGTAGGGATAAAAAAAATGCTTGCTACCCAGCCCTCCTCTCTCTCCCGTGTGACAGTGACAGCTCAATGCGTGTCACTGATTACCACCACGTCACCCATGCCAGACGTCACCATGACAACCAAAATTAAAATAATCATCAACCCCTGATCAAACACCAAAACGCTATTTATGGCTCCTACAAGCATCACACCTTCAGAATGCAGAGGATTGTTTTACATGAACAATGTTGGAACAATGTTGAAACCCAGAAGCGCGCAGTGGTCTGCTGTTGACGCATCACACAGAAAAACCCTACCGGCATAAGTTGACGGACCACGACGCACGCACGCGCACGTGGTGTCAATCGGGCTTAAAGGCTTTACAGATATCATAAACTTCATAAATAATGAGGACAACGTGTTTTTTAGTGGATGCGTTTCACCACACTGTTCCAGGCTCCTGCAGGTGACGGTTCTCCTGAAGCTGGTGAAGTCAGTTTGGAGAAGCAGAGGATTTTTTTTTTCTTCAAATAGGCTGTTATTAAAATAGGGAAAATTTTCAGAGTCCCGAGAGAGAGACAGGGGAGCAGGACAGGTTGGCGGAGGACGTCTGATCCCCCTGGCTGGGGGCTCAGGGGATGGTGGCAGTGGAGAAACATGGCTCGGGAGTCGGAGGACGGTTGTGGACCCCAAGAGGCGGCCAACGGCCAGAGGGGAGGAGCGGCTGCCCGGGCCAGACGAGGGCTGTGAAGTCCGGAAGGAGCCTTTGGACCGCCACGGACCGGGATGGATCCACCGCCAGTGAAGGCGCCAGCCATCACAAGCGCCTTTTTGTATTTTAGTTCTTTTATTTTATTACTTTTATTTGAGCATTTATTTAGCCTATTTTTCCACTTATATTACTTTAGTACCATGTTTATTTCTTTAATAAAGTTCTTATTGTTTTTATTCAGTACTACCTGCTGGCGATGGCTTCCCTTTCTTGAAATAATGTTGATTTTTGGTTTATGTTAAATCTATCATGAATCGACCTCTTGCTTTTCAAAGTTGAAAAAAAAGACATTAAAACAACATTGTATTATAGTAACATTTATCATTGAATAAAAAAAATCTGTTTAATGAACAAAGTAAACTAAAAATTAGATAACCTATCTGAGATTCCAGCTGACATGTTAGACGCTGGATAATTGATCAGTTGTTTATGTTTACTGAATAGTTGAATGAATGAGACAGACAGACAGACAGACAGACAATCATGTGAACTCCAGCTTTATCAATGTCTGGAAAAAAATAAAAACAACCTTAGTTGCATTTCAATGACAAAGAAATGGATAAATAAAATATCTGTGGCTAAAACTGAACATACCTGACAAACTGCTTTTCTCTATAAACAGTGAAGTTATCCATACAAGGCAGTTTACCTGTCAACTTGGCATTTACACGTCCTCCTTTACCAGTTAAAATAATAAATGGGCAAATAAAAGCCCCTTGTTGAACGCCTGGTAAGAGGCATCATGCCTGTTTAAGCACTTACACGGCTTAGCCTCAGTCTTTCATCACAACACAACTCATCCCCCAACATTCATGTACATGCGGAGGAAGAACACAATCCAGTGGGACTATCCAAGATGTGCTAGTCGTTAGCCTTTTCAAAGCTAACGCACGTTCAGCAAGACAGATGATCCAATAAGCTGCGGCGATCAACACCAAAATAACCGGCCAAGTTCTTCTGCCAGTAGCCGCCTTCTCCAGCAGGCCTGTTAGTAATCAGATCAGTGGCCGACTTCGGATTGAACAGCCTCCCTCTTGCTCCAAGTATGTAGCTCCCGCTGCGCTCTGACTGCTAGCAGCCAAGAGCCTTTGCTAACGGTATCGTCTTCGTCCCCAAAAATAAACGTCATCACCAATCCACCACATCATTGGCTGTTTGGCTTGCCAGAATGCAGTGTCCTGATTGGCTGTTAGTGGCACGACTTTGACTTGTCTTCAATCCGTAAAATAGTTTTGTGGTTGTAGGTTTCTGTTTTGTGAGCTCGTAGGTGCAGTGTCGCACACGCCGTGTCGCACTCATACAGATATTTTTGTGTGGCGAAACTTTTACAGGTACAAATTCAATTTTCACACACACAGAAAAATAAAACACAACTACGAAACTGTACTACATGTTTGCAAATAATATTTCTGCACACAAAGGTTTCTCACACAACCACAAAATGATTCTGTGGGTTTATAACTTTTTTTTTTACAAGCACGACTTGTTTTATACAACTTCAAAACATTATTTTACATGAAAAATCTTTTTTTACACACAAATTCTCTGGCATGATTTTGATCCCATATCTCTCCCCCTGCCTGTAAATTCGCTCTTTTGTATTGTTCTGGTCTATTCGGGACATTTCAGGGTGAAGATTTTTGTTTGTATCACCAGCTAATGGCAGAGCTAAGAGCATGATGCTGTGTGGAAATAAGCTAATGACTGGAGCAGACCCCAGTCACTCAAACTCGAAGGAAAAAAAAGAAAGAAAACACGGCGGATGCACCGAGGAAAAAGGTAAGAGCTTGAGATAGTGCATGTTGGAAAACCAGGGTTAATATTGGTTTGGCTTTTACCCACTTCTGAGCTCTGAAGGAGAGGATTGAAGCTGAATAGGCCGAAGGCGGCCATTAGCCTGAGAGGGAGGAGCGCTCAGTTTGAATACTGTTAGCAAACAGAAACGCTGCGGGGACTTTGGACTCTACCTTTAAATTTACACTTTTCTTCGCACAAGTGCAAGTTGCACAAGTACGGGCGTGGTGGTTAGCACTGCAGCCTCACAGTAGGAAGGTTTCTAGTTTGATTCCCGGCTGGGGAGGGGGTTTGAACAATTCCAACAGTGGCCTTCCTGTGTGGAGTTTGGATGTTCTCCCCGTGTATGTGTGGGTTCTCTCCAGGTACTCCGGCTTCCTCCCACCGTCCAAAGACATTCATGTTAGGTTACTCTACATTGCCCCTAGGAGTGAATGTGAGTGTGAATGGTTTTCTGTCTCTGTGTTGGCCCTGCGACAGACTGGCAACCTGTCCAGGGTGTACCCCGCCTCTTGCCTGATAATAGCTGGGATAGGCTCCAGCAACCCCCGCGACCATGAAATGGAAAAGCGATACAGAAAATGGTTGAGTGATGAAGTACAAGTTGATAAAGCTCATACTTTGTGTGGATATGTTTGTATGTACACATTGAGCACAAGCTTGATAAATTAGGCTTCTAGACTCAAAGAAAAACCAAACCAGGACAGGCACCTTTTAGAAGGTTTATCGACAAATACTGGGAGAAAACTGATAAAGTTCAGACATCAATCCAAGGGGTAAAGCAATAAAGCAAGTCAAGGTAGGAAAGATCACAGCTGGGTAGGCAGAGGTCCAGAAGTAATCCAAGGGGCAAGATAAAAGAAGGATCTGGGGCAAAAATGGGTCAGAATTACTTTTGGCATGAAATCTATTTGAAGGACTCTGGCTTGCTGTACAACAACTCAGACAATCTGGGACTGGATGGATGAGAAGAGGAGGCTTAAGTAGAATCAGAGACAGGTGAGTAGAGTGAGGGTAATTGGCACAGGTGGTACCAATCAGGAACACGAGCACTGTACAGAACATGACATTCTCACTTTTTCATCTGTTAAGCACTTCATGTTGGCTGCAGATGTGTTTAAAGTTCTATAGAAATAAAGCTGACAGTATTTCATGAATTGTAATGTTTTTCTTTCTGTTGGGGACCCTTTTATTCAATTTCATAGAGATATTTTAAACTCCCGGAAAGTATTCAGTTGTCCTCAGATTTATTCATATTCTCCCATTAAAGAAAAATCTAAATTCACAACGGTTATTCAAATAACGAGAAACTAAACAGAAGTAAAAATATAAATAAATTAAAAAATACTACACTATAATGTAATGAAATAAAATATTGCTTTTGAATTGTGGTTCATTTTTTTCCCCTCCTGTAATGTGAGGGTATGAATAAATGTATGTACTAGATTAATTGACTTTCAAATTCTGTGTAATATAATTTATACTGTAATCTGGGAATGAGAAGTGGCAGTAATGACTCAGTGGAGGAAGTTCAAGTATGACCAGCCACTTTCCAGACTGTCAGTGGTTATCAGTCCCTTGGTATATTGCTATTGTTGATAAATTTTATTTGTATTCAGATTCTGATTCAGGGGATGAAGGTACATCACAATGTCCAAAGCGTGGACAGATGATGGAGGTACAGGGTAAGTTTGTAGAATACAAGATGATTATCTGTTATAGTGATTTGTGAGGTCTACAATTTTGATATTTCAAAGGGACTCATTTAGATATGAAAATATAGGCAAGGCAAGTTTGTTTGTAAATCACAATCAATGTACAAAATATTTCAAAGAGCTTTACATGAAACATAATACTTACATGGTGAGTATTAACATGGAACCTTTGTGTCTGGGTCCTTTTTACAAGATTTTTAGACCTGAGAAAGTTAATAAATAGATTTTATTTTAAAGGGACTTGATGCAAGATTAAGAAATGTGACTTGCTCTGTAGGTAACTGCAGCCACAAGCCAAGCTGTCACGGGAGTGTGCACAAACTGAAGCTATAACGTTGTTTGCTACGCTGATAAAGTCTTTTCCTTTGTAGTTCCACTTTTTAGTGTCCTTCAGTTGATCTGGATCATTTGCTGATGGCAGAAGAATCCATAACTCTCCCTTACAGTGTTTGAATTTACCGCGACCGTCTCCTTCCTGTATCGAAACTGTCAGTTGACATCTCATCCGCAGGACAGCGCGGGAAATTCAGCAACCGAATCGTAGCGCATTATGCAGCACACAGCCTGTGCAAGGCAACGGAGAGAGACGTGGGTGGGCTCATTTGTTTGTCTCTAGTCCCTTTAAAATTTGAGAGTAGGACTAAATTCCACAAATTCTCAGCACTTAGAACTAAAATGGCATGCTAAGACACTCAATAATTATGGCTAGAGATGCACCAATCCATTTCGATTTATCTCTTTTCCGACGGTACATTTCAAGATGAAAACTTAGAATGTGAAAACGACAGAAAAGTTTGATTTTTAATTTTTGATTTACTGCCAATGACTTTTTGCTGGTCCTGACCCAGAAGCTGTCACCAAGCTGTCCGTTACACACAAGAAAAGAAGAAATTTTGCATTAACCTGTCGCACAAATATGAGTGAATGAAACTTCAGTGTAAAAACAATGGCGTTGCACAAGTTTGCTGCTTTTATTAAGGGAAAAAAGGACTCTTGGAATGACCTGCGATGATATCGCCATCCCACCAAACACAAGAAGTCATTTCAACGTTGTTTTTTGGGCTGGTTGGGCCGTCATAGCCATATCTAAGCCTGAAAAAAGACGTTGAAAATGGGGCTGAGTTTGAACCGTCTGATTTGGTCCAAATTTAGCCCAAAATTTGACGTTGAAAAGTTGACGAAAAACATCTTTTCAACGTCTAACTGAAAGACAGCTTTTCACCTTTCACTTTTCAACCAAATCAAAACGTTTCAACGGTTTCAACAGATGGACATGATGTCTATTCAATGTCTTTTCAACCAAATTTTGCTGGGTGGAATCGCTTTACGTGATCCGTGTGGAACAGAACGGCGTGGTTTCTCTGGCAGAAACGTGAGGAGGTGGGGCGCTGAGCAGCGACTGGTGAAAGACTTCTGTCCAGACGGCCGACTGGAAGTTAAAATTACGCAAAGTATTTCAGAGGTATTTCATCTTGTTACTATTTCTGCGTTGCCGACTTATTTTGTATTTTTCATTACATGCACTGTTATTTTGCCTTAAATATTATTGGAAGACCTAGAACAGGGTTTCCCAACCCTGGTCCTCAGGAGCCCCTGCCCCACATGTATTCCAACTCCACCACACCTGATTCGGATCAACTCAACTGCTCATCAACTTCTTTGCAAGCTGCTAACGAGCCTTTCATCTGAGTCAGGTGTGTTGAAGTAGGAATAATCGGAAAACCAGCAGGGCAGGGGTCCCTGAGGACCAGGGTTGGGAAACCTTGACCTAGAATAATACACACTTGCATTTCCAGGCTTCCCTTTACACAATAAATAAATGCAGTCGTCCTCAAAATTATTCATACCCTCCAATTAAAGAAAAGGCTAAATTCACCATAGTAATTTAAAAATAAAGAAAATAAAGAAACCGATAATAAATAAATAAATCATTTACAAAAATACAATTTACTGAAATAAAATACTGCTTTTGAATTGTGGTTGGAAACGATAATAATAATAAAAAAAATACAATCAAACACAGCTGTTCCAGACACTTTACAGCACCTGATTGCAGTGATTGCCTGAAAATGTTGCTCAACAAAATTTTAGCTTTGGAGCGCCATCATGCTTGTTGGCATGTTTTTGCTGTTTTTTTTAAATATTTCTTTCAAACCACAATTCAAAATCAGTGTCATGATTTTAATTTATTAATTCTTTTGTCAATTTTAACTTATTTCACTGACAGCTGATTTTTTTCGTTCTTTAATTTGAGGGTATCAATAATTTTGAGGACGACTGTAGTTACACGCTGCTGTTGTCGTCTTAAATGAATACAACTTTTCTGGACTGGATTCTCCTTTGGACGAAAAATGATGACCGGATACTTGTCCGCGGAGGGTTGAAAGCTGCTGAGGGCAGAGTGGGTAGAATCCTGAGGACCATTCATCAGCCCTACCAGAACTTGAGGCAGCAGGTATAGAGTAATTATATCAAATAGTAAAGAAAACTGATGTAAATTAGGAGTGTTTTGCCTTTTTGATAAATCCAATCTTATATTTTATTCTAGGGGGCCCAAAATCTGAACCCTGTGCCTTAAAATGCACAGTTCATGGGTCACAAGCTACATGTTGACCAAAATGAAAAGCTGGTTATGTTTGGAGTGACCCACGTAATGGCGATCGATGGTTTCAGCAAGAAAGTTGTCATTCCACCATGCCAATCAAGAACAACCTAATCATATATGAGGAAGACTATCCCTGCGTACACACCAAACGCAATTTGGGCATCAGGTTTACATGCAAAGTCAATGGCCGATGCCCATTGGAAACCCTGCAGCACGTCTAGGCACGCTTCGCGTGGCAAGTTTAGAGATTTTGAGCGTTTGAAGCCCGTTACGGGCGGCAGATGCCGGAGTTAGAAAATTTGAACTTTGGCGTCTTGACACGGAGCGTCAACCAATCAGAGAAACCCAGGTCTGACGTCGATCAGACCTTTCGCATTTAAAAGGAGGAAGACCAGGAAAAGGGCAGTCAAATAAATGGAGGACAAACTGATTGTTGCCTTGTGCGCCCCCCTGGTGCTGTATGATCTCGGGAATCCACACTACCGAGACAGGAACAGAAAGGACCTTGCTTGGAGGATGATAAGCGAGGAAGTCGGCATCTCGAGTTAGTGAGTCAAACTTTATCCACAGTACAGTTTTCCTCACCTGAGCCAAGCCAAATCTGTCCAGCACAATGCAGCCTCTACCATTTACTACGCTGATGGATCGATGTGTTTCCCCAGTGGAAGTTTGAAGAAAAAGGTGGAAGAGTCTGAGGGACACCTTCATGGAGGAAAGCAAGGAGAAGGAGAGGAAGAAAAGTGGTGCAGCTGCAGGGACAGCCCAAAGATGGAAGTATCTGGCGGTCCCGTCCTTCCTCGAGCCCTATGTATCGCTACGAGAAACGAGTGGCAACATGCAGGGAAGGGTCAAGGAGGGGCAGACCGCTGGGTATGACCAGGAAGACCCAGAAGAAGCAGCAGCGGAGGCGTCAGGTCCAAGAGGTCTGTTAAGTGCAGCTCTAAAGTGCATTCACTGGTTGAATAAATAAATGGTTGTTTGTGTAGACAGTCTCAAGCCTTGTTCAGCTGCTGCTGTCATTGTGTCTCCTGTAATGTTGTAATAAATCTCATTGACAGAAAGTGCTGCAATGCTCTGTGACCAGATGCCTGACTTGGACCTGGAGCCATCTGCTGCTGCTCCTTCTGAGCAGTCTGGTCCATCCTCTGCTGCTCCATCCTCTGCAGCTGCACCTACAGGTGTGTAGGGATGCTAGATGTAGGACTATCTCAATCCCACTTGTTCACTTCTGATACCACAGGTCAAATATTATCCAATGCCCGGTACGGATAATTAGCTGTATTGTGGGCCTATCATGCATATTGATCTGATATTAGAAATGCACTGATCCGATACCCAGATTGGATATCAGCTCCGATGCTGACAAATTTGCTGGATCGGATATCAGATGAATGAAACCGCTCCAGCATTCTGATCCAGTCATTCCTATTCTTATCAATATCATAATAAATCTACACTTTATTTGTTAATAGATAAAATTTAGTACATTCATATCTGTGTTAATTTATTACCTTTCTTTAAACCAGGCAAAATGTTGATGTCAAGCCTGATGCCTTCACTCACATCAAAGTATACAGTTCATTGAATCAAAAATAGTATCAGATCGGTATTGGGTATCGGCCGATACACTCAGCCCAGGTATTGGTATCGGATTGGATCAGAAAAAACTGCATTGGTGCATCCCTGATAATTGATCGTATTCTTGGTTTATGCTAGGCACGTCTGTTTTGTATGGAATGCCATTTTATTCATAATGAAATAAATAAATAAATACCAAAATAAATAAGTGTTCCACAATATAAATATATATAAAATGTACAAAATAATTGTTTCCATATTTATTTATTTAGTCAGTTATATGTTTAGTTATATATTTATTTATTAAGTTATTTATTTATCTATTAGTTTAGTTATTCATTTATTTAGTTATTTATTTATTCATTTATTACGTTATTTATTTATTTATTTATAAAGTTATTTATTCAGTCTTATATTTATCTATTTAGTTTTAAGTCATTTATTTATTTATTTAGTTAGTTTTTCATTTAGTTTTTATCTATTTATTAAGTTATCTATTTTGTTATTTATTAAGTTATTCATTTATTTATTTATTTATTTATCACGTTATTTATTTATTTATTTATAAAGTTATTTATTCAGTCTTATATTTATCTATTTTGTTTTAAGTCATTTATTTATTTATTTAGTTAGTTATTCATTTAGTTATTTATCTATTCATTAAGTTATTTATTTAGTTATTAATAAAGTTCTTTATTTAGTTATTCATTTAGTTATTTATCTATTTATTAAGTTATCTATTTTGTTATTCATTTTGTTATTCATTTATTTATATATTAAGTTATTTATATAGTGAAACTTTTATTTTGTGCTCACACATATTTTGGGAGGCTTTTATTTTGCACCAAGACTTTGTGCTGGTTCTTTTTGCGTTTCTTTATTTCGCATCCTAATATTCAAATTTAGGGGCGGGGTTGTGGAGTGATGCAGCTGACGACCTATGACAGGCTATGGCTATGGCTCCACGCGTCTGTACGTCACACTGGTCGATAGACGGCGGCGCCATTATCAACAGTGATGGGCGAAACTGCCGGTGCTCACAGGAAGTAGCAGTTTAGTCGTGAAAAGGCTGGAACAGATCACGGAGAATCATGTTTACGTTTGCATCTGGATAAAGCTAAAGGATAAAGAAACGAGATGTCCTGGAGTTCAGGGGCATCATGTGTCCATGGTTGGACATTCAGATCATGAAGTCCCTCATGGATTTTTTTCTATTACTGGTCGTTACGTAGTTAGCGCCTAGCATGTCACAACGGGACGGGAGCTCTGCAGGGAACACAGGACAGGTCTTCTTCTACAACCTGCTTTACTGCTGTGGAGGTTCTGGGCTCGTTTCACTTTGGCTCTCTGCAGCAACCCGGCTGGAAGAAACAGATTCTGGTCCTGGAGTCCTGCATCCACCGCAGACAGATTCTGGTCCTGGAGTCCTGCATCCACCGCAGACAGAACCTGGTCCTGATCGGTTTCACCTCTCACTGACGGGGGCTCCGGTTTTCTGACGGGACTTCCATGTGATGCTCCCAGCAATAAATCCATTTTGGTGTTTTTAACAGGTTACAAGATTATTATGAACAGCCGGTGTTTCATTCTGCAATAAACTGATGTTCACAACCTGGACAGGCTGATATCTGACTGCTGCTGCAAAGCAACACAAACGTGTTGCAGCCACGAGTTTTTCTACTCGGATAAATATGAAGCTTACATGTAGGTTACACCAACACACGGGCAAATATGTCACAAATCATCTTCTTAATTTGGATTCGTTTTATTCAAAGACACTGGACTTACTGTGTATCCATTCCTTTCCTCGTGCCACCTTTTCATTCCCTCATATTAACCACGACCACCCAAACCCTCAATAATAATAATTATGATGATTATAACAAAAATAACGATAATGATAACAGTACAATGCATTTATATGTGCCTTTCAGACCCTCAACGCATGTACATAATAAGAAGGAATAAAATAATAAAAGGAAGTGAGAATCCAGTGTAGATGTGAATTTAATCAACCAGCTCCTGTGGAAGGACAGCAGTGATGGGGAGGTTGAAGTCATATTACGAATTTACACCATCTAAAAAAAAATAATTTTCCATCTCTTGTTTTAAATTCCTGACGAGGCAAAGCATTAAAGTTTTGTATTTGTGAGCGTGGACATTTACCAGATTGCTGACCTTCATGTTACACCTGAACAGGTAAATAACATTATGTTCGCAGACATTTCTACTCCAGCTCAGTACAAGTTTATGTAATCATCTTCAACAACATGCTGTTCAGTCATCTGAAATTAGATGACTCGATCAGATCTGCACAATGTTCAGTAACTTTTATCCAAAAGAAGACAAATGCATAGAGATCCTCCGTCCCTGCAGTCATCACGTTGGTGAACGTGTCCGGCTGAGCTGCTGCTCTGACGTCCTTGATGACTCGCGCAGCTCTGGTCTGATCAAGGAGTCAGATGGTAGACAGACGGTAACGATATTCACATCCCTGTTTTTTGTGTGCTTCCATCTCACCATCATGCTTTAAGTATATGTAATGATAGGAATGCAACTATAAAGAATAAATCTGAAAAATAGTAAGAAAATAAATTAGCGAATATATAGACAAGCTGGTTGATTAAATTCACATCTACACTGGATTCTCACTTCCTTTTATTATTTTATTCCTTCTTATTATGTACATGCGTTGAGGGTCTGAAAGGCACATATAAATGCAATGTACTGTTATTATTATCGTTATTTTTGTTCTCATCATAATTATTATTATTGAGGGTTTGGGTGGTCGTGAGGGAATGAAAAAGTGGCACGAGGAAAGGAATGGATACACAGTAAGTCCAGTGTCTTTGAATAAAACGAATCCAAATTAAGAAGAGGATTTGTGACATATTTGCCCGTGTGTTGGTGTAACCTACATGTAAGCTTCATATTTATCCGAGTAGAAAAACTCGTGGCTGCAACACGTTTGTGTTGCTTTGCAGCAGCAGTCAGATATCAGCCTGTCCAGGTTGTGAACATCAGTTTATTACAGAATGAAACACCGGCTGTTCAAAATAATCTTGTAACCTGTTAAAAACACCAAAATGGATTTATTGCTGGGAGCATCACATGGAAGTCCCGTCAGAAAACCGGAGCCTCCGTCAGTGAGAGGTGAAACCGATCAGGACCAGGTTCTGTCTGCGGTGGATGCAGGACTCCAGGACCAGGTTCTGTCTGCGGTGGATGCAGGACTCCAGGACCAGGTTCTGTCTGCGGTGGATGCAGGACTCCAGGACCAGGTTCTGTTTCTTCCAGCCGGGTTGCTGCAGAGAGCCAAAGTGAAACGAGCCCAGAACCGCCACAGCAGTAAAGCAGGTTGTGGAAGAAGACCTGTCCTGTGTTCCCTGCAGAGCTCCCGTCCCGTTGTGACATGCTAGGCGCTAACTACGTAACGACCAGTAATAGAAAAAAATCCATGAGGGACTTCATGATCTGAATGTCCAACCATGGACACATGATGCCCCTGAACTCCAGGACATCTCGTTTCTTTATCCTTTAGCTTTATCCAGATGCAAACGTAAACACGATTCTCCGCGATCTGTTCCAGCCTTTTCACGACTAAACTGCTACTTCCTGTGAGCACCGGCAGTTCCGCCCATCACTGTTGATAATGGCGCCGCCGTCTATCGACCAGTGTTGCGTACAGACGCGTGGAGACGTAGCCATAGCCTGTCATAGGTCGTCAGCTGCATCACTCCACAACCCCGCCCCTAAATTTGAATATTAGGATGCAAAATAAAGAAACGCAAAAAGAAGCAGCACAAAGTCTTGGTGCAAAATAAAAGCCTCCCAAAATATGTGTGAGCACAAAATAAAAGTTTCACTATATAAATAACTTAATATATAAATAAATGAATAACTTAATGAATAACAAAATAGATAACTTAATAAATAGATAAATAACTAAATGAATAACTAAATAAATAACTTTATTAATAACTAAATAAATAACTTAATGAATAGATAAATAACTAAATGAATAACTAACTAAATAAATAAATAAATGACTTAAAACTAAATAGATAAATATAAGACTGAATAAATAACTTTATAAATAAATAAATAAATAACGTGATAAATAAATAAATAAATAAATGAATAACTTAATGAATAACAAAATAGATAACTTAATAAATAGATAAATAACTAAATGAATAACTAACTAAATAAATAAATAAATGACTTAAAACTAAATAGATAAATATAAGACTGAATAAATAACTTTATAAATAAATAACGTAATAAATAAATAAATAAATAAATAAATAAATGAATAACTAAACTAATAGATAAATAAATAACTTAATAAATAAATATATAACTAAACATATAACTGACTAAATAAATAAATATGGAAACAATTATTTTGTGCATTTTATATATATTTATATTGTGGAACACTTATTTATTTTGGTATTTATTTATTTATTTAATTATGAATAAAATGGCATTCCATAGTTTTGTGGAACCTCACCTCTAAAAACCTGGTTCACATGACTATGACTTGCCCATTATTACACATTACATTATAAAACTAGAAAATTTCTGAAGAAATTTTGAATGCTGCCAATCTGCTACCCACGTCGAACAGAGCGGCAGCCATGTTACAAAGATGGATTGACAGATAGACTTTGAGTGAGACAGACTGTGAGTGACAGACTGAGACTATGAGAAAGACAGACAGATGATTAGTGAGAAAGACTTTGAGACATACAGATAGATCTATCTAGCCCCATCTTTTTGTCTGTCTGTCTCACAGTCTTCATCTCACTCACCTTCTGTTTGTATGTCTCAGTCTTTATCTCACTAATCTGTCTGCCTGTCTTCTCTGTCTCACTCACTTTCTGTCTTTCTGTCCGTCAATCTGGGGCCCAATGATAAATTAGAAAGACTGAATGCTGAGACAAACTGAAACTTGAACAGTTTTATTTTACAACACATATTCATGATACATTAAATGCTAACAATTATCTAAATAAAACAAATGCATAAACATTTATACAGGAATAAATTATACAAATACAGTTAATAAATACACATTATATAAAATGTAATAAATAAGTGAATACAAGCAAATATATACATAAGGATTTCTCCCGATACATGATACATACATAAACACATAAGTTCTACACAAAGTCAATAAATATTTATATTAAGACAGTACCCCAACATAAATATTACATTAAAAATGAAAATTTAAATAGATTAAATAATGTTACAAGTGTCCATAGATTTATAAATAGTCAATAAATACAAATTTAAAAAATAAATAGTGTTTAATCCATCAACATTTCTTAACATCCATACAAACATTCATATATTTCTATACAAGTTCATTAAAACAGTCAAATAAATACAGCCATAAAGCACACTAAATGAATAAATGAATAAATAAATGAATGCTATGGGACAGGATTCAAGAAGAAATGATTTGAAGGAGTCGTTACCGGACCTATACAGGCCGTCGGCCGACACTCCCACACACCACTTCTTGCAAGAATTACCAGCTGGACCTAACTGTCTGCAGGCACATGAGGAGCAACAAACATCTTTCAAATGACTGTTAGGCATGTATGATGGACTACAAAAAAGCTTCAAACAAAGTAAACAGTGAATAAATGATAAAGTGCTCACACATTTCAGCAACTAATATTCTGCAATACACAGTAAACGGGGCAGTGGTAGCTGTAATACGAGTGTAATGTACCTGACTGGAGACACGTATGTGGGTCGGAAATGTAAATGTGGCCAAGGAGTGTGTTTTTTTCCATAGTTGCTGTGTTGATGATTTGTGTGTACCCTTTACTTTGCAACAATTCATGTATGGCTTTTTTTCCCTTTGGATAGAAGGTCCTCATTAAAGTCTCCACAAACGATGACTGGTTTGTGGTCCATCATGTCCAAACAGTCCAACAAGCTTTGCATTTGGGGTAAAAACTTGTCAAGTCTGTAGCTTGGTGGTCTGTAAACTGTTGCAATCAGTGCTCTGACTGGTTCCTCAACTTTGACAATGAGGAACTCGAGGTCTGTCACACTTTGCATGTACCTCCGAGCTTCAGCTCTGATGTTGCTCCTGCAGTAAATTGCAACTCCCCCTCCATCTTTTTTGGCCATGTCAGCATGGGTCGTATAAGAGACATGTCTGTTGCGGATAAACATGTCATATCCTTCTAACTGGAAATGAGGGGAAACAGATGATCCTGACAGATGTGTTTCTGTTAGACAGAGAACATCAGACAACCTGAGTTCATGGTGACATTTTAGGTCCTCAATGTGAGATGGCCTGTCAAC